>QEPC01000119.1:7036817-7052865 GCA_003113815.1 Sphenodon punctatus | reverse complement strand
GCAGAAGGAAAAATAAAACCAGGAAGTGTCTGAACTTCCACAAGCAAGTTTAATTTTATTACAGTGATGGCCTTGGATTGTCTGACCTTAGTAGCTGTTATCAAGTAACATCTATATCATGCCCTACCTAGAGCATACAGCTCAGTGGGAGTAAACAAAACTAAGATAGACATGCCTGTTAATAGTCATGAGAGTGAGAGAGAGAAAAACCAGGAATTAAACTGAAATTAACAGTAATTCAGTCAGTGAGTGTCGACGTTGGAGATACAGAAAGTAATCGGAATGTTTTGAATAGTTTGGACCTTGGCCCCAGGACCCTCATGGCGGGTCCTGGGGCTGGAGTGGCTGTTTCTTGGTGCGGTGGAATGAAGGCTCTCTGTGCAAGAAATGATGGCCCCAGAACCATGACAGTGGGTCCTGGGACTAGAGTGGCAGATTCTAGATATTGGCCACAGCCCTCCCTGTCTGTAACTTGGCCCCAGAACCATGATGTCAGGTCCTGGGGCTGGAATGGCTGTTTCTTGATATGGGGGAATGACAGCACCTCTGTGCGAGGAATGATGGCGGGTCCTGGGGCTAGAGTGGCAGCTTCTAGGCATTGGCTACAGCCCTCCCTGCCTGTAACTTGGCCCCAGAACCCCGACAGCAGGTCCTGGGGCTGGAGTGGTTGTTTCTTGATGGTGTGGAATGATATCTAATATTATATCTATCTCTTCACTAAATCTAACTGATATTAACTACTTTAAAACCTATTGAACTAAATGGAATATCCTAATAACTAACTACAAAGGCCTTGTCCTACAAACACACTGTATCTCTATCTATCTCTATAACTCAGCTAACTGTTATGTATATCTATCTAGTAACTATCTATCTAATAACTATCTATCTATATATACACAATATTACACAGGGGGAAACACAAAGAACACAGGAAGGGGTACAAAACTGAAATTAAAATCAATCTAATAATCATCTTATTCTAAATAAATCCAAAACTTAAACCATGGGAAGGGAATAATCAGGGATGGAATAAGAGGGAGAGGGAAAGGATTCAATGGAGGGGGGAGGGAGAAAGGAAGATTGAACACAGGGAACACAGAGAGGGGTAAAACAAAAAAATAACACCTAAATCTATCTAATATAATCTAAATAAATGATAATATGGAGATAAATGGGTTAGATGGGTGAAATAGGAGGAGGATGGCAATGGATTAGGAATAGGAAGGAACAAAAACTGCTCAGAGAGGGAGCCTTCTGAAACACCTGCTGTTCAGGAACTGTGACTAGCTCAGAAGGTGTTGGAAAGGGGGGAGGCAATCAGGTTTTTTTTCTTGCTATGCCCGCCTCACCGCAAGCCCCATTGGCTCTGTGCAGCCTAGCCCGTGGCCAATCGCAGACTGCGAAGCCAGTGGTCTGAGGCAAAAAGGGATGATGATTGGGCAGGCTGGCTGCTACTCCAAGCCTCTCAGCCCCTGGTGCCTGGAAGTCTTCTCCTCAGCTGATTCCCCCTCCCTGTCATGTTTTACCTTCCAGTGACATGTTTTTGCCACCCAAATGCGATCCGAACTGACCGAACTGTTCGGTCATTTCGACATTCGGAATCTAGTTCAGTTCCATCAGTTCGTGTTCAGATTCAGGTTCAGGTTCGGTCATCCGAACAGGCCGAGTTTGTGACGAACTCCAAACTTCTGAACCGCATTCATCCATCCCTATCTGCCAAGATGGCTGATGTCCTGGAATCTGTTTGGGCCACAGCTTGTTAATGAGATTGATGCCCTTCCTGGTTGGTCAAGGCTAGGGCTTACCGAATAGTACTTCCAAATACTTGAACCGAATTCTGAAGTTCTGAGTAATCGGTCTGGGTACCCAGAGACACTTAGGTGCCATTTCCAAAGCCCTGGACTTCAGCGACCGCAGTCTGGGACGTCAGAAAACCTCAGAACTTCAGAACAGTTTGGAACACTTTAGCACCAGTGCAATCAAGTGTGTTTCTTGTAGTGCAGTTATTGATATTTTATTCTAATTTTAAAATTGCCACATTTTTTTTCCTTTTGGTTGGACAATTTAATCCATGTACGTTTAATGTACAGATTTTAATGTCGTTCTTTTTGGGGTATTTTGGTATGCCATATTTTTAATCTTGCATTTAATTTTTTCTGTTTCTTTAGGATTTATTATACCATTAACTGTCTTTATCATTCTCAAATAAATATTTTGGTTGTACTCTTTTGCTACTCCGAACCAACTAAAAACGATAAACATAACCAAATTTAACATCTTTGGAATTTTAATTGTTAGTTCCAGTGGGTGTGTGTGGGTGGGTGTTACTATGAAGTTTCAATCTTTACTATGACTCTTTGCAAGTCCTGTTTTGTTCATTTTTATAACATTGTATTATACACACACACACACACACACACACACACACACACACACACACACACACCTACATAGTCCTTTTTTGGTTGTTTTGCTCAGCATGGTAAATGCATCTTATAAATCAATATCAAAACATAAACATGTTCTGTTGCTTACAAGCTCTAACGTCCTTTTTCTAGAGCTAAATCATCTCTTTTAATTCTATTAGATCTGGCGGCAGCATTTGCTACCATTATTATTATTATTATTATTATTATTATTAACAAACATTTATATAGCGCCAGCAGTGTACCTGGCACTTGACCATGAGATGTTGGTGGCCCAGCTGTGGGACTGGGCTGGAGTGGGTGGTACGCTTCTTTAATGGTTCCACTCATTCCTTGCCAGGAGAACTCAGCGTGTGGTTCTTATGGAGTATACTTCATCTCCCCGGGACCTTGTGTGTGGAGTCCCGCAGGGTTCTATTCTGTCCCCCCTTCTGTTCAACATGTACGTGCAGCCTTTGGGCAAGGTCATGAGAAGCTTCGGCATGCGTTGTCATCAGTACGCCAATTATACAACTTTACCTCTCTTTTTCTGCAGACCCAGTCCCAGTCTTGGCGACTGTGGGGGACAGGATGAGGGCAAGCCGTCTGATGTTGAATCCTGACAAGATGGAGGTGATGTTGGTGAGTAGGGCTGGGGGTGGTAACTCCTGTCATCAATGCGGTTTGCCTCCCTTTGGCCACTCTGGTCCATAGTCTGGGAGTACTCTTCAATTCACAACTCCTCCTGGATTCCCAGGTGGAGGCGGTGGCGAAAGGAGCATTTCGCAAATTATATCTGGTGCGATGGCTGTGGCCGTATGTTTTGGACTCCGATCTGGCCACCATCATCCATACCTTTATTACCTCTAGATTAGACTACTGTTATGCACTCTACATAGGGCTACCCTTTGAGATGGTCCAGAGGTTGCAGCTGGTGCAGAATGCGGCAGCCCGTCTCCTAACAGGGACAGGTCATCAGTGCTCCATTCTCTGCACTCGCTGCCTATTATCTTCCGGGCCAAATTCAAGGTGTTGGTAGTGACCTATAAAGCCCGGGCCCTGCTTACCTGTGGGACTGCCTCAGGCCTTGGGTCGTATTGCGGCGCCAGGTTTTGAGCCCCTTTGATGATCGGAGGGTGCCAAAACTGGTTTTAAAAAAATGTGCATTATTTTAAAAACACATTCAAAATGGTTTTGGCTTTTACACGGTCATGGCAAATGCGCATTTAAAACTGTTTAGGTGTTTAAACGAGCATTAAAACACACGCATTTTTCACCAATCATGCGCAAATTTGTCTCATCTAAAAGCGGCCTAAGAAAGAAGTTGATCAGTGCTGTCTAGAGGAGGAGTTATGTAAGAAGGTCTCCCTGCGGGATCCCCTCTTCCCTTATGGAGAAGGTGTGTAGCAGGTACTCGAGGAGTGGGTCTTTAAGATCTAGAGAGACTCATGCTGATGAGGCACGTGACCAACACCTGGGCTAGGAACAGTGAAAACCCAGAGAGCTGCAGGAGAAGATGGTGGAGGCTGGTCTGAGCTGCCAGAGGGTGGAGAGGAGCTGAAAGCTCTACTCTAAAGGAGAAAGAGCCACCCAGAAAACCCAACACAGAGCACCGTGGGAGACTCAGGTGTGATCAAACTAAGTTGTTGGAGGCTTGGCAAGCAGGGGAGGAAACCCCACGGGACCCACATGTTCGTAGGAGATGTCCCTACCAAAGTAAGGATTGTGACAGGCTGTGAGGGGCAGAAGGGAGGCCAGTACTAAAGCCCACCTGCCCAAGCCAACCCAAGGGAAGCATTGGTAGCAGCAGCCCCGCTAATTCCCCAGACAGGACGTTATCAGGAGGATTGCATCAAGGGGGCTGCCACACCAGCCTTCAAAGATAATAAGTAGTTCACTCTCATCTTAAGCTGCTCTGTGACTCTACATGTGACAAAGGGAAGGATGTATTTTGGGCACACTGACTGACCTATATCTCAAAAAATATATGCTATATTTTAGACATTGTGGATAGAAAAAAAATGATTGAAACTAAAGAGTCTGCGGAATACTATTCGGGAGCAGGATCATCAGCCTAAACCATACCAAACACTTAGTTACTTCCCTTTTTATCTCCAAATGTCAGGGCAAAACCATGTTGGCACCGGATGTCCTCTGAGATTATCACGACTGTGTAAAATGACTACTGAAAAGATAACGTGCATCACTTTGGCCCTTTTCACATGAGACACCCCCACCATCTCCACACACGTTTGTTGCTTGGAGATGGGTGGAGGCGCCTGTGTGAATGCCGCAAGGAATGGGGGGATGCGTGCTCCCGCGTTCTACACCCACCTCCACCCATTTACACCCATCACCTACGCACAGAGCAATGGGATCCAATGCTCAATGTTCCGTGGGTGGAGGTGGGTGTGTGCCTGTGGGAATGTACGCACACCTACCTCCACCCACTGCATCCGCACACCCATCTTCCCACCCACCACAGTCCATTTTAAAAGGGCCAGTATCATACAAGAGGCCTTAATTTCTAAAGTGTCATCTTTTTAAATTTGGCTATGTCCTAAGCTAAGTCAATAGACTCAGGCTGCAATCCTAACCTAAGTCAATAGGATGTTCCCCAGTCCAACAGGGCTTACACAATACATCCCGGATTCAACTGCTAATAATATATGCAATAGGTGTAAACAGATGGATGTGGAGGCTGTCTTCCCCTGGAGGAGCTTGTGCCATCCATTCTGGATTCAGCTGTTAATCATATATTCAAATAGATGGATGCAGAGTCTGTCTCCCCCGCCCCTTTTGGCAGGGGGTCCACGTGCTTGCAGTCACACAGCACACACACACCTTCTGCACCATAGAGTTGTGGGCAGATTGCCCGATGATCTAGACTGGTGCCTGCAACTCTATGGTGTTGCCTGGGGCAACAGCCGGTCAAAAGTGGAGCTGCAGCATTGGTCCATCGAGCAGACAGACAACAGCAGTTCCACCTCGGGCCAGTACCCCAGGTAAAATATGTTCCGGGGCACTGCAAGTGTGTCCAGCTTCACTTCCACATATGGCAGGGTGCTTTTAAACGGACCAGCCAACCTTGGGGTGAAAAGGACTGGTGCAACCATCTGTCTAAAAGCACCCACTGGGACTGATCCCAAGTCCTATGGACCGGTGTGTGGAGAGCATGTGGTGCACACGCATGTGTGCAAATGTCTCAACCCCCCCCCCCTCAAACAGGGCCTACAGTGTGTACGCAAACTGTGTGGCGGCATATGTGTGCAGAGCTTGGGATCAGCCGCACCAACAATGAGAGCTGGAAGTTGCTAAGAAGCCTGTCTCAAACTTCTATAAAAAGTTCAGTATTAGGATATTGACTTCTGAAATAACAGAAGGAACAAAACTGTTAACTGAGTCCTGCTATATTAGGGTGGCCATACCTGCCCTTTAAAAGAGGACACGTATGAAAAATACATGGTGCAGGGCTACACTGAAACCAATGCAACCCTGCAACATGTATTTTCCATAAGTGTCCTCTTTTAAAGGGGAGGTATGGCCACCCTATGCTATATACAACTGAGGGTGTGCAGGTAAACTCAATGGGAGACCTAATTGGAGGTTTTCTGTCTTTGCATGTATCTAGAATTTCTTGTCATCTGCACTAAATGAGGCAGAGTATTTGGACAAAATGCATCTGCCACTACACCAGTGATAAATATTTGTGGGAAAGCTTGTATGTGTGGAGGGTAAAAACACTGCAAGTTGTTTTAGAATGTAATCTCTTTGAGACATTTGTTATATTTTATGGTGTCTAAACAGAACAAATATCCAATTAATTGAAGCCTTTCAGCACTAACCATATGCATTAAATAATGAGAACTGGCTGAAGCTACTTACTTGAACAAACTCTTTCTTGTAGTGTTATGCCATAAGCAAAGTAAGGGTAACCATCTCGGTGCCAATCCTGAATATACGTAGTTGCACATTCCCCCACCCCAACCCTTCTGACATAACAATGACTGAAAGCACATCACTGTTTCAAGGCTCTCCTCTGTGGTAGCATGAGGTTTGTTGTAGGTATTCTTTGCCTTCGGTTTTGCTGTCTGGCTAATCCCTGAAGGGGTACATCCTGTCAATCACTGTGTGAAAGTAGAACTTACAAAGTGGCATGGAAGACTCCAAAAAGCAAAATCCCTAAAGGCTGTCAGTAGCAACTACAAAATCACTCTGCAATGGGATACCAGTGCTGGGTACAAAAGGTCACAGGATAGATTTATTTTTTTTAATGGATGATGAGAGAAATAGGAAGATGGAAACAAGTGGTAGAAGGGGCGCTAAAAGGAGAGACTGTGGGTGTAGCCACACAAGATGCCTTGGGCAGGCTACCACGCCTTGAGCAACCTTAACCCACTCTGGACAGCTGGACCGTGCAATGCAGTGTGAGTGCCAGATGATTCCCCCACTGCAGGACAGGGCAAGCAGCTGACAGCTACATGATACGTCCTCAGAAAAAGGCCAAGGATATGTCACCAATGACATATGGGGTAAGGCTGCCTAAGGCATGGTAGCCTGTGTACCTGTGCTCAATCTTTCCCACTACACGGCGAGCTCCGCAGAAGGGTTTTGAGAGGTGGGTGGTGTTGTCTGTTGTGCATGGTCATGTCATGGCCAGGGGCATGATATTAGTCAGGCCGGGGGAGGTAGGTGGGGCAGGGGCAGGGCCAGGCGCCCGTTTGTGTGGCTGGTTCCTTGGTCCACCCCGTCCATGGCAAGAAATCAGACAGCATACTTAGTGCCCAGCTGCCCCATGTTGGGTGGGGGGACAACTGTTTGCCCAGCTCCCCATGTTGGCTTCACAATGTGACGACAGAACTTGGCTGTTACAGGGTCACGGGGGGAATCGGGCCTTCTGCAGATCATGTAGCCGCACACTAAATTGAAAAGAGGAGAGCATGAAAGAGAAAAAGGCAGAAGATAGTTGGATGTGGCAGAACACAAAAGAAATGGAACTGGTACAAAATCCTATAATGAAAGCTGAGCTGTGGAAGTAAGACTGGCCATCTCTAATCTGAAATAATGGGGCAGAAAGGTAGAGCAAATTACTCCAGGATCAAAGAACAAAAGAGCTTCTTGAGTGTATTTAAAAATCTGCAAATGTTTAAATTTGTAAATCACTGTAACTCCGTCTTGCCTGTTGAGAAGCCATGGAGACAGAAATTACATTCCAAACAGTTCAGTAGAACGTGGGATGTCAAGCTGCTGCTGTGGCTTATAAGGCATCTTTTGGTCTTGGCCATGTCCTAACTTTACCTTAAGCAGCTACATATTTAGCATGCAACCCAGCTTCTTTGTATATGGGTTTATAAACTGAGCTTAATGAGAAAATATGAAGGCACTTATAAACAGTTAAAATAAAGCATTAATCCTTTTAGAGAGTTGTTTTTCTTTCATGCGTACAAAACAGCGGTGTATTAAACCTTCCTTTTTTAACCTTACTTAAAACTTCCTTTTTTGTGACAGAGCATCTTGATGGCTTCTTAGAGACATTTGAGTAATTAAGCAGAGTGCCTCATCTTTCAGGAGTGCATCATTATCTCTTGCCAGTTGTGCTAGTGGAAGGAAAGTGGACTGCAGAGGATTCTGGTCACTTCTTAGTACTTTACTAGAAGTACACCTTTCTCTGTTAGGGATTTCAATCCTGGCTCCAAATAAAGTCAATAGTTTAAACTCCCATTGACTTCAGTAGGGTCAGAACTGGACTTCAGTCACACAGCAGATGTGTAGCAAGAACTGATTATGGTTCCCATCCAACGTATACATGCGCATGATGTGCAGACTTGCATGCAAGCATGGTGCTGCCTCTCCCAAGCTGTCACTAAACTCGCAGCCCTGAGATGGGAGGGGGCAGTTGAGCTGCTAGTGTGGTGGAGGCTCGACAGAGAGAGAGTGACGGCTGCAATGGACTCAGGCAGGTGGCTGGAACTCGGCTGGGAGAATAGTTCACAACCCTCTTCGCTCATTCCTTCCCTAAGAGGGAAGAAGGAACCTGAGCCGTTCTCCCCATTGAGCTTCAATTGCCTGCCTAAGTCAATCATCACAACCCGCACTCTCCCTCTACAGAGCCTCTGCCACACTTGCGGTCTCACCTCCCATCCCATCTCGGGACTGAGTGCCACAATGACTCAGAAGAGGGAGAGTGAGGGTTGTGGCCTGTGTGCGGCACGCATGTTGTGCACGAGCACCTGTGTGTGCATTACATGACAGAACCTTGGATCAGCCCTGAAGTGTCTGTGGCACAAGATGCTTTGGGCCATTCAGAACTTATCTATTCTCTGTGAAGATGTTACCCGAGCACCAGTTAAAAACTTGTTTGAGATCAAGACCAGGCGTATTTATGTCTTTTTGGAAGACCTGTGAAAGGCTGAATTAGCCCCTTAAGAGGGTCCCTGGTTGGTGTTGGATGCTTTGTTTCCCCATTTTGAACTTCAGAGTTATTTTTGATGGATTTGGACCTGCAATAGCATCTCTATGAAGTTATAACTTGAGTTTCAAGTACAGCTGAAACAAATATCTATGGTGAATAATACCTCATCCAATGATTTTGCCTGGTAGCCACCAAAACAGATAACTACATCTGGGTGCAGCCACACGAGCTGCAGGGGCCCGTGTGGGGATCTGGTTAGATGAGCGGACCCCCTGTGGGACAGTCAGGCCTCTGCCAGAGATCCTACCATGGTGGGCCAAGATGCTGGCCACATGAGTGAGCGCCCGGCCCTGGCCAATTTCCCTCCCTCTCCCTGCCCAAACAAATTCCTGTCCTGGCGGTGATGTGGCAGCATGCGATTGGCAAGAGCACCTGCCACTCAAAGCCCTGCTGCAGAGCTCATCGGGCAGAAGGGGCCCCGGTATACATACAGCTACTCCTTGGGAAGCTTTACCCCATATGAGGTAAGGCTGCTATGCAACGTATGTTCAGACTTTTCCCAAGGACGCAGAATGTAGCAGCCAGCTGCTCGTCCCAGCTAGGGTGGTGCTGGAAATCTGTCAGCAGCTGGTCACATGATGCAGTGCATCACATGACCCAGCTGCCCAGACTGGGTTAAGGCTACCGAATAATGTGTTATCTAGCTATGATGCTGTGTACATTTCAATGTATAGAGCAACACTCTCTGAAAATGGCTCCAACTGGACCACAATATGATAAACAAAATCAGGGTGCTCATCCAGCAGCATGGCAGTTTTTTGGCAATGGGCTCAAATTCAAAATGACCACCATGCAAGCAATTACACAAGTACCAACAATTGCTCATGCATGTTAATTAAATGGCATGTACGGTATCAAAACATAGCTTTTTGTGCACAATTAATCCAAAAATTCCACCCAAAATAAGGTACACGTGACCAGGGTCCTCAAAAGTTATGTTTATTACATATCTAGCATAATTATGATACACACAATTATTTTCATGTATGTCATTACATTTAGTAACTACGAGCATATTCTTCCTAACAGTAACACTTTCAAATTATGTAATGAGCAGGCAAGGACAAACTTTGTCATATGAAAGGACCCCATAATCAAAATTATACCTTTGAACTCCTCTGGTCACAAAAGTTGTTTTTGTCAGGCAATTTGGTATACACCCTCATCACAAGCCACTGCAATTTGCTTCTGCTTCAGTTGGCTTAAGACACTTTAAAATTCTTTAAGGCTGTGAATACAGTCAAATATTGGGTGATTTCAGACATTACGAGATCACAGTGAACCACGGTGAATACCCATCTGTGGTCACTGTGCCTCGAACGTCTGTTTGGCGGCCGCCAGATGTTCGCCATGCTCAATCGGCACATGGGGTCAAATTCAACCACGCTTCCCGGGCTCCCTGGGAGTATTTCCCGGGAAGCGTGGTGAAAGTGATCCCCGGCGGGGACCAAAAAATAATCATGTCTGGTCGGGCACCACGGCCCGGGATCACCAGCGGGATCCCGGGCCGTGGCGAATTCGGCCAGACGCTGCGGCCGCATTGGCCCCGCCGCCCAGCCATCTCCCCAAAGGGTGGGCGGCGGGGAACATGGAGGGGGCGGGGCCGTGCGGCTGCACGTTGCACTGCGCGGCCCCGCCCCCCCTCCCAGATTCCCCGCCGGGATCCCCCAGCACGTCTGATACGGCGTGACGGGGTCATCCCGGCGGGGGATGAATTGGTTGTTTTCAGTACGGGGCCAAACGGCCCCGTAACGTCTGAAAACACCCAATGTGTCACTGGCTGTGGGATTAATGGAAGATACCCTACCATCTGTTGGTCACCCTTTTCTTCGATGACAATGGAGTTGAATGCAGACCATGACGGTATCACTTGCTTTTCCAGTTTGACATTCACCTCAAGCGGCTTCATTTGTGATATTCCCAATCTTCTGGCAAACCATGTGAAGTCTGGTTTTTTTTATTTGTTTGTATTCACTTCCATCCATTTTGTACAATTCCTTGGGTATAACATAATCTTTGGGAAGAGCAGGGTTTTTTGCTGGCTCGATGAAGTCTTTTACTTTCTGGCAGGAAAGGTCACTCCTAAGTATTGATGACCCATGCTTTACTTTAGTTTCAGAAATATTTGGCTTCCTGTTCTTTATGCTTTGGCTTGTCTTGAAACAAGATGGAAACTGTGTCATGGCTTCCACCAATTCCTGAAATAGTTGCCTCTTCATAATCAGTGTTATCCAGCGCATCAGCTATATACTGTGTTGAATCAAAATTGCTCGGAAGGGGAACATCATCTTGACTAGAATTTACAATATAGTTTGCTAACTCCTTATGATGCCTCAGATCTTCCTCATAACTGATAATCAGACCCAGATGATTCAGACTCCTAATAAGAGTTCATTCTGTTGAATGAACTACAAGGTCATTCAACACATGAAGAGGTGTTTTTTTGTTGCCACTGTGTAGGATATAACACATTTGAAAAAGTGTCAGACTGCTGAGCTTTTTAAACAAAGACACCTCTGCTGTATATGTTTCCAGTTCATGGTCATTACTGACTTCTTCTGCCTGTGTATTTTTCAAACAATGTGGGTTCAACTTAAAGAGGGTGCAGAAAAATGTGAAGGCAGGCTCTGGAATTCCCATCACTCCATGAGGTCTTCAGCAGCATCATAAAAGTGATCTTCTAAGTTAAAATCCACTTTAAGCAGTTTGTCTCTCAGACTTTTGGCACAGCCTCTTACTTAGTGGTGGGACCCCGGGGCCATTACCGGTTACCGGATTTACCGGTTACCGGTTCCCCGAAAACCGGATTCCCGGTTTAAATCCGGTATACCGGTACCGGATTTATTTCATTGGTTTCAATGGGGCGCTGTGTCCCCATTGAAACCAATGAAATAAATTAAATTCCCTCCCCCTCCCCCTCCCAGGCTGCGCGGGTGGAAGGGGGGACACCCCCCACCCACCCTGCCCAGCCTGGCTTTTTGTTTAAAAAAAGAGTAAGCGCGACCCCGAGGCGAGGCGAGCCCACCCCCCAGCACCAGCGGCCGCGGCGTCCCCGCAGCCGCCGGTAAGTATGACCCTGACCCGATCCCTGGGGGGGGTGTTTAACACCCCCACCCCCTCCAGGGATCACCCCTACTAAAGGCTCAGTGCGCTTGCCGCTCTTACCTTTGGGAGCTCCGGCGGCGGCGGGCGGTCCGGAGGCCTCAGCGCCGGCTGTGGCTGCCGGCGTCAGGACGCTGTAGGCCTTCCGGGGAACTTCTTACTACATCAATGCCACGAATATGGTCAGAAATGTGTTTTATGGATGTATGCTCTAGGAAAAACATAACAGGCTTGTTTGTTTCCTTGGGACTGGAAAATTGAACCTGGTCATTAAAGGAGTCGGTGAGAAACTGCCATATGTCTCTATTCCTAACACACTCTGATCCCATTACATCATTCACTCGATCCCGTATATCAGATAAGGTGTATCCCACACCATGGCACTAACGTGACTGAAGGTCTTCTGAAACTGAGAAAAGTATACCATTTGCTGTATGAACAACTTTAGACACAGATTCCTTGTTTGCTATTTCATCATTATATTTTAGCAAATATGCACTCGTACAACTGCTATGGCAGTACAGGTCTGTAGCAAACACAGTTATCATCCTGAAGATCACTGGTGAGATGCTTGGCTGCCTCTAAGAATGACTGAGCCCTTTGCTTTTCACAAATGTGGAATTTTGCATATTCCCCACCACGTTTTACTCTACTGCAGGTGATGCAATGCGTGAGGATTCAGCCCAGAGTCGACGTAGGGGTATCGCCTTATGCACAATCTCTTTGCGTGGTTCTGGATATGCAATCTTCCACCTGGAATGCCACCAGAGCTGGAAGTCGCATTTGTTGCTTCCTCTAGACCAGCCCTGCTTGCAGACTGAAGCTTTTCAAGTTTTCACTGATGAATGTATTTCTTGTAGCAGTTATTGCTGACATGGTAAACAAATATGTTGTTCTGTTAAAGCAATTTCAAGGATTCTCTTACCACATCATCAACTGATATCTGCTGCTTCGATGACTCTCTTCCACCTGTTTTCAGTAGTGCTGTTGTGCACCCTCCAAGTTTTTGGCAGATTATGCACTTCTCGATGTCTAATGACAAGAGTTCTGAGTTTGTGTTCTGTGTAAGAGGTATCCCTTGAACACTGTCCATCTTATTTTCTTCAAGTTCACCTGTAATAAATGTAAAAAATGATTAACATAAATACAGTTTTATTTAGATTAAGACATGCTGCTTCTGACTGAAGAACTCACAATGGTCTTTTACAATGTATTTCATGCAGGTTTCTCTCTCTCTCTCTCACACACACACACACACACACACACACACGGATAGATTGCTGGATATTCAACTTTTTGGAATGGAGAGAACTTCCTCTGTAATGCTCCATCTACATGCAACACTTGCAACAGTTGTGAAACCCAGTCTTCTATGATACTCAGGAAAACACTTTCCATAAAAGAGAGATAAAATTACTCCACAAATAATGGTTTTTAAAAGTAAGTATAATATTCCTTATTGGAATCAGTATCAATAAAAAAAATTACACATCAAGATAAACACCAGATTGATGATTTCAGGCGCATGGACATGGTGACCACTCAGTGCTGCATATTCCTATTAGTGTTTTCCAATGCCTTTCTACACATTCTTGACCCTATGCATCATGTATTACATGCAATTTTGGGATTTATTGTGCATGAAAACCTATTTTTTATACCGTACAAGCCACTTATTAACATGCATGAGTAATCAGTACTTGTGTAATTGCTTGTGTGTAGGTCATATTGAATTTTGGCCCATTGCCAAAAAACTGTTATGCTGCTGGATGAGTACTTTTTTTTTTATCATATTGGTACCTAGTAGGAGCCATTTTCAGTGAGTGTTGCTCTATACATCAAAATGTACACCATATCGTAGCTAGACAACCCATTACAAGGTTTGGTAGCCTTCCCGGAGTGTCTCATGTGACTGCCTACACTCTCTGTCTCCAGTCCCTTTCCTTCCCTTCAGAAGCAGAGAGTCAGACCAGACAGCAGGGCAGAGATCTGTTTGTGTAACACTGTCAATTCTGACTCTGGGAGTCATGGGTGTGCCGGAGACAGGGACACCTAGTCCTTACTCCCCTGAAAGCCTTCTTGAGACTCCCAGTCAGAAGTAACAGCATTTCTCTCTCTCTCTCTCTCTGCCACTGTGAGTCTGCATGTCTGGAAAACTGGAGGAAACTGATGTTCCCTAGTGCCCAATCCTAGCCTGCCAGACATGAAGACTCACTCAGATAGGGTATAGACTACAGTGTATCTTAACCACATGCTGCTAAAAATTATTATTGCACTCAAATTGATTCAACTTATCCAGAAATTCAAGTTATGCACTTCAACTTAAGTGGATTCTACAGTATAGTTTTATAGCTAGGCATCTTGTTTTTAATAAATAAATAAAGAATTCTTTCAGTCTTTCCTTGCAAACATACCATGTGTTCCTTTAAGCTGTGGTTGCCTTGTCCTGTAGCAGTGCAATCACATAGCTGGTGGGTTTCCTGCATTTCAGTTCCCCCTCCTTTTTCCTACTTTGTTGTGGTATTGCTCTTGATGCAAAGGTCATGCAATAATGCCCTTGTACTATCCCTGTATGCAGAGATGTTTCAGAAAAGCATGGGGTGAAGAAGAGAGTTCTTGCACCAGGACATTCTGGCTACACTTCTGAAGCCACTTTTAAATGAGCTGCTTAGAAGAGCCTCCTGAGCCCTGCATTCAAGACAAAAGTTGTGTGGGGAGTGTTTACATGCTCCCCAGCTTACCAGAAGTGACCTGCCGCCCATTCTCAGCAGCAGTGGTGGCTGCTGGAGACGCAGGGCTTTGAAGAGGCACATTCTGAAAGTTCGCAAGGTGAGGCTTTCAGAACGCACCTCTTCAAAGCTTCACATCTCCAGCTGCCACCACTGCCGAGGACAGGTGGCACGCCACTTCTGGTAGCACGGGGAGCAATGTAAATACTCCCTGCGCAGCTTTCTTCTTGAATGTGGCGCTCAGGAGGCTCTTCTAAGCAGCTCATTTAAAAGTGGCTTCAGAAGTGTAGCCAGAATGTCCTGGTGCAAGAACTCTCTTCTTCACCCCATGCTTTTCTGCATAGCGTCTCGTTTAAAAGTGGACTGAGATCACCCGGAGGAAGAAAGTGACAAACAGGAAATGATGTATCAGGAATTTCTCTGGCTCAATCAAACCATACAGCACCACTGCTACTTGCTAGTCAGGTTCTTGCAAACAAACCCAGGCATCAAGTGACAGAAAACATGGGCTCATCAGGGAGAACAGGAAGTGGTAACGATTTCACACAACACTCAGAATGTGGGTTACAACCTACTCTAAAGAGTATTATGTGAACGAGCCCTTAGTGTTGGATTAGCACACATTCTATGCAGAGCTGCTCTTAAAAATCAATCAACAGCATTATGTTTGTCGCTGTTGCTCACAACCACTCAGTAAAGAAATCTAGACTATTAAGAGGGAAGAAAGAGAGGGTTGTGTGGGAGAGAGAAGGTGAGGGAGGAAGCGCACTTCTCAGACCTGACAAGGAAAAGGTATTAAAGTGCACTCGGTGATCTTGTGTGCTGCTGTGAGCACACTGCTGCTCCAACTTGATGGTTCTGCTGCTCTGCCCAGAGTGGTTCACTATAAATCTTGAACTTTGAAAAAGGACTAGCAACCTCAAAAAGCTTGGTGACCACTGGTGTACATTAGGGATGGGTGAACAGATCGCGGTTTGGGTTCCGCCATTCGGTTTGGCTGTGTTCGGTTCATCCGTTCGGTTCTGCAGTTCAGTTAGTTCCTCGGGTTCGGATTCGGCCGTTCGGTTCGGCCATTTGGTTCGGTTCGGCATGTTTGGGAAATATTTTGTTATGGGTGTTTTTGTTGTTTTTTATGTTTTTTTGGTTTTTTATTTGGTTTTATTAAACTTTTATATGGTTTTTTTTATTATTTATTTATTTTTATATGGTTTTTTTTATTTATTTATTTTATCTAATATTATATCTATCTATCTACACTAAATCTAACTGCTATTAACTATTCTAAATGCTATGAACTAAATGGATTATCTAATAAGTACACAGGCCTACTCCTACAA
>QEPC01000119.1:6961304-7036419 GCA_003113815.1 Sphenodon punctatus | reverse complement strand
TTTCAGTACAAAACTGAAATGAAACTTAAAGCAATCTAATAATCCTACTCAACGCCTGCTGTTCAGGAACAGTGACTAGCTCAGAAGGTGTTGGGAAGGAGGGAGGCAGATAGTTTCATTTCTTGCAAGCCTCCACCACCCCTGGTGCCTGGAAGTCTGCTCCTCAGTGACTAGTACTACCCCTCCCTGTCACGTTCGACCTTCAAGTGAACTTTTTTTGTCACCCAAACGCGATCCGAACTGACCGAAGTGTTCAGCCATTTCGCCGTTCGGTGTTCGGTTCAGTTCGGTATGTTCGTGTTCGTGTTCGAGTTCGGTCATCCGAACAGGCCGAGTTCGGGCCAAACTCCCAACTTCCGAACCGCGTTCGCCCACCCCTAGTGTACATCTTGTTTCTCTGCTGCGGTACTGTAAAGCCTTCAACATGGACTTTCTGTGAAGAAATATGTCTTCTGTAAAGTACATTCTTAGAGATGTACGAGGTGAAACAGTTAGCTAAGTGAACAAGTAGGCTGCTACAAAATGAATAGTTGATTTATTTTGCAGAACAATTGCAATAACACATGATGGGCTTGACCAGCACATCTCTATAAGTAATATATTTAAGCTGAGATGAGAGTTCAGGTTGTGTATCTACCTGTAACTGAAGAACTGAATGCAGGAACTATAGCTTACATGCTGAAATTGAAAGAGGAATTTGTTGTGGAGCTAAGCAGTTTCAGGTTGCAATCTTAAAAACGTTAGTGGGACTAGGTATGTGTTTGCAAGGTGTATCTGTTGGTGGTATGATATTCTGGGGAGTAAAATAGGATCTGAATGTTACTGTTGGCTTAGCTAGTGATCTCCTTGATAAGATGTGCAGAAGAGCAACTTAAGTTCTAAGCCAATGAACGTTATGCTGGAATATGCAAAGCCATTACAAGGCTTTAATTACACATTGAAAGAATGAGGCTAGACCTGAGGCTGGTCCCTACCATTTCCTGTTCTCTCTTCTCAGCTATAGTTTACTAGATCTCTTAGCTGACAGTAGTATCCTTAAATCAAAGATAAAAGCCTCCCTTTTCTAGATCTCCCCATTCGATACAACTCCAAAATCCACTCCACTCTGCTATTTAAACTCTGGAGATTTTAGGCTGAGATATGGAAAAAGATATCTAGGCAAACAATTTCATTGTTGCCCATAAAAGATTGGCACCTAAATAGGTTATGCAGATTTGAAAAATCTCACCCTGAACTACTAATTGCTTGTTACCATATTTTGAAGAATATCTGTAGTTTGGCTGTCCAGTTTAGGGCTGAAACTTGATCTCGATTTTCTCTTAATTCTCACTGAGAATCCCAGTTCTCGTCTTGTTTTTAGTGAGAATTGAGAAACACCCCAGTTCTCAACACTTTCTTGGTCAATTTTTTTTTCTCAATTTGCTTACCGGAGCCATGTGGCTGTGTACCACGAGTCGTCTTGAGTCTTTTGGGTGTCTCTCATTTATGCATTTCTCTCATGTTTTGGGGGGAGTCTAATGTTCTTATCGTCTTATGTTCTTATCTCATGAGAAAACCGGTAATGCACATGCACAAAATGGCTTCCCTTTTCCAAAATAGTGACGATGCCGGCACCATTTTGGAAGAGGGTTGCATGTGTGTAGAACAGCTGCGACGGCTATTTTTTGCATGCGCAATTGCTTTTTCTCTTTAGACGAGATTCTCGCTGAGATCTTGCACCATCATCAAGATAGTCCCGAGATCTCAATAAAGATTCTCAGTTCTAACAAGATTCTCATGAGAAATTGATTCTCATGTCAGCCCTAGTCCAGCTGAATTTAAATGGTACACTAATTTAAGCTTTAATCTTTCAACTGATTTATAAGCAACTGTCCTTATCAGTAATTTTCTCCGAGAAGACCCCTTATTTCTCCAATATTGGAAATGTTTTCTTGTTTTCCAGTGGTATTATGCAATACTAATTTCTAAAATATCTAATTCTTCTATCTGCAAGAGGCAAGATAAATTATTGATATTTCTTGGTAACGTGGTATTTTCATTTTATTTAACAATGTTTACACTATAGCTCACTGGTTCCCATATTTTTTGTTGGTGTGATCGCATTTTGAGACTTGAATCTAATCCTCTTACTCTAAACAGCAACAGAAGACATGTAAGGTATAAAAATTCCATTTGAGATGACAATCCCATCTGCATTTCAAATGATGATCTCATCACAAACTGTCTCTCTGATACCTCTGCCTGGATTTCTTGCCGCCAACCAACTCCAAGTCAGTATGTCCAAGACCAAACTCCTCATCTTTCCCCTCAAATCTTCCTCTCACTCCTTCTCAATTTCCATCAATGGGGTGCCAATCCAGCCAGTCCTCCAGGCACATAGCCTGGAATTCATCTTTGGCTCCTCCCTCTGCTTTAAATCTCAGATCCAGTTTGTCACCAAGTCCTGTTGTCTCTCTCTGCACAACATTGCTAAGATCCAGCCTTTCTTTATTGTTTACACTGCCAAAACTCTAGTCCATGATCTAGTCATCTCTTGCCTTGACTATTGCAACCTCCTCCTTACTTGCCTTCCCTGCTCTCCTCTTGTCCCCCTCACTTCTAGGGATGGGTGATTGCGGTTCAGAAGTTCAGAGTTCGGCCTGAACTCAGCCTGTTCGGACGACCGAATCCGAACACGAACTGACCAAACTGAACTCAATTCCAAACGTCGAACTGACCGAACAGTTCGGTCAGTTCGGATCATGTTCGGGTGGCAAAAAAAGTGTCACTGGAAGGTCAAACATGACAGGGAGGGGTAGTCAGCTGAGGAGCAGACTTCCAGGCACCAGGGGTGAAGAGGCTTGGAGCAGCAGCCAGCCTGCCCAATCACCATCCCTTTTCACCTCAGACCACTGGCTTCGGAGTCTGCGTTTGGCCACGGGCTAGGCTGCACAGAGTCAATGGGGCTTGTGGTGAGGTGGGCGCAGCAAGAAACAAAACTGTCTGCCTCCCCCCTTCCCAACACCTTCTGAGCTAGTCACTGTTCCTGAACAGCAGGTATGTCAGAAGGCTCCCTCTCCCAGCATTTCCCAGCTCCCCAATCCATTGCCATCCTCCTCCTATTTCACCCATCCAACCCATCTGCACCCATATTCTCATTCATTCATTTAACTTAGCTTAGATAGATTTAGTGGTTATTTTTTGTTTTTACCCCTCCCTGTGTTCCCTATGTTCAATCTTCCTTCCTCCCTCCCCCCTCCATTGAATCCTTTCCCTCTCCCATATATTCCATCCCAGATTCCCTTTGCTTTCCTTGTTTTTTTCATTTAGAGTAGGATTATTAGATTGATTTAGGTTTCATTTCAGTTTTGTACCCCTCCTTGTGTTGATTGTGATTCCCTCCATCCGATAGATAGATAGATAGATAGATAGANTGTAGGAGTTAGCTTAGTGATAGAGATAGCATTAGTGATTTAGTTTTAGTGTTTGTAGGAGTAGGTCTGTGTACTTATTAGATAATCCATTTAGTTCATAGCATTTAATAGCAGTTAGATTTAGTTTAGATAGATAGATATAATATTAGATTAAAAAATGAAATAAAAAAACCCATATAAAACAAAATAAAAAACCAAAAGAACATATAAAAAACAAAAACAAAAAACCAGATAAAAACATTTCCCGAACGGCCAAACCGAACAGCTGAACCCGAACCCGGCGAACGAACTGATCGGCCTAACTGAACGGCCCAACCGAACGCAGCCAAACAGAACGGCTGGACCCAAACTGCTATCAGTTCGCCCATCTGTACTCACTTCTGTTCAGAACTCCACTACCATGGTCATCCATCTTACCCGCCACTTTGACCATGTTTAGCCCCTTCTCTATTTTCTCCACTGGTTCCCTTTACCTGAACACATTCATCAACACAAGCTCCTGATCCTTACTTTCAAGACCCTTCATGGCCTTGTCCCCTCTTAGCTCTTTGTACTTGTTTCCCACCACATTCCTGTCCAGGAGCTCCCCTCCTCTTCTGCTTCAACCCTTACCTGCTCACACCTCTGTTGCTCATCAAAACATAAGTATCCCTTCTCCCTTGCTGCCCCATCACGCCTGGAACTCTAGATGCTTGCCCATGTGCTGATTTTCTAGATTTTCCTCCCACAAATGTACAGGTATATCAGCCACATGGCTCATTTTATTGAATAATTTTTATCCCTAGCTCAGTCATGAGATTTTATAAGAGGAATAGTGTACTGTTTCTATACACTGGGGCAGATTCCAGGCCCTGCAGACCTCTCTGTGGACCACACATGGTGCCCACCCCTGGCATAGAACCTGCGTGCATGTGTGCACACAGCAACGTGCACGGGGCATGAGATCGGCTCCACTGTGGAGTATTACTTGCTGTAACGTGTGTGTGTGTGTGTGTGTGTGTGTGTGTGCGTGCGTGCGTGCGTGCGCTCATGGGTCTACATTTTTCACACAGCCCTCTGGCAACTGAACATAAAAATAGTTTTCATCTAGAAGATCTTAAAGCAGCTTTCTCTTTCCCTAAATAAGCATCATGATTTTAGAAGACGCATCACTAATCACCAGCTTATTACTATCTTCAGTTCTACTTGTTATGTTTTCCCATGATAGTAGCCAGAAATATTAATCTTCAACTTCTCTTCTAGCAATACTTCTTTGATAATAACTTTCCCTAGGTCAGTAAGGAAATTATGTGGGTTTCTTTTAATGGAAAACTCTTTAACAAGATGAATTAAGATGTCTGTATACAAACACAAATACAGATCCTTAGTTTCAGAAGGCATCGCATCTCCCATCATCCCATTAAAAACACACTTGGCTAGCAATTTGTTAGCTTATAATTTGTTAAACCAGGCATAACCCCACTGACATCTTCCTTTCTCATCATCTTGAAATTAAGCTACCCGAGATGTAATGAACTGTAGCAAGGTCACACAGCTTTTTTGGTCATGCGCACTAGAAATGAACTGATCCTGAGGCTTCAGTCACAGCACTTTGAGGACCCAACATCTTTTATAGGCTTCTTTTTGTGTGAGCAATATGTACGGCACAGCATCCTCCACACTTCAAAATTTCAAACATGGTGGCCATGTGCTACGGTATTGGCATGTTCCGTATGGCAAGCAACGTTTCAGCTCCTGACTTTACCCTCTGGTGCTCCCAAGCCAAACATTCAATTAAAGTGTTTTAGCTGTTCCAGGAAAGTAGATATTAGGACTGGTTTGCATTTCATATTGGTTTTAGACTGTCATAATTGCATTCACTTCATTTGCTTGTGATTTATTCCCGAAAGTTAGGTTGAATCAGGCTCAGCAGAGATCAGTGGTGGTGCCAAAGCATAAGACCCAGTATCATCATTCATACATATCAGGGGAGAGGAGCCTTTTCCCTCTTTCAGGCCACTTTGAAGATTGGTCCAAACTCAGTGTGCCGAATCGGAGTGTGGGGAAGGGGGCGATTAGGAGGGTGCTCAGGATGGGGGAAGAAAGGGGAGGGTCCAGGTCCGTGCCATAGCCCTGGACTCTCCCCTTCCTTCCCTCATCCTGAGCACACTTGCACACATCCAATTGCTTCCTTTGAGTGCATACTTTCATCTCTGCTCTCTTCCCTGGATCTCCCTTTTTCTATGCTTGAATGTAAGAAATGGCACTAAGAATTGGAAAGGGACCAAATAAAACACAGCTCTGGTGCAGATTTGATCCACAAGCCACAGGTTCCCTATCCCTGATATATAATAATAATTAATAATAATTTTAGCTTCTTCCCCCACCCCCACCCCCACCAAATAGTGCTCAGAGCACTTCACAGCATAAACACATGATAAACATAAAGTTCATTTAAAACATAAATCCATTAGCAACAATTTATAAGGGCAAAGCTAAAGAGGAAGGAAAAAAAACACATTATGGGGAACCAGCATCGGATCCTAAAAGCACCTGGAGAATAAATAAAGTCTTCACGTACTTTTTAAGGCTGTGGCGGGAGGAATCGAGATAGATAATTGGAGGGACGGAGTTCCACACTGAAGGGCCTGCCATAGCAAAGGCCTGATCACCCACCAACTTAAGGTGCAATAGCAGGATCCCTGAACAGAGGATCTGAGTGCAGATAACCATCATTTGAGTCACAAGGAGCAGATCTCTACTTATAGCCAGGGCCTATACCATTCAGGGCCATGAAAACAAACAGTACAATCTTAAATTAAATCTTCATAATTCAATATACATAATAAATACATGTGTGTGTATGTGTATCATTTTATGAATAATTGTATCACATGTCTATGTTATGTATGTCTGTACATAGAGTCTTATATTTATGGGCTGATAGCTAAATGATGGGAAATACTTTCAGGAACTGTAACATTTAGAAAAGTATCCTAGGGTCATGCTGCGTTTCCCCTATAGATGGTGACTTAAGTTTTGAATCATCATAGCTTTAGTTTCAATGATGCTATTTCCACAGTTTAACCAAGTTCCTCAGCATGAAATAATGCTTCCGTAAGTTCATAGCAGGTTACATAGCCACTTTCTACCAGCTGGTACAGTTTCTGACTTCTGTTTCCAAGCTTCACACCTCTCCAGTCACTGTGAAAAGGCATGAAGTTGTCTGTCACCCTGAGAACTGTGCCCCTCATTGTCATCTTCACACTCATTAAAGTCATGATGTGAAATCCCATACGCATCAACACACACAAAATCATTACTTGGTACTTTCACTGGTACGCCTTCTCATACATCTGCCTCGGTGGTTTTGTACGAGTTATTGCCTATAGAAAATTCTCTAGAGTCGTTGAGTCATGGTCACGCAATGTCTTATAAATAGTCCTTTTGTAAATTTGCTCAAGTTTTAAAATGATATAACTTGTTTATGACACAGATTTTGTGCACAAAGCTCCTACTTCTAAATCTTTTAAAATACTGTTTTAAAGTGAAATTGACATCAATTTTTATAAATCCTATTTTTGGTAGACATTTCATTAAAAAAAATTCAGTACTCAGAATAACTTGAGAAGTGAAATATCATGATTTCTTTAAAAAAAAACAAAAAAACACCACTTATTTTACTTCTTCATATGGAATAAGATCCGTCCAGCCTGTTCTGGTATTTGCCACTGCCTGCTTATAGTTGTTTTTTCCCTGCGATATTGGTTTCAGCAGATTTCTCAATCAATTTCTGGGTGAGGCTGTATTTTGAACAACAGTGATAGTGTGAGCTTTTTAACAATTGTATTGGTTACTCCCCATATTTCTTTCTGATGCTTTATAATTATACTTCTCTGAAACTTTTCCTTTTTGATGCAGAAGTCAGCATGGTACCAAATGAATGTTGTTCTCCTCCCAAGAAGCTACAATAAAAAAGTCTAGAGAATCTATGCATCTGTGATACCCTGTAATATATACAACCAAACACACAGCTGCTCCAACACAAATATGTATAGAATCACTGTGGCATAGTGTGACATCCAGGAATGACAAGAATTTCTAATCCTCCTCAGAACATGTACAAATTGACAAGTCTGTAATGTGACACAGAGATACTAACAAATCAGACCAAGACATCAGTATACGCTGGCTTCGTTCAGAATACTTCCAATACATATTGGATTTATCTCTCTATGGGACTGCATTACCCAATTATTCTCTGGCCAGTGTTTACTGTACAGCTTCATTATTTAAATACTAGCAGTGGTGTTTTGCAACTCAAAAATTGGTAAGTTTAATTTCCTTTTTGCTCTGCAAAGGTGTATGCATTTATGCATGTCATGGCACAAACTACAGAAGCCAGAGTTTAGGTATCTAAGGCAGTAGGTGAGGTTGTAAATGTGGCCACTCCTTACATTTGCTATTTGAGATAAACATGTTGATTCCTCTACAGGACCCCCTCAAGATACATCAGGTCAGTGCTCTACAACTTTTTGTGGTTGTGAGTCACTTTCAAAGATCAAGACATATGGTGAGCCACAACTTTTGTTTGAAAGTAAAAAAACAAATAGGTTATGTACTAATGCTGTAGCCAAGAAGAATGTAAAAATAAAGTAGAAACTACTTTAAAAATAATACTCTAAAAATAAACATTTTCTGTCTTTTTCTAGTGCTCTTGTCTCGCTTAACAAACTATAGCCTAGACAGTTCACGGTGCGACCTATTTTCCTGCAGCAGCTGTTCCGGGTTCTCCAGCCTTCACACCCTTCTTGTCAAGGAGTCTCTGAAGCTCTGGGTAAATTTTGATCTTTTCTTTGCTAGTTCTATGTCGTGCTCTCTTTTGCTCCCTCCTTCCTTCCCTCTGAATATTTTACATTTGAGCTGTTACAAGAAACTCTGAAAAGGTGTTGCAAGAACATGTTGCTCAAGAGTCTTGGGCTGGGGACTGCTTCCTAAGGTGGAACAAGTTGAATAAATAGAATAAATTAGAATATGGCATAGATGCCAGCAAGAAAATCCATTGCTCTTGTTCATATAATTTACTTTTTTCTTTTTAAAAAAAAGTAAGATTCTGAATCTTACCAGATCTGATTAAACAACCTGTCATAGGGACTGTGATAAATTAAAGGCACAGGTATAACGTTGACCACATTGTAGTCACAGGCCAGGTAAGGAAGTTAAGATGGCCCATGTGATGGCTGTTCATTTCAGAGTGAATAAGTTACTCTAGAAAACAATCTCTTATTTATTTTGACATGGAGGGTTGCTGCTATATATCCCCATTAGAACAATAAGAAGGATGATACATTCCAGAGAACTAGAACTGTAATAGTGTGAAAGCTTCCCCTTTCACAGAATCCTCTAAATCTTACTGTATAAGAACCTTCTGAACCTTACCAGACTTGGGCGGGCCTCGTTGGGCCTTTCGATGTGGAGAACTGTGGAGTCCCAAGGGACTGCATTCCCCTGGTTGACCTCGCTGTGGTCGATGACGAGGAAGTTCGTGTGCTGCTGTGATTGGTGAGACCCACCACGTGTGCCTCTGACCCATGCCCATCCTGGCTGTTGGGGTCGAGCACAGAGGTAGTGATACATTTATTGACAGGTATTGTTAACGCCTCTTTTAGGGAGAGGAGGGTGCCGGCCTACCTCAAATGTAGTGAGGTCCACCCCCTCTTGGAGAAACCATCTCTCGATGTTCGAGTGCTTGCCAATTATTGCCTGGTCTCCAATCTGCCTTTCTTAAGGTGATTGAGAAGACTGTGACCATGTGGCTACAGAGACACCTAGATTCCAACAATATTTTGGGAAAATTCCAGTTTGGGTTCAGGCCTTCCCACAGGGTAGAGACTGTACTTGTCAGGGTGTTGAATGATCCTGCTGATGATTTTAGCAGATCATTCAACTAAATGAATGATGTTGGTCATTTTGGTCATGCTGGACCTTACAGTAGTGTTCAATGCGACTGACCAAGGGTTGTTGCTTTGGCAGCTGAGGAATGTTGCTGGTGTAACGGGAGCTGCCGGTAGGTGGTTTCAGTCATACCTGGAAGGGAGGAGCCAATCAGTGGTAACGGATGGATATGCATCATCCCTGAGTGGCCTGATTTGCGGCATTCCTCAAGGTTCTATTTTTTCACCCCTGTTGTTCAGTGTGTGCATGCAGCCCTTTAGGGACGTCATGATCAAGCACGGGCTTGAGTATCATCAGTATGCTGATGATACGCTACTTTACATCTCTTTCCCCGTGAGTCCTGCCAAATTGGTCTCTTCCTTGAAGGCATGCCTGAATGACATAGCCGCCTGGATACATCGGCGCTACCTCATGCTTAAACTGGGGAAGACTGAGGTGAGGTTGGTGGGAAAGGGTAGCCAATATGAGGATACCCTTGTCTCCCTCAGGCCAGGTAAAGAATTTGGGCATCATCATTGACCACACTCTGTCCATGAAAGCTCAGGTATTAGATGTGGTGCGGAAATACTTTTTTCAACTATGCAATTTGTATAAATTACACCCTTATTTATCCCAAGCTGACCTTGCCACAGTGACCCATGCCCTGGTGACTACGAGGCTTGATTTTTGTAATTCCATCTTCTCTGGGCTACCGGCAGTGCTTATCCGTCACTTGAAGCTTGTTCAGAATGCAGCAGCATGGCTGCTTACTGGTTTGGGCAGTCGTGGTCATGTAATCCCCGCCCTGCGTTCTCTGTATTGGCTGCCTGTAGAATGATGGATCGAGTTTAAGATTACGCTGCTTGTTTTCAGGGCCCTGAACGGTTTAGACCCTGCTACATTTGAGACCTTCTTCTGGAGTCTCACACTGATGGGTATCTGTGCTCAGGAACCACCCACTGTTTCGGGGTTCCACCATCATTCCTTAAGATGGCAGGCAACTCACTCCCCCCAGATGTTCATCTCTGTTCCTCCCTCCATATCTTTAAAAAAACACCTGAAAACATATTTTTTTCTAGGTACTTTTAGATTCCACTGCTGGTCCCACTTAATGTTTTTGTCCTCCCATTTTTCTTCCCCTATCTTACAATTTTAAAATATTCTTTTAATTACTTGTTTTGAATTGTTTTAAATTGTTTATATTGTGCTTTTATATAAAATGTAAAGCACTCCAAGTGCCGTGTAGACAGGGTGGCACTATGAAAATAAAATCAATTATTATTTATTATATTATATTTTTAATTAATGATTTATTGTTATTAATTACTAATAATATTCTGAGAGAATACAAATGAATAATTTGTTACTCCATAAACAATGCTTGTTTCTTTAAAAACAAAAATCTAATGCTGCTGGATGCCTTTAATTTATCAAGTCCCAATGGCAGATAATTTATTAATTATTATTATTATTATTATTTATTTGTCATTGGGACTGTTGATAAATTAAAGGCCTCCAGCAGCTTTAGATTTTTGATATTAAAGAAACAAGCATTGCTAATGGAGTAACAAATTATTCATTTGTATTCTCTCAGAATATCAGAGATCCTTATCATGCTATTTTTACTCCCCTGCTACTCCCTTGTCACCTGAGCTTTCTCAACAAATGTTCTGAGTTCCGCTGGTATGAATCCCAAAACTCAAGGAAGGGGAAGAAAAAAAAACAGCGAATGTTCTAAGCTGTCAGCCAATATCAACTGCAGAAAAACTGTAAGAGACTGTACTCCAGAGATTTTAACTCGCATGAGCAAAACTCTGTGGGCTCACTTGGAAAGCTCATATACTCAATGACATTTGCCTAGTAGACTTGGGATAAAAAGCATGCCTCAAAGCTGCCAATATTTTTTAACTGTGTTTTCGAAGATCTGGTTGTTTCATCAGAGGATGGAACTAATCAAGGAGGAAATTATGTGAGCTCAGAATAACAGCACAGAACAACCACCACTGCTCCATTGTGGCAGTTCTCCATACTGCTTTGACCCCGCACCCCAAGGAAGACAAGCACACAGAAATGGATTTAAAAGGCCACACTCTTTATTGAATCCACTATTAATCTTGATACTAGAGCTAGGGTCTGTACCAATATCGTTTGATAACAATGGTCGCTAGGGATGGGCGAACGCGGTTAGGAAGTTCGGAGTTCGGCCCGAACTCTACCTGTTCAGACGACTGAACCCGAATCCAAACTGACTGAACCGAACTCAATTCCGAATGTCGAAATGACCGAACAGTTCGGTTAGTTCAGATCGCGTTCAGGTCAGTTCGGGTGGCAAAAAAAGGGTCACTGGAAGGTCAAACGTGACAGGGAGGGGTAGTCAGCTGAGGAGCAGACTTCCAGGCACCAGGGGTGGAGAGGCTTGCAAGAAACAAAACTATCTGCCTCCCCCCTTCCCAACACCTTCTGAGCTAGTCACTGTTCCTGAACAGCAGGCATTTCAGAAGGCTCCCTCTCCCAGCATTTCCCAGCTCCCCAATCCATTGCAATCCTCCTCCCATTTCACCCATCCAACCCATCTACCCCCATGTTCTCATTCATTAATTTAGCTTAGCTTAGATAGATTTAGTGGTTATTTTTTGGTTTTCCCCGCCCTGTGTTCCCTGTGTTCAGTCTTCCTTCCTCCCTTCCCCCTCCATTGAATCCTTTCCCTCTCCCATATATTCCATCCCAGATTCCCTTCCCTTCCCCTGTTTTTTCATTTAGAGTAGGATTATTAGATTGCTTTAAATTTCATTTCAGTTTTGCACTGAAATGAAACTTTAGATAGATAGATAGATAGATAGATAGCATTAGTGATTTAGTTTTAGTGTTTGTAGGAGTAGGCCTGTGTACTTATTAGATAATCCATTCAGTTCATAGCATTTAGAATAGCTAATGGCAGTTAGATTTAATGTAGATAGATAGATATATAATATTAGATTAAAAAAATAAAAAAAACCATATAAAAACAAAAAAACTAAATAAAAAACAAAAAAAACATATAAACAAACAAACAAAAAAACCCATAACAAAACATTTCCCGAACGGCCGAACCTAAACCTAACGGCCGACCCTGAGCCCGGTTAACTAACCGAACAGTCGAACTGAACGCAGCCGAACCGAACGGCCAAACCCGAACCGCGATCTGTTCGCCCATCCCTAATGGTTGCACAAAAGAATTTGTATATACTTCACCTAACTGTACTCCCAAAGAGAAGAAAAGTTCTGTTTGGGATGGAAGCCAAGTCACCAGGCTTGGAACTCAAAAATAAATCACTACTCTCTGCAATTGTAGTTGGGCTGGTAAAATTTGGAACAACCTAATTTGCCACAATGGAATCCATTGTCCAGTTATATTTATTAAATGTGTTTGAATGGATTCACACTCCGGATCCAGGTTCCAACATTACTTAAACACTACTAATAAATGAGGGTGGCCCGATGTCCCTCAGTACTGCCCTGTAACACTTAAAACTATCCTAGGTTACTCTCACCCCCAGCTGTGCAGCTGGTTGATAAGGCTCTGGCCCTGTAGCAACTTGAAGCAGGCTGGAAGGCGAAGGTCCCGCTAGCTGGGACCGCCCCTGTCCTCAGCTGAGTTGCTCCTCCCCGCCCCCCATCCTTGGCCTTGCGCCAAACCTGGCCACCCCTGCTCTTGGTTGGCTCTGGCCCCGCCTCTTATGGAGACTTCTTCCTTCATACCCCTAACAACTGTTAAACCAGCTACCTGGACCCCTGCCACAGCAAACCGCCAGCCTATGCTTGGCTGGTTTCACTTCCAACATCCTCCCTCTGACCCAACAGTTGTACTAATTTCTCCTTCAATACCCCAAGATACATCTTGACTCCCATGTCAGACAGGTGCACCCCGTCATCCCCATAAAGCTCGGGCTTCAAGAACCAAATCTCCTTATGTGCAATGCAGTCATCACCCCCCGCCAACACTATCTTGCCTACCTCCTTGTTAATTTTCTTTCTGACTCTGCCAACCTTCCCTGGTAAGACTGCATCATGCCATCTGATCCTCTCTATCATGTGCATCCAGATGAACCTTGTGCACGGCAAAAGTCTTTGCGCCTGCACCCAATCCCATTTAATCCTAACAACTAACTGAAAATTGGGGGTTTGGGGTAGATTATTCTCCCCCAGGTGAACAATAAACTCTGGATGTCAGCCACTAGCTATCCTATGTAGGAGGGGCATGAGCTGTTCCCAACGCCTGCCACTCCCGGTTTGCCACACTATCTCCGCCTGTTCACCCAGCCGAAGCTGCGTGCCCCAATAGGATCTGCCTGCTGCCTTGGCGGTCCAGTGTACGATGCTGTGGCCCATGATCCACACCAGCTTACATGGCCTGGAAACCTTCCATCCTGAACAATAAACAAAAACATCAATATGAACAATTAACCAAAACTACACTACTGATGTAACGAATGGACATATGTACGGAAGATGGTTGACCACCATCTACCGATGTCCCAGATTCGGGACTCTGGGAAACCTTCAGTCGTGGCTAAACTAGCTGCACCAATCCTAAATGATTGGTGCCCATACCTGTGGCTTGGCAAGTGGTTCTGACCTAGGCACCTATGCATTACTTCCGTGAAGTGGCACCTGGTGAGAAGGGAACCATTGGCATGTATAAAAAATTGACCTGGGATGCCGGGTCGGATATGCAGGTATCTGTGCACAGCTGCGAAAGGGCACAGAGATGGGGACCTTGCCCTGCGGAGGGTAATAAGGTGGCCTTTACCTCTTTGGTTGGTTTTGGAGTAACGAAGGATAATTTGAACTAGATCATCCTGAACTTGAACATCGTGGCCTCGAACTACTCTATCGGATGCGGACCTACTGGATTCAGCAACCAGCTCCCTTACCCTAAAAGCACCATAGAAAGCCAGCTTAAATGACACACTAAAAAGACATGCCTCACTCTGATTAAAACAGACCCGGGCTAGTGTGCCATCCAAACTTCCAAGGAAGGATGCTGTTATGGGCAGCCGTGCATCACAGGTCCGACCCCTATCCCAGAACCAGCTCTCTCTAAGTCTGAGCATTTAAAAACCGCCTTGGGGGGGAGCCCGCTAATTTACTAATGAAAGCAATGGCCAACGTCTTGCTGGCAATGATGCCCAACGCCTGACCCCGTTGCCTAAGGACAATGGCAAACCTGATGGTATGGTGCTCAGGAATAGGAAAGCTCGTGGGCCATCCATGACTGGACCTAAATGCTTGGAATTCCTTAAATGCCCTCCCATAGGACAGGCAGGTAGACCTTGCTAGCAATCCCTGAACCATCTGGAATAGGTCTACAACCCAAGGTTCCATGTATCTGGAGGCAATGTTTCCGGCTCAGCGGCCGCCTCTAGTGCCAACTAGCAGAAACAGTCCATCTGGAGATGAGAGAGCGCATCAGCTACGCCATTGTTAACTCCAGGGACATGCTTTGATGTAAACATGATGTTGAACGTTAAGCATTGCAAAAAAATTTCCTTACCAGTTGCATAACCCTCATGGATTTTGAAGACATGGAATTTATTACGTGAATAACTGCCAGGTTGTCACACCAAAACATCACTGTCTTATTTGCGAATTCGGTTGCCCACAACTGTATCACCAGTATGATAGGGAAAAATTCCAAGAATGTAAAATCTCTGATGATCCCATCCAACACCCATTCCCTGGGCTGTGGTGTAGCGCACCATCGTCCCCTGAAATATACCCCAAAACCAACAGCCCCGGCTGCATCCGACTGTACCTGTAGCTCCGCATCCAAAAGGAGATCGCCCCTCCAGAAATTTACCCTGTTAAAGCTATCTAAAAAACAAAGCCAGGTCCAGCAATTATCCTTCATTTCTCTGGTAACTCTGACATGATACTAAGGAGGCAAATCGCTAGAGACCTTGGCGTAAAGCTGAGACAGAAAGGCCCTCCCAGGTGTTACCACTCTACAAGCGAAATTCAGCGATCCCAAGGGACTGCAGCTGCTTAACTGTGACCTTGTTCGCCACCAAGCCACCAACAGAGCTTTCCGCAAGGCAATTATTTTTTCTCTGGGCAAGTGAGACAAACCCTGTACGGGCATTTCAATGCCCAGAAATGACAAGGTTGTGGTAGGACCTACAGTCTTTTCAGGAGCAAGGGGAACTCGCAGCTCCCGTGCTAAACATTGAAATGTTTTTAACAGGTAACCACACTCATTGGTACCAGTTGTGCCCAAAAACAAAAAATCATCCATGTAATGGAAGTTGTTTGACTGAGCACGCTGCCTGACCTGCCAGTTGAGTAGGGAACGAAATTTCTCAAAGGCAGCACACAATATCGAGCACCCCATTGGCATCACCTTATCAAAATAAAACTTCCCTTGAAACTGGAAACCCAGCAGATGAAAATCGTCTGGGTGAACAGGCAGCAGTCGAAATGTTGATTTTATATCACACTTCACCAGCAACGCAGACACTCCACAACCCTTGGTGAGTCTGACTGCCGTATCAAATGACACATACTGAACTGAGCACAGCTCGTTAGGGATGTGCGAACCTCCAGGAGTTCGGCCCATTCAGGGTTCGGCTGAACCCAAAACCGTTCGGGTTGGGGAGGCTGAACCCGTTCGGGCAGGGGGGCGGTTTTCCCTCCCCCCTCCAGACCGCGTGGGTAGAAGGGGCACTGGGGAGCACCTCCCCCCCCCGCCAAGCCTGGGATTATTTTTTTTTAACTCTAACACAAAAAGGTTCCAAACATAAACAGAACCCAGACATTAGTTAACACCAAGATTGGAAAGACTCCAGAAACAAACAGAGGCTTAAAATTAACAGCCTTTACTACTGAGACAGTGAAAACTTACTCCTCGGACCTTACTGGGTACCTACATATGCCTAAAAACAAGGCCATGTATATGTCCCAAAAGTCCATAGGGAATAGGGTGATACATATTGAGAATACATTAGCTGCAGAGTATCAAGTCATCAGTTAGAGAAACATACAGACATTCCAAAAAGACCACATTCGATCCCAAAATAACTCAGTTTTAGATGAGATCCATATAAGCGAAACAAGATAAGTTGTGCTGAACACAATTGTGTTTCTGAGGGTATTATGGGTCGTTTTCAACAACACACAGCGTGGCATCAGAGCTTGGGGTTAATCTGTTGGAAAAATAAAGCATATTTAAATCATTTTTGCAGTTGTTCATTCATTGTCTCTCATCCAAATGGTATACCACTTAATAATGATGGTTTACCTTCTATAACCATCTGATTTCCAATTGAATCATCAAGGCCTAGAGGGGGCAAGTGAGATAAGTAAGTAAGCAGCCTATACACAAGTCAAAAATTCCTTAGGGAAACTTAAATTACCCAAAAGTCCCAGGCCTCCAGCCAAAGACTCACCCTCCTGCTCTGATGCAACACAACAATGGAAGTCTCCAGAAAGGAACTCAGCAGCCCAATAGCTGTCCCTGTAGCAAATCAGGCTATTTAACTCATTACTGCCATATGGTGTCATTACACTATAATGCCTCTGCTTGAACCACATAGTCCAGAAGGATTTGCAAAGTCCTACAAAGCTTTTTGAACCCTAGCAATGATGCATCGGAGAAGTCCACTCCAAGGAGGGGGAAATCCCAACCCCTCTCATCATGAAGAAGCTCATTGTTCTTAAATATCACATCCAAACTGTAAACTCCTGTTATTCTTTATATCTTTCATTTTCAATCCAAAATCCATGTCTGTAGGTGGAACAGTTGTCAATTCCGGTGCAAGAGCACTTCTAGGTCAGATGAGCTCTCTTGCAGTAAGCATGGGGTCAACAAAAAACCTGTTGGAGGGAATACCCCACCCTGAACCCTGTATAAGACAATCATAAATCAATCTTCTTTAAAGTAAAATACAAAGTTAACATTGTTTTTACCACTTAAAATAACAGGAAGGGGGGCCCTATACATCATAACAAGACTGGCAATCCCATTGTAAATATACCACCAAAATTGGATAATAAACCAAGCAAAAGTATTTAAACCCATAATTGAGAATAATAAGTCACTAACTGAGTATATACATTTCTTAGCAAATAATTATGCCCCAATCAATGCCCTCATTTAATCCATTAGGTGTCACAGATTTTAGTCTCAAGATCCATCTAGCTTCCAATTTTAATAATTCTCTTTCAGACTGATGAGTCTCTACACAGCAAAAGGACAGATCATTTTCAGAGTGTTGGAGATCCCTATTCCCTATGGACTTTTGGGACATATACATGGCCTTGTTTTCAGGCATATGTAGGTACCCAGTAAGGTCCTAGGAGTAAGTTTTCACTGCCTCAGTAGTAAAGGCTGTTAATTTTAAGCCTCTGTTTGTTTCTGGAGTCTTTCCAATCTTGGTGTTAACTGATATTTTTTTTAACCCCACCCCACCCCACCCCAGGAATCGCCCTATCTGGTAGTACCGGGGCCCTGACCCTGGGTCCAGCAGTGGTGGTGGGTCTGGCGGAGGCAGTACGCTGGAGTGCTTCAGGCCGCTACTAGGCCTTCCAGGTCAAACCTGCTTGCCTTGGCCACCCACCTTCCCGACACGGCTGCAATGGGCCACTGAGTGATTTCCGGTGCAGTAGGAGCAAACATGTCTAAATCAATATGGGGGAATGCATACAACCCCCCCCCCCCCACGGTTGAATTCCCAACAGGTGGGAGCCTTTGCCAGTGCCCCTCAGCCCTAAAGGGATCGTTCACGGGTGCCACTTCTCCCTTTAGTAAAGTGTGCCCACTGGCAGCCCTAGGAGTGCTGGATACACTATTCATGCATTCCAGTCAAAAGTCGGGTGCGTACCGATCCCACTTTAACCCAGGGGTTATAGCCACCCGCTTCCTAAATGCCTAGTCATAGCAAAGCCAAGCACCAGGGTGACCAGTGTCAAGAGCTTGCCAGACTATGTCCTGGTACTTGACCAGCTCCGCAGCTCGCAGCAGGAAAATTTGCAGCATCACTCCCCACCAGATGGAGTATGCCGCTGACCAATTAAGGTCAGCTTTTGGTCTCTTAAATCCCTCCTTATCTTTGTGTTCTTTCTTTTGTGTTCGGGTCAGATATGGGGTCAGTAAATAGAAGGGAGAATAAATCCACATATTCTCCTCTCCATATCTTCTCCCTTGTGGCTTGCATCAGTTGCGTGCCCATAGGCACTGATACGTCAGCATAACCACCTGCCAATGGAGAGGGCTCCGGCACTCCGTCCATCACATGGCACCATGGGGAGCTACATTTCCCCCCCCCCCCATGGGCCATACCTGAGCCGCCTGCAACCCACCGATCCCCGAGCGGGAAGGAGCGTGCACTCCATAGCCCGGCTCCAAGTAAGGGTGATGCATCTGCTACACCAGCCACGGGGCCCAAGCCCTATTCCAACTGAGTCTAGGTGATGGAGGGGGCGGCACATCCTGTGCAAAACCACGACAGCACCCCATTTGGGGCCACCCACAACCTAGCATCAGTTGTGTTTGATACTCACCATCACCTCAGCCAGGAGTAGCCGGGTTCTGCAGCAGCCTCATTGTCAGTGCAACCTCGTCATCGGTGAACTGACCCTGATGTGGCTGTGTTTATTGTAGGGGGTCGCTGCCATGCCTTGCACCACCCTCTCAATAACTTCCATCCACTGCACCACTGCATCCATTTGATCCTGATGAGCCAACTGTGGATCCATCCTTCCTCTTTGACTCGCTGGGCTATCCTCCTTACAACCGATAGATGGAGCCCGGCGCTGCCCCTCCCCACCCCCCGCCGGGGATGAGGCAGAGGGGGCGCCTCTGCACCCTCCGCAGCCTCACTCCCCAAGGCAGGGACTTCCATTTGACAAGGGGAAACCTCCACCAGTTGCGACAGGATCTCCTCACATCCCCTATCGCTCCTGTAGTGCCTGGAGCACTGTCTTGAATGGGTTCCCTGCAGGGGCCGCTGGACTCTGGCTGCCTTGGGCTGCCCCTCATGAGCCCCTCCCTTTTTTGGCCAGGGCCTTACCTTTACTCTTTCCACCACCCTTCACCATGGTGCAATTACCAAGGGTTTATCGAGCGCCCCGCCACTCAGTGAGCTTACCCCTTGTCACGGGGCCTAAATTATCACCGGCGTGGACCTAATGCACCCAAACCTTTCCCTGCAAGTGGCAGGCACCTGAGGCCCTATAAAAACTGGGCAGCCACGTATGGCAAATGAGGTGCTGGTGGCCTGCCTACCTCCTTACAAAGGCACCACAGAGAGAGGGCATCCAAAACCCCTAAATCAACAAGGGATGGTGGGGGTGCTCCCCCACCCACATGAGGAGGGAGGGCTATTTTCCCTCATGTGTGGCACCTTCACCACCTTCAAAGTCCCACCAGAAGCTGATGCAACCACAAGGTGCTTAGCACTATTACCGGCACCCTTGGTGCCTCAGTTGCACCAAGCCGCTGATGTCGGGAGCACCCCTCGTGTGCATCCTTCCCTAGCGCGCTGCCGGGCCAACTGCCTGCAGCACCGCGAGGCACAAAATGGCGCTAGCAGGTCTCACATCCAGCACGGAACCAACCGCGGGGAGCCAGCCCGCGAGGAGGAGGAGGTTTGAAGGGAATTACCCGTTCAAAGGAATCAGCTCAGTTTCTCCCTTTCAGTTTCTCCTGTTGCATTCATTACCATTGATCTGAGCACTTTTGTGAAGGCACATTGTCATGTGACTAGCATCTGTCATTTGTGCGTTGGTGGGGTTTTTTAAAATTTATTTATTTATTTATTTATTTTGTTACTGAAGATTAAGGTCAACAAATCATGCCTTGCACTAGACTAGAAAGTGGTGAGGTTTGAGGTAGCTGTTCGAATCTTCACCTTTATCTTAACTCCAAGGACTGGCAGGAGGAAGGAGCAGAGCAGGAGAAGATAATTAGTATTCCTAGGAGTAGTGTAGGGAAAGGGGAAGTGATTTTTGCTACTGTGCTACTGTGTCATACTATGAAACCCATCTCATGTGTAATTTCTAGCACATCTGAGGTCACTGAATAATTCTGGTTACTTAACTCAGGTTGGAGGGCAAGCATGGAATCACAGGATGGTCTAAATAGAGAGAGAGGGCTATGGTGGAGGTGTCCCTTATGACCATGGCCAATTTCTGTCACAAGGAGTTGGGGAAAATCTATAAACCTGGGAGATATGGATTCATAGCTCAAGAAAAAAATGCACCTCCGCTGCCTAGGAATATGGATATGAGAATTGTTCTTATTAATGCAACAGTGTAAATGTGTGTGGCATTTTATAAAACACATTATAAAACAAACAAAGTCCTGACTCAACAATCATGCAGACTAACACAGACAAGAGAAACAGTGAAGGTGAGAAGACAAGAGAGATTAGCGTGGGAAGGATGACAGACGCTGCTGCAGGCATAACGACAGCATGGAACGGCATAAGCTCAGAGTAGGCAAAGAACATAAAAAATATCCGGATGATTGAGGAAAGAGCAACTAAGGAAACAGTGAAGTATCTTCTTAAGTTTTTGCCTACAAACCTGTTTTTATGTCCCGTGGAAGACAATGGGAGTTAAGCACCTGTTTAAATGCTTTGCTGAATAGGAATGGAGTACTGAATTGGGACATGAAGGTCTCTTGTGATCTCAAATTACCTAGGAAAGTCTCATCCTACAGATTTTTATTTTGGTAAACTGGGAACTCAGCCCTGCTGCCTCCCTTATTGTTCCTTTCCACTCTGGAGGGGCAAGGTAGGATTGAAATAAAGTAGTTCATTTGTATCCATGGAGATACTCTGCAGATATAGATCAGTGTTGGAAGATCCAGTGCAGATTTTCAGCTGCATCAGATGTCTGGACACCAAGCCAAGTCGGCCCCTAACTGTGCAGTACCATTTTGTGCATTTACAATAAATAGAAGCCTTCTGTGCATGGGTAAAAAGTATTCTGATTACATCTAGAAAATGGTGCCATGTTGTCTCTCCTTCTGCAATGCAGGTCTATTTTGCACATGTGTAGTAAACACTGAACAGAATACTTTTTTACGTATGCATGAAAAAGTATTCTATTTACTGTGCGTATGTAAAATGGCGTTGCAGTTAGAAGCTGATCCAGATCTAAATTAAAACTGAGACCAAATCAGGTCCAGTCTTCATTTGGATGGACCCAGATCAAGGTGGCTAGATCCACCAGAGTTGGAATCTGCCCTAAGGCTAGCGCTAGAGAAGGCCGTGAGGGTTGCTATACATAATGGAAGCCTCCTGTATTCCCATGTTGCAGTCAGGGCTAGCTGGCTCCCTGCTAATCATTTGTTTGCCAGGGAGTCCCTGGGACAGGGATTGTCCTGCCTGTCTTCATTATCTCTCTAGACATGTCCCAATAGAAGTTGCATGCTGGAAGAGCCCTGCCATAAACAGTCCTGTAGAAGAACCTGGGACTGCCATCTGCGTGTATGTAGCCTCGCATTTTCCTGCACATGTTCACTGTAGGATCCACTTGGGTAGCTATCCACCCCTAGTACAGGGATGGATAATGTATGGAAATGCCTTGTGACACTGCACTTAGCAAAGTAAACATCAAATAGGAGCTCCTCTCCTTGCCCGCCCCACTGCAGAATGAACAGCATAGAGCAGATCACCTCTCTGCACAGGATAAGTGCCTCCGTAGCCCCAAATAAGGAACCAACCACAGTTCTCTACAGTTCGTACCAATTTATATTTCAATACTTTAGCTCCCTCTGTTCACCCCAGGTCTCCACCTGACAATGGCATCTGGCTCATGGTATAAATATAAATTACATCTTCTAAACATAAATTTGTTACTGCTTGTATTCCAAAAAATCCCCTACTCCGGGGATCCTCCCCCATCTTATTTCCCAACCTGGAGCAACTCCTCCCAGCTTCCCTGGTGCATCAACTGATCTTGAAAAGTCCAAGACTGACCATATCCAGTCACCTGTCCAATTAGCCCTGCCCCCAACAGCTCCCACTTGGGCTAATTAATCTTTAACTGGACCTCTGGTAATTAGGTATTAAGGGTCAAAGGGCTCCTGGTGTAGGTGCAGCTGGAGCAGTCCACCCCCCACCCCCCCTGCTACAAACCACAAGAGTCTGATCCTAAACTAAATTTGGGCTACGATCCCTACCACGATCTGGGCCACGATTTAGGCTAAATCTGGGTCACGATTTACGCTAAATCTGGGCCACGATTTAGACATGTTTGCTCCTACTGCACCGGAAATCACTCAGCTATTCATGACAATAACTCTGAAAATACTCACCTTATGAATGGAGATTGTATAAGACCATTGTTTTGGCCGGGGGCAAGCTAGGGATGCTGCTGGTATACCGGGCCCCTTCCTGTCTTGTGGCATCCCTTACTGCTCTAGCAGAGCTGACCTCAGAGGTGGTGCTGGGCTCCTCTAGAACCTTGGTTCTGGGGGACGTCAACATTCACGCCCACGCCGGCCTTGTGGGAGCGGAGCGAGAACTCATGGCCACCATGGCAACCATGAATTTGTCCCAGGAGGTTATCTGTCCCACCTATGTGGTGGGGGGGAGGATACCCTTGACCTGATCTTTGATTCTGGTCTTGAGGTGGGGGGTCCGGTTGTGGGGGAGGTTAGGGTGGTGCCCTTCTCATGGATGGACCATTATCTCCTTCAGGCCAGTCTCTCAGTGCACCCCCTCCAGAAGGGGGAAGGGCCAGTTAGGATGGTCTGCCCTTGGAGGCTGATGAAACCCCAGAGGTTCCAAGAGGTCCTGAAGCAATTAACCTTGGACCTGGATGGTCACTCTGTCGATGAGCTGGTCCAGCGTTGGAACAGCTTGCTGGGGGAGGCCATTGACAGGGTGGCTCCGAGACGCCCTCTGCCTCGGTCTCGTCACCTCAGAGCCCCTTGGTTTACCGAGGGGCTGCGGTGTATGAAACGAGTAGACAGGAGGCTGGAGCGATGCTGGAGTCAGACTTGATCTGATTCCGACTGACTTCTCCATAGGACCCTTTTGCGGTCCTATGTTGAGGCTGTGAGGACAGCAAGGAAGGAATTCCTTGCTGTCCTCATAGCATCTGCGAAGTCACACCTGGCTGAGCTGTTTTGCATGGTGCAGGGGCTGGTCAGTCTGGCCTCCCTCTGCCTGGATGGGGACTTGTCCCAGGCCCGCTGTGAGGAGTTTGTCAGCTACTTTGCAAACAAGATCACTCGGATTCAGAGCCACTTTGACGCTGGATTGGGGGGAGTAGAAGGAGAGTGCGAGGTGATGGAGGCCCCGTCTGGTCCTTCCTTGTGGGGGGAGTTTCAGGAAGTGACGCCAGCCAATGCAGCAGATGTCTTGGGGTCTGTGAGGGCCACCTGTTGCGAACTTGATCCATGCCCGTCCTGGTTGGTGAAAGCCTCCAGGGAGACGCTGGGGACGGTGCTGGCGAGGGTGGTGAACGTGTCCTTGCGGCAGGGGAGGTTGTCGCCCAGCCTCAAGGAGGCTGTGGTGCTCCCCCTGCTGAAGAAACCATCTTTGGGCGTGGATGTGCTTGTCAGTTACTGCCAGTTACTGACCCATCTCTAATCTTCCCTTTTTAGGGAAGGTTATTGAACGGGTAGTGGCGATCCAGCTCCAGGTGCATCTAGATAGCATCGATTTTCTGGACCTGTTTCAATCTGGGTTCCAACCCGGCTATGGCACTGAGACGGTGTTGGTGGCCTTGGTCGATGATCTCCGCTGGGAGATGGATGCAGCATGTTCGACATTTCTCATCCTGCTAGATCTCTCAGCCACTTTTGACACCGTGGACTATAGGCTGCTGTTGAGATGGTTGCGTGACCTGGGGGGTCTGGATTGGACTGTTCTTGAATGGTTCCATTCATTCCTCTTGGGGAGAAGCCATCGGGTGGTGTTGGGAGATGAGACATCTTGGCCCCGCGCTTTATCATGCGGCGTTCCGCAGGGTTCCATCTTGTCTCCATTATTATTTAATGCATATATGCAGCCCTTGGGGGAGGTCGTGAGAGGGTTTTGGGTGCAATGTCACCAATATGCTGCTGATACTCAGCTGTACCTCTCTTTTTCACCTAACCCAGACACTGCCGTCTCAGTGCTATCCCAGTGTTTGGAGGCCGTGGTGGAGTGGATGTGGAAGAGCAGACTGAAGCTCAAGCCCGATAAGACAGAGGTGATGGTGGTGGGGAGAGCGAGGGCGGTGTTGGCCCCCCTGATCGGGGGGGTTCGCCCTCCTATAGCTCAGTAGGTCCGGAGTCTGGGGGTAATATTGGATGCGGATCACCACCTGGAGCGGCAGGTGGAGGTAGTCGCGAAGGCTGCCTTCCGCCAGCTGCATCTGGTGTGGAGGCTGCATCCGTACATCTCCGGTCCGGACCTCGCCTCCCTCACCCATGCCTTCATCACCTCAAGGCTGGACTACTGCAACGCGCTCTATGTGGGGCTTCCCTTGTTCCTGGTTCAGAGGCTGCAGCTAGTGCAGAATGTGGCAGCCCCTCTCCTTTCGGGGACAGGTCGTCGGGAGCATATAACACCTGTGCTCCGGACTCTGCACTGGTTGCCAATTGCGTACCGAGCCAGGTTCAAGGTTTTGGTGTTGATCTATAAGGCCCTTCATGGTCTCGACCCCTCGTATCTCAGGGACCGCCTCGCCCTCCGCGCCCCAGAGCGGTTCCATCAGTCTGCCAGGGGTGCCTTCTAGGATGTCTCCCGCGTTAAGCGGGGGGGGCACAATGGAGAGGGCATTCTCGGTGGCTGGGCCGCACGTTTGGAACTCCCTCCTGGAGGAAGCTCGCCTGGCCCCAAGCCTTTTGACATTTTGGTGAAGTTGTAAAACCTGGCTGTTCGCCCAGGCCTTTGGGGAGGGGGGGTTAGTAGGGGCTTTAATCTCCCCTTACCCTTATTTATTGTGATGCCCATTCCTGTTTTAAGCGTAGTATTTTTTAATGTTTTAATTGTTTTAGATGTATTTTTTATTTGTGTTTGTTTTTTTGGTTTTGTAAGCCACCCCGAGCTGTTTTAGGAGGGGCGGGGTAGAAATTTGATTAAATAAATAAATAAATAAGACTGGTAGGGAGGAATCTGTAAACAGAATAGTTTCAGAAAAATAAATGTTTCACTGTAACCTTCATATAGATTTATGACCTGGTAACAAAATCAATGTCAAATGACACCCAAAGTAAGAGAAAATCCATGCACATTTATCCCAGAAAATTGCAATATGTGGCAAAGTGATGAGATGACATTTAGACATAGGTTAAAAGAAAAGTTGCCCCGATCAGAAAATGTCCATTATCCCCTGAGGATTATGTGTACGGCATTTGATCTGTTTGGTACTAATGCTACATCTTTGGACTCCAAGCAAAACCTTTTACATTTATTCCCCCTGTCTAGCAACATTGAGTTATTTAGATTCTTTGTACCAGTTTTATCTCATTTAGCCAATGAGAACAAATTTAAAGCCTGTCTTGTTAACATAGCCTAAAACACAGCTCAGCAGGAAAATCTTGATTGAAAATCTGTCACTGCTACTAGGTAGCCCAAAAGGGGAATGAAATGAGCCTGAAGATTAGAGAGAAATAGATATACCTCTGGACTCTTCTCAGTTTTCCTATACTGTGTATTGCCAGCATGAATATACCTGCTGTCATTGCTGAAATACCAAGCTGGACAGCTGTTAAATAGCATTAACAAACTCCACATCAGCTTTGTCAACAAAGAATAATTTTTTGGAGTCAGTGGGAAACCAACAGACATCTACATGATATCTCAAGCACAATTCACCAAGTAAGTATTCTTATCGGTGCCATTACACCCCGCAAGATATATGAATGGATTATTTCCCAAATAGATAGTCTACTTTTACTTACTTTGAATGATAATGGTTCATCAGCACTTTCCCCTTGTTTTGTAAGAGGAAACTATCTAGCAAATGTTTAGCTGAGTGACATAAATGCCACTTTATTAGACTGTGCTGCTGCTTCCTGTTTTGCTGTAACTCATGGAGGATAAATAAGATGGTAAAGTAATTTTGTTCTCCCAATAACAAGACCACCATGGATTAGCTTCCCTCGCTACTCATTTATCAAGAGAAGCAAGAGAGGCATAAATATTTTAATGCCTTGTGGACTTGAGCAAGAAAATTGTCCAAACCTCTTTTAAACTCAGCTATACTGGTGGTCAAGGCCAGCAGTATAGCTGAGTTTAAAAGAGGTTTGGACAAGTTTCTGGAAGATAGGTCCATTAGCAGCTATTAGCCAGATAGGATTGGGGAACAAAACCCTTTACTGTCGGGAGCCTGGGGATGACCTACAGGGAATGGATAACATGGTGACTTGTTGGGTGCTTCTCCCAGGCCCCCGTGATTGGCCACTGTTCGAGACAGGATGCTGGGCTCAATGGACCGTTGATCTGACTCAGTATGGCACTTCTTATATTCTTAAGAGTGGGTTAAAGGATTTAGGGGCTGCATGCAAACCCATAGTGTGGAACCCCCTACACAGGTCATGTATGTACCTACTGTTTTGGCATAGGGATGGGCGAACATGGTTTGGAAGTTCGGAGTTCGGACTGAACTCGATCAGTTCGGTCGACCGAACTGAACTTCTGAACCAAACTCGATTTTCAAACCGAACCGAATTTCCGAACTCAGCTCTGTTCGCCCATCGCTAAAAGATAATATTCAATTTAGTTCAATGGGATTTGAATTTCTGAACTTTGTTTGGAAGTTCGGAGTTCAGACCAAACTTGAATACTTCGGTCAACTGAACCAAACTTCCGAACCGAATTTCCGAACTGAACCGAACCGAATTTCCGAACTCGGTTTTGTTCGCCCATTCCTATTTTGGAAAAACCCAGGGCATTTAACAATTAAATCTCATAATATAGTAAGAGACTTGCGCTAGACCAGTGGTTGCCAAACTTTTTGACTGCACAACTCCAAGGGGTTTGGGTAAATATCCCTGTAGCCCCAGACAACCATAACTGCAAAACACCATAAATAAATTGCAAAAAAAGAAAGAAAAAATAGTATAAATGTACTCTTCTCTCTCCTGTTGTTCACTTCTCATGTGTCTCCTGCTCCTTTGTCTCTTAGATTGTAAGCCCCTTGGGGGTAGGGACCTGTCTGTAACTATTGATGGCACAGTGTCAGGTACTTTGCTGGTGCTAAAATACCAAAACTACTTTCATAATATAATATAATTCATATATAATAAATTAATTATCATTTAATATAAATTTATCTTTCACTCTTCCCCTCCTCTCACTCCCCTCCCTCTTTTTTTCTCTCTCTCCCTCCACCTCTCTTTCTCTCTGACTACCCCTTCTCTTTCCGTCTCTTTCCTTCCAGTTCATTACATTGCTTCTATCCTGCCCTACTCTAAACCCCCCCCTGCCCCCAGTACATTTGACTCCACTGTCTGCAACACATGCTTTCCCTACACACACACACCCTTACTCCACTGATCCCCTCCCTGCCTAGTCAAGACAGGTTGTGCTGCCCCCACTCCTCAGTCAGCCCAGCTCTTTCCTCTCCCTCATCCCAGGTATTCAGGCAGGCAAGTGGAAAGAGGGCAGCTGCTGCCCCCACTGCCCAGCTGGGGAAAGCAGCTTTCAAGAAAGCTCCTGGTTAGCTCTGGAACTATGGCAGCAGCTGGTAGTGAGCATTCCTCTTCCCTCCCCTATTGGCATTTGAGTTAGCTGCTGCTGCAGCCTGGCAGAGACCCCATCTGCACATTGTGACCCCACTTGAGGTCAGGACTCAGAGTTTGGAAAGCACTGGGCTAGGCCAATGTGTGTGCATACACTGATGGCAGCCATGCGTGAAGGCCTTCTAGCCTAAGGGCCTCCACAGTGCAGCTCTGTTACTGACCCTAGATGAGAGCAAATAAAGACTAAACTGTCTGAACTATCACTGTAATTTTTTTTCCCCTGATAATGTCAAATATTTGGCTAAATAGGAAGTGATCAACTATACCAGGAAAAAAATATATCATTTTATAGTGTTTTTCTAGCCCTTTTTCAAAAAAGTGTTTTCTAACTATTTTAGGGAACCTTTTGAGGATAAAACGTCTCCATGTTCCTGCAGGAAAGTTGTAAAGCATTTTGGAAGCCATTTTACCATAACCCCATTCTTAGGTTATTTTACCCACTGTGGTGTTTTCTAACCCATTTTGGAAACCACTGCAAAGTTCTGAGAAACTAGACAGAACCATTTTATCAAACAGTTTTGTAAAATGAGCCCTCCAGCACTCCCACAGATATCTCACGATGCCTTCTTTGTGTCCGAGACCCCTTTTCGGAAACTCACTTTTGCTTGATGCAGGTGCTAAGGAGCAGCAGCAGCCTCCATAGGAACTGTGGAGCCCTGTGTAAAACTGCAAGTTGATGCACTCAGAGACCCAATTAGGGCCACTTCTAGGGCAGGGCACTGTGACTGCACCAGTTGCAAATATCTAAGTACATCATGGGTGCTTCCAGTTCTGCTTAAAGAGAGGGTGTCTTTAAATGAGATCCATCTCTGCATGACCCCCATCAACCATGCATCCAAATGCTCATGTGATGGGTAGTGCAGGGGATGCACACTCCCGTGAAACACACACCAGTCATCTATGGCCACCTAGACCACTTCCAGATATAAACCCCCCCCACCCACCCCCCCAATGCACATTCTGGCTGAGGAGGAAAATGCGCAGTCAGAACATGTGTGGGGATCAGCTGGCCTGAAAGCCCCCCCCCCCGCAGCTTTGCCAGCATAGATGCGCAGGCATGCAGAGCTCAATTTCCTAGTCTGCGTCCCTGCTGGCAAAGCCGCGCAGAGGAAGAGAGGGGGGCTTTCACACTGGCCGATCCCGCCGCGTAGTCTGGCTGCGCTTTACCCCCCACAGCCAGAATATGCATGGGGGGGGGGAATGTCTGAAAGTGGCCTTAGAACACTGCCAAAAGATCTGGATGGCAAAGCAGTGTGTGGGGCCCATGCATCCCCGGTCATATGAACCAAGGCACCCACCCCACACCAGAAAACTTCCCTCGCCCTGATGTCTCCCTGGTCTCACCCACAGCCCTACTGGGAGCTCTTAAAGGACAAATGATCAAAATACAACTGTGACCGGGGAGGGGGTATTGGCGACTCTCGTGGGGAACCCACACGTGACCGAGGCCACCCTGTTCAGTGCAGCAAACAGCGGGGGTAGAAATGCCTGTCAGGATAGAGTGGTGGCCATTACCTCTACTTAAAGAGAACAGGCCTCTATCATCCTAGGGTGCCACTGATAAAGGGGAACCAAGATCTGCCCCAATGCACACTTGTTCCACACGCTCGAGGACCAAGGGGGGAAAGGGGCACTGCGTGAGGAAGGAAGTATGGGGCTATAGAGGGGACCTGGACCAAGGGGGGCAGCAGGACCACTCTCACAGGACAGGAAGGGCCCAGGTAGGGAGGAGGGAAGGGGAAGCATGCTCGCACTCACTCTGCTTTACGCTCACAGACACTTACTGAATATTCAAGGGAAGATCTCAAAAGGAAAGATTCAGACTCACGGGGCTCGGATGCTTACTCACTCTCACTTGCTCGCTCCAATGCTCTCGCACATGGTACTCGCTCACTTCAGGGGGTCGGTTTCTCTGAATCATCAGCACCACTGTCTCCACAGCGCTGGGCTTTATTCTGCAAGCCCCACCCCTGTACACACCCACAAGTGCTCTGAGCACCGCGGCAGGGGTGAGGAAGCCCCTGCAGCGTGTGTTGGCAAGGGAGGTGTGGCTCGGGGCCAAGACTCTGCTGAGGACATCGGCAGGGGTGGGGCAAGGTCCAGTGTTCCCGGGGAGGGGCCTTGCTTGGTTGGGGGCTTGGGGACCATCGCTGCGGGCCATCCTGGTGAGGAGGAAGCCAGTGATGCCATGTGGAGCTGACAATACCACCCCTCGAGGCTGCCAAGTGAGGGCCTGGGGGGGCGTGTTTTAAGCAGTGGTGAAGATGGAAAGAGCGGAGAAGGCGAGGGGCTGAGACATTGGTGGCGGGTTCCCAGGATCGTTCTGCCAGGCCGTAGCCCACCCAGTCTACCAAGTAGTGTAACCTGCCATGCAACATCCTAGAATCCAGAATGGCCCGAACCTCAAACTCGGGACTGGCGGCCGTACTTTCAACAGGGCCAGGGTGAGAGGCAGGGCTAGGAGCTCGTGTGGAGTCAGCTTTTTTCAGGAGAGAGACATGGAACATGGGGTGGATGTGAACATGTGGGGGAAGCTGCACCATATAGGTTACCTTATTTACTTGGCAGAGGATAGGGAAGTAACCAATGTACTTGGTGTCTAATTTGGGGGAAGGGTGAGCTGAAGGGTAGTGGTGCCAATCAACCCACACCAGGTCCCTGGTGCAAAAGGGTGGAACCTTGTGTCAGTTTTTATCAGCTTTTGCCTTTGTATCGTTGCCAAGCTTGCTGAAGGACACGTCGTGCTACCGCTTGGGCTTCATGGATTTGTTGGGCAAGGGCTCCAGCAGCTGGGATCAATGGTGAGGTAGACTCCACTGTTCCTAGGTGGGGGTGGAAACCATAAGACACACAAAAAGGGGATGTTCCTCAGGAGGCATTTGGGGACATTATTATACATGAATTCTACTAGGGGGAGCCATGTGTACCAGTCATCTTGTAAGTAGTTCACATAACATCGTAGGTATTGTTCCATATTCTGGTTAACTCGTTCCACTTGTCCATTGGCCTGGGGGTGGTAGGCCATAGTAGGCTTCAAGGTTACTTGGAGGGAGTGAAACAAAGCCCTCCAGAACCACAAGGTGAATTAGGTCCACTGATCGCTGATTATTTTGAGGGGGCATCCAATTAGCTTGAGAACATGGCGGATGATGAGGAGTGCAGTGCGCTTGGCCGAAGGTAATCCCTTGCAGGTGGTAAAGTGTGCCAGATTCGTAAGGTGATCCATGATGACAAGAACTGTGGTGTACTGTCAAGATGGCGGCAACTCCACAACAAAGTCAAGTCCTATGTGTTGTTGCAGGCCCGCGGTAGCAGAGAAACTTGCAGTAATCCTGCAGGGGCATGGCGGGGGGGGTGTTGTTCGGACGCACTAACGCAACTGGAGACATAGCGCTGGATGTCTTGGTGCAAGGTGGGCCACCAGAAGAAGCGTTAGATCAATTACTGAGTTCTCTCCATCCCTGCATGCCCAGCCATGAGGGCCTTGTGGTGTGCCCACAGGATATGGGATTGGCACAAATGTGGCACCACTACTTGTCCATGGCGTACACGCATCCCATCCTGTGTAACGATCTCAGGATCATCCGTGGGGGGAAATTCCTGGCTGGTGGCCTTACAAAGATCCTCAAGGGACAGGTAGGTCACTGCGAAGGTTTTTCTATTAAGGATGGGCTCGGGCGGAGGGGGGGTTACAGGTCGTTCCTCGTTGTAGTGGGATAAAGCATCAGCTAACACATGTAGTCTACCAGGACGATAGCATATGTGAAAGTTAATCAGGGCAAAGAATAATGCCCAGCGGGCGTGGCGTGCATTTGCGATATGGGCTGTCTGGAGGAATGTCAAGTTTTTGTGATCCATTATGACCATAACTGGATGCTGGGCCCCTTCCAAATAGTGTCGCCAAACATTGAACACGACCTTGATGGTGAGCAGTTCTTGATCGAAGATAGAGTAATTGCACTTGACCAGAGTAAGTTGCCTGGAGTAGTATGCACACGGTAACAAGATGTCTGGGTTGTCTGTTGATTGCAAGAGTACTGCCCCTATGGCTTGTCTGGAGGCATCTGCTTCTACGCAAAATGGTTTAGTAAAATCAGGGTGTTGTAACAAAGGGCAGTAGTAAACGCCCTTTTGAGAAAATCAAAACTAAACTGCTGGTTGGAACCCCACTGATAGGGATGGTTTTTCTTCAATAGTTGTTTAAGTGGGGCTGTGATCTCTGCATAATTGGGGATGTACTGTCTGTAGTAGTTTGTGCCTCCAAGAAAGCGCTGCAAAGGTTTGACAGTCTTGGGGGGGGGAGGGGCAATGCCGCAAGTCCTCAACCTTCTGTGGGTTCATCACCACCCCCATGGGGCTGATGATGAAACCCAAAAAGCTCACAGTGGTGAGATGAAAGAAGCACTTTTCCCATTTACAATAAAGTTTGTTGGTTCGCAGTTGCTGCAACACCTCTGGTACGTGTAATACGTGCTGTTCCAGAGTAGTGGAATAGATGAGAATGTCGTTGAGGTAGGCGGTAACATATATGTCCAGAATGTCTCAGAAAATATTATTGATGAGATGCTGGAAGGGGGCCAGTACATTGGCCTGGCCAAACGGCATCACGCGGTATTCAAATAATCCGTAACGTGTGCGGAAGGCGGTCTTCCATTCATCACCTTGGCGAACACGCAGCAAATTGTATGCCCCTCGCAAATCAAGTTTTGTGAAGATTCATGCACCCTGGAGCCGATCAAGTAATTCAGGGATAAGAGGAAGGGGGTACCTGTTTTTGACGGTAATACTGTTGAGTCCTCTATAACCCACACATGGCTTCAGTCCCCCATCCTTCTTTGCCACAAAAAAGATAGGAGCTCCCACCGGGGAGCTGGAGTGGCGAATAAAGCCTTGTTGGAGGCTGTCGTCTAGGTATTGTTGTAGGGCCTGGAGTTCAGGTTCGGCTAGCGCATAAATGCGACCAAACGGGGGTTCTTTCCCTGGAAGGAAGTTGATAGGACAATCATAGGCCCGATGAGGCAGCTCGGTTGTCTACGTTTTACTAAAAACATCTTGGTAGTCTTTATGCGCCTCTGGGAGTGTGGGGTCCTCAGGGTGGAGCAGCACCACTGTTGTGGCACATCCGTCCATTCTCGGCCATAGGTGGAAACATCTTTGGGTACACTGGGGGGCCATGAATTGGAGTTGCTTATTTGATCATGTGATATGCGGGTCGTGACAGCACAGCCACGGAGCTCTGAGGACTACTTGAAAAAGGGGGGTACAGACTATGTCAAAGGTCAATTGTTCATAATGGTTTCCTATTGCACATAGTATCGGGTTAATACTCATCGTAATGGGCCCTGACACAGGGGGGACTCATCAATTGAGTGTACAGGCTCCGGAGGCATCTTTGGCTGGGTAGGGATCTGTTGAGTTGAGACAAGGTGTGTGTCTATCAATTAAATTCCCTGATGCCCCCGAATCTACAAGGCCCAGGTTACCATGGAGGTCTGCATGGATTAGGGATAAGGTAATCGGGACCCGCAGGTGAGGGTCAAGGGATAGTGATGACAAGGGGTTTTTATTTATTTTATTTAATAAATTTATATCCCACCCCTCCTGCCATGCAACCCGGGGTGGCTTACAACAATAAAATTTAGATTGAGTTAGAACCGAGATGGCCCCTGTCTACCTTGGCTCCGGGCATTTCCCAAATCTCTTCAATGTGGGGGCAATGCGGGGCATTCTCCTTTAAAATGGGAGGGAGCTCCACAGTAAAAACAAGAGTGGGAGACCCTGCATTGTTTGCGCCCTTCTTTGGTTAAGGAGCCCCCGGAGGCTCCAAGCTGCATGGGTTCTGGGTCAGGAAATTTGGGGGGCCCTGGGGGCAAGAACAGTTTTGTCAGGATAGGGCGTACGTCTTGATGAGGATCTTGTTTCCATTCAGTCAATCAGTCCTCTATTGTAGGGCAAGGTTGGCTAGAGTCTCCCAAGTCTTGGGGAGGGCCACAAAAGCAAGTTGGTCTTTTATCTCCTCCCCAAGACCCTTGCGGAACATGATCTTCAGCACATCATTAGGCCACTGGAGTTCCAATACAAGTTGTTGAAAACGTGTAATGTACTCCAGTAACCCTCCCTTTGATTGCCGGATGGTCATTAGGGTCTCAGGTTCGGTGGGGGTGATTGAAAAGAAAGGTGAATTTCTTCATGAAATCATCATAATTGGCCAACAAGGGACTGTTTCCCTTCAGGAGGGTGGTCGCCCACTCTAGTATGGTACCTCCCTAATTTCCTATAATAAAGGCTACCTTCAGGGCATCTGTTGCATAAGTAGTGGGTTGTACCATAAAGGTGAGCTGACACAGGAAGGCGTGCCGGTCTCCCACAAATGTCTTGATGTTCAGTCCCTTGGGCTTTTGAAATCCCGGGGGGGGGGGGCAAGCCGCTGCCATAGGGGGAGGTGCTGCTGGAGCAGTGACTCCTTGGAGTTGGGTAACAGCCATGGCTAAGTCCCCTTGCTTGACTTGGAGGTCCTTAACATACATGGCCAAGAATTGTATGGCATGGACAAGTTGGGAAATCTCCATGGCTTCATCCATGAGGGTCATAGGCCCGTACCGGGGCCAGCTGAGGCTCGTGATTTTGTGACCAGGGAAGGGGTATTGGCGACTCTTGCAGGGAACCCACACATGACTGAGGCCACCCTGTTCAGTGCAGCAAACAGCGGGGGTAGAAATGCCCATCAGGATAGAGTGGTGGCCGTTACCTCTACTTAAAGAGAACAGGCCTCTATCTTCATAGGGTGCTACTGATAAAGGGGAACCATCGAGGAGCTCGGCAGGGCAAGGTTCCGTGTTCCCAGGGGTGGGGCCTCGCTGGGTCGGGGGCTCGGGGACCGCCGCTGTGGGGCAGCCCTGATCCCAGCGAGGAGGAAGCAGGTGATGCTGTGCGGGGCTGACAACAACATATGAGCTTCCATTGTTAAGTGGGACTGCCAGCAGCTGCACCGGCTCTTGTGATTTTGGGAAGGAAGGGTTGACCGGCTGCTACAGCCATTTCCCTGGTGTACAGGGCTGTTTGTCATGGCGGAAGGTGGGCAGTTGGGCGGGGATTGGTGTGGAGGGTGTTGACAGCTGGGGGAGAAGGGAAACGGCTGCCAGTATGAATTGTTTGCAAGGCCGTTCTGAGTGTGTGGAGGCTGCCTGTATGGTTGTGGTGCCCAGCCAGGGAGCCGCCTGTTTGAACCCCTCCCCACTTCACTTGTGAGGGTGCTCTGTAGCCATGCCACTCAGCAGACATGGACCCCCTCTCCTTCCTCTAGCTTTGCTCATTTAAAAACACCCAGAAAGACTAGAGATTGCAGCTTTGGACAGAATCCAAGAGCTGTCTGTGACTTCACTATGTGCAAAAAACCTCCACATCCTGCAGTGGTTAAACAAGCATAAAAAGGTACAGTGTGGACTGATGTAGAATTCCAGTCCTGGAACACTGGACCATGGAAGAGATCTAGGATAGAATTTAATTAAAATGAAAGATTGATTTGTTGCCGCATCCCAGAAAGAGACAAGGAAACAATTATGGATTTAAAAGGCTGCACTCTATATTGCTAACTCAAACAGTGGGGGTGTGGGGGTATCAACGTTCCCCACCCCCATATTAGGTCAATTTTAGAACCAAAGTAACTGGATATCAGATGGCAGCCTGATGTACATTCAGGTTCCAATCACCCATCCAACCTAACCTATTAATTCACCTCCCTCTCCATCCCAAAACATCCAACTTGGGTAGAGGAGGTACCTGTGTGGTGTGCCAGAGAGAGGCTGTGGCAGAGGCATCAGCGGGCATTGGTAGGTGCCCTGCCCGCTCTCGTACAGAGATCGCCCCACAGGGGGCAGCTAAGGTGGGAAGCTAAGGTGTGATATATTATACTTGGTTACATTTCTTGGTTGGTCACTTTGAAGCCCTTGAGTAGCAAGGTGTGTTCAGCGCTTAGAAAGATCACCCCGGAGGGGGTGAGGGACAGACTTGCAGGTTGCTTTGTGCATGGGGATGTGTGGGGCACTGATTTAAAAAGGGCCAAAGACATAGACAACTAAAAATAAGAGTTTTCCTATTAATAATGGACTACAGGATGCAGGTATTCATTAAGTTTACTTCAGTTAACATGGTTGAAATCAACAATGTTATGATATGGATAGGGCCTGGGTTCAAGATTTAAAAGCAATCTCGAAGAAGTGAACCTTTAGGCGAGACTTGAATATGGAGAGGGAGGGAGGCAACCAGATACACTACTTCAGAAAGTTGTCAACAGTGTCAGCACAGGAGCAGGATTTTAGCCAGAGATGCTCTGCAGAGTGGGCACAAGCATGTAGGATGCGAACTTGGGTGGTGAGCCAAGGTTGGGGTTTGGGATGCCTGACCAGACGTGGGACAGTTGGGGCAAGAGTATGCAAAACAGAAGAGAGTGCAGTGTCGCAGCAGGAAAGTGCCTAACCTCCAATGAGGTTGTGGAGAAGAGGAGAGAAGAAGTAGTAGTGGAGAGGATGCAAGGGTCCTAGTCTGGAGATTTCTAAAGGCAGTGGTGATTTGGCAGGGCTGTGGGGGAGAATGGTTAAGTGTAATGGTTAGCAAATGATGGTCAAAGAAGGGAAGGACAGAGGTGGAGAGGCCTGAGAGAGAGAGCAGTTGGATGACAAGACTAGATCAAGGCAGTGGCAATGCTGGTGAGTAGGGGAGTTAGAGCATAGTTGGAGGCAAATGAGGATCAACCCCTCCTACCTCATCCATCCCACTCCTTCTCCTCCTTTGAACTCCACTACATCCACATCTTATCTCGCTGAGTAGCTGCCATTTATAGATCCCCTGATAGGTCCCCCTCCTCCATCCTCACTGACTTTGACTCCTAGCTTTCCTTCTTTCATCTGCCCCATCAGGTTAGGGCAAGAATCATATATGCCTCTTCTTTCAACATGGTTATTGTTATGCTTGTCAGGTTGCATTTACAGAACGGTGGTGCTTGCACACGAAAAATCCTCCTTAGCCCTCATTGTATTACCACCAATTCCTTTCCTTCCCCATACCCTACATTTTATCATCTCCCTTTCCCTGCCCTTATCCCTCCTGTACATTATATATAGATAGTATAGATTAGATATAGATATATATTATCAACATATAGATTAGATTAGAATAGTTATATAGATAATTGATTAGATAATACTTTTCTTTTTCCCTTCCCCTGTCTCCCTAAGATTTAGATAGATATTAGTTGTTCATGGGAATAGATAACGATACCGATATCAAAAATAAATTCTTTGTTTGAAACAGTACCGGTATCAATAACGATAACAATAATGATAATGAATATCGGTAACGAAAACAAATATCAATAATGGGTATTTTCAGACGTTACGAGATCACGCTCAACCACAGACAATACCCTGTGGTGGGGAATGGTCCCATAACGTCTGTTTGAGTCCTGCCAGATATTCACCACAGTGGATCTCCGGCAGGAATCAAAATAACTACGCTTTCGGACCTCGTCCGGGGACCACAGCTGAAAGCGTGGTTAGCTGAACCACGGCCCAGAATCGGTGGCCGGTAACTTATGTTACCAGTGCCGATTCTGGGCTGTGGCGCAGACCATGGGTTGGAATCGGATGCAGTGGCCAGATTGGCCACTGTGTCTGCCCGTCTCCAGGAGGGTGGGCGGCCAGGGGAGCGTGGGGGGGCGGGGCTGTGCAGCCGCACGTTGCGCCCCACAGCCCCGCCCCCTCACCCCCAGATTCCCCGCCAGGATCGGCCGGCACGTCTGCTGACTGTGACGGCAGGATTCTGGCGGGGAATCAAATGGGTGATTCCGTGATGGGGAGAAAGCCGCCCCGTCACATCTGAAAATACCCAATGATATCAATACCAATAACAAAAATGATAACAGAAACGAAAACAAAAATGAAAACGACATTGTCGTTAATACCAATGACAAAAACAACAGCTTTTAATAATGAAAACGAAAACTAAAAATGAAAACAACATGGGGGCCTGGTGCACACCCCTATCTAACACTCCTCTCCCCAGAGCAATGAAAACTGCAGTTAAGAAGCTATCAGCATGAGCTAGGTTTCAGTGGCCAAGGACACCACACCTGTGTTGAAAGAAGAGGAAAATATGATTCTGAATAAAATTTGGCGGCAATGAGCCAGGAAAGAGGGGCACATTAGGTCAGAGACCCCTGGCAACTAGTACTTCACATTCTTTAGTTGAGGTATTTCTGAGATAGTGGATGGTTCCCATTTTGTGCAGAGTATTTCTGGTTCCCTGTCTCCAAGCCATAATTAGGAAGTGGATGAGCAATCCCTTTAGAGGCCTCACTCTCGCCAGCTGGCATCAAAGTATTGCTATTAAAAGTCGGTGGTGACCCTGCTGACTTTCTTCATCTTCTTCTTCCATCTTTCTTATATTATTCATCTTCATTAAGAACATAATAAGTGCCATACTGGGTCAGACCAATAGTCCATCGAGCCCAGCATTCTGTCTCCGACAATGGCCAATCTCATTCACTTGGAAGAAGTACCCAACAGGTCATAATGGGTAATCCCTTCCCTGTTGTTCATTCCCAGCAACCGGCAGTCAGAGGTTATGTCCTGCAACCAACTTGACTAATAGCCATTAATGGACCTACCCTCCAAGAACTTATCAATTCTTTTTTAAACCCAACTGTACTACTGGCCTTGACCACATCCTCTGGCGACAAATTCCACAAGTTAATTGTGCATTGAGTGAAAACATATTTTATTTTATTTTATTTTATTTGTTTTAAATCTTCTGCCAGTTAGTTTCATGAAGTGTCCCCTAGCTCTAGTACTATTTGGAAAAATAACCACTCCCTATTTACTCATTCCACACCACTCATGATTTTATAAATTTCTATCATATACCCTCTATGTGGTCTATCTTCCAAGCTGAAGAGTCCTATAACCTACCAAGCTTCTCTTCATATGGAAGCTGTTCCATACCGTTTATGATTTTTGTTGCCCTTCTCTGTACATTTTCTAGTTCTACTGTATCTTGTTTGAGATGGGGAGACCAGAGCTGCCCACGATATTCAAGTTGCGGTAGCACCATAGATTGAAAACAACGCTCATTAAATAATTAAGGATTAATCTCATTAAATAATTCACTTCACCATTTAGCTACGCTGCCAGACATTTGGTCTTCTTCCTACCTCTTTTTAGTGTGGAATACATTTAATCTGGACCTCCAATATGGTGTTTTTAAATAGTCTCCATGCCTCTTGTGGTCACATCATAAATTTATGATATTTTCTATTTTGTTCTCTAATCCTTTCCAAATAATTCCTAAGATTTTTTTTTTCCGACTGCTGTCAAACATTGATCTGAGGATTGTAATGTATTGTCCACAATGACTCCCAAGATCCTTTTCCTGGGTGGTAATCTCTGATTTAGAACTCAGTATTGTGTACATATAGTTTAGATTATTTTTCCCTCTGTGCAGCACTTGCAACTTGCCAACATAAAATTTCATCTGACATTTGGATGCCCTGTCACACAGTCTCGTAAGGTCCTCCTGTGGTTCCCCACAGTCTGTTCATGTTTTAACTACCTTGAATAAATTTGTGCCATCTGCATATTTGATCACCGCACTCTTTTCAAGATCATTTATTAATATATTAAACAACACCTCCAACTCGGCCTCTGTCTTGGAGGAATGCTTGAATGATACAGCCACCTGGGTGCATTGGAGCTACCTCATGCTCAATCCAGGGAAAACTGAGGTAATGTTGGTGGGAAGGGGCAGTAGATATGAGGATTTCCTTGCCTCCCTCAGGCTCCTGAATGTGGATGAGGTTTGGTTGGAGGTAGTGGTCCAGGTAAAGAACTTGGGCATCATTTTCAACCAGGCTCTGTGCATGAAAATCCAGTTGTTGGGTGTGGTTCGGAAATGCCTTGTTTCAACTACGTAATTTGTGTAAGTTATGTCCTTATTTACCCCAGGCTGACCTTGCCACAGTCACCCATGCCCTGATGACTACAAGGCTTGATTTTTGTAATTCCCTCTTCAATGGGCTATCGGAAGTGCTTATCCATTGCTTGCAGATTGTTTGGAACGTGGCAGCAGTATGGCTGCTTACTGGTTTGGGCTGGGGCATGCAATTTTTTGTTGTTGTTATAATAACAAAAACAATTTTTTAAATTTATTTTTTGATTTTATAACAACAAAAATGGTAAATCATATTAATGAAACTCAATTCTGATGAAACTTGGAGAGATTGTACCTCCAATGGAGGGCACTATATTTACCAATGTCTGGAAAGATTGAATAAAGGAAACCAATTTAAGAAGCAATTTAATGTTTTGATTTTAAGAAAAGCTCCATAAACGTTCTTGGATACAACTTCTTTATCTTCTGTTCAATTTTCATGAAACCTGTAAATATTATGTCCCTTTATAACTTTACAAATGCTGCCAAATTTCAGAAAGATTGAATAAAGGGTCCTAATGTTATAAGCCATTAACTAGAAAATTCCTTTCTGGCAGTAACATTTTTATCTTCCATCCTATTTACAAGACATGTGTCAGGAATGTATCCCACCTCTTCCCTGTCATTTCTGTCAAACAATTTGATATAGGGTCCCAATTTTATAAGCAATTGAAGTTGTCCCCTTGAAGACCATTATTCAGATAAATAGCAGCACATGCAGTGCCAGTCAGAGGCAGTCACCTGGCATGGCAGGGGGAGGGAGGAGGTAGGAGGGAGAATGGGGAGCAACCAAACAGACTGACAGATACATTCACTGGCCAATTACTTCATGCTTCCAACTTTACAGCACCAATCGGTGGTGGCTTCAAGGCGGGCATAGGGGGCGGCCCTGAGGTGGGCATAAAAGGCACATAACGGGGACTTTGGGGATATATTCCCAGCAGGCAGGAGACATTGTTTACACATCCAGACTGGCCAGCTATCCTCGCAATCACATCATGCAGCACTGTGACACGAGAACATAAGACAATTTCTATTGGCTCTTTCCTAAACAGTTGCTTCTGACTTCCCAGTTACAAGTGGGGGAGAGAAGTTGGGATGGTCACAGAACAGAATGAGGATATTTGGTTGACATTTCTGTTGGCCAGTTGGCATCACAAACAGATCTTATATCAATCACAGTGACACGTAAGAGAATCCCTGGCATAGGCTCCTTCTCTGTATATGCTATGCAGGCTTATAGAATTGGGACCCTTTATCACATCTTTCCAATATTTGGCAGAGATGATCCTGAAGGTGTGAGATATAGGCCTGTCAATCCTCCAAGAGGAACTGGAACAGAATCAGAGTCCATTGTATCCGTGGATAAGTAAGATTATGTATCATCTGAGAGGTATAGGGCTACCGATGTAATTCTTATTTACAAATGATTGGTTTAGCTTGGGAAATATAATTAAATTGAGAGTGGTAGATATCGGAAAGCAAGAAGATATAGCTGCATTGGTGGATTGGGAAGCTGCCCCTAACTATCATTATATTAAACAAGTGCATGGTTTTGAGCCATATTTGGATTGGCTCTCAAAAAAATGTATACGGAGAGCTTACACACAAGCTCGGCTACAGCTAATTAAATCGGCTGTACTTCAGGGAAGATATACTAACCAGCCGTATGTGAATCGTAATTGTCTGTGCAGTGACTCTCTCCTGGAGGATATTCCTCACTTTTTTTTTTACTGTCCTCTATATGAAGAGTTAAGGCAGGCTTGACTAATTCCCTTGTGGCAGGAGTACTCCTTTTTGCCTGATCTTGCACGGTTAAAACAATTGCTTACTACAAAGGAAAAGGTAGTGGCAAATGCTGTCGCTACCTTTGTTCACCTGGCTGCCCAAATAAGGGAGGTAGCTAGAACTAGTAGGGCAGAAACTCCATGTGGGAAATTATATTTGGCTATTTCAAGAGCATTTACCCCTGAAAACAAGTAAAGATGGGCTTTGTACAGTTGGATTGCTGGTTATGGATGAATAAGTTGTTAAGGATTTTTGGGGGGGATACACTTATCCAAAAGAGGGGTGAAGGAAAGTTTTGCTATCTCTCTAGGAGATAAGATTTGCCATGGTTCCCCCCGTATACAGAATATATATGTCCATATGTATAATTGTGTAGTGTGGAAACAAATAATATTTAAACACATTGCTGCTGGGCAGTCCTATATATTAGAGGTGTGAAAATAGATGTATTGCAGTTAGTTGGTGTTATTACCTAATTTTTATTATTAGCATTATTATTGATTAATACTGTTAAATATTGTTATTGTTTTATTATTGTTTAGTGTATCTTTATTGATATTTGATTGGTTTATATAGGATATTTTATTGTAATGTATGTTATCTGTTTGTTTTGTCCTGGCTATGGTGAAAGCTAGTCGAATAAACGTGTTATTGTTATAGCCCTGTCAAGGTTCATGTACACTGGTTGGACTACAAAGATGTTAATCAGACATACATGTATAAGTTAATTGCTTATACCACCAGGACCCTTTATCCAATCCTTCTTAAGGTTGGCATAGATAGTAAACATGGGGAGGAGTATAAACGTGCTAGGTTTCATCCACATTAGATGGGAGACAAAGAACTTACAGCCAGAAATGTATATGCAGATATTTGCAAAATAACACAATTCAACTGCTTATAAAATCAGATTCCTTTATCCAATCTTTCTGAAATTTCATACACATAATGCCTTCCATTGGAGGTACAATTCCTCCATGTTTCATCAAAATATAATAAGGGGGGGAATTACAACTAAAAATGTAGTTTCCATTGAAACCAATGAAAATTGAAAACGAAAAATGACATGGATCCCTGGTGCACACCTCTAGTTTGGGCAGCCATGATCATATTATGCCTGCCCTGCATTCTCTGCATTGGCTGCTTGTGGGGTGACAAACTGAGTTGAAAATTGCACTGCTGGTTTAGGGCCCTGAATGGTTTAGACCCTGGTTATATTCAAGACTGACTTCTGTAGTCTCACATGGATCTGTGCTCAGGAACGACCTGCTGTTTGGGGTTTCTGCCATCATGTCTTTAGTCGGCAGGTGATCTGGCTTTTGCTGTGGTGGGCTCCTCAGTGTGGAACTCCCTCCCAGTGGATGTCCATCTCAGTTCCTCCCTCCTTACCTTTAAAAAGCATCTGAAAATATATTTATTTTCTAGGTGCCTTTAAGACCCACTACTGGTTCCCTCAGTGTACTCTGCCCTTGCCTTTTCCTTCCTCTATTTTAAAGTCTTTTAGTATTGTTTTAAATTGTCTTAAATTTATTGTTTTATATTGTTTTTATTGTTTTATACTTATGTAATATGTGAAGCTCTCTGAGTGACATGTAAGGCAGGGGGCGTTCGCTTTATAAAATTATATGATTAATTATTAATGTATTAGTAGTAGTAGTACAGATCCCTAGGGCACTCCAGTATTCACTTCTCTCCATTGTGAAAATGGATAATTTAATCTTACCCTTTCTTTCCTATCTTTAACCAGTTACCAGTCCATGATAGGATACTGCCTCCTATCCCATTACTTTAATTTCCACAAGAGTCTCTCATACGGGACTTTATCAAATGCTTTCTGAAAATTCAGATACACTATATTGACCGATTCACCCTTATCCACATGCTTATTTACACCCTCAAAAAATTCCAATAGATTAGAGAGCCCTGCCCATGACTTCCCTTTGCTAAATCCCTGATGACTCTTCTTCGGGTAATTTCAGACGTTATGAGATCACAGTCAACCACAATGAATCCCAGTGGATTCCTTGTGGTGGCTGCGATCCTGGTAACATCTGAATGATCCCTGCCAGATGTTCACCACGGTGAATATATGGTGGAGATCAAATCTGACCATGGTTCTGGACCTCAGGCCAGCCCAAGTTCCAGAACCGTGGTTAGATTGACCATGATCTGGGATGGGCCAAAAGTAATGTCTGTTACCTTGGCTCATCCCGGATCGTGGCCCTGACCATGGTACGGGATCGGGTGCAGTGGCTGCATTGGCCGCTGCACCTGCCCATCTCCCCAAGGATGGGTGGCCAAGGGAGCGCAGGGGGAGGCTATGCGGCCGCACATCACGCAGCCCCACTTCTGTCGAGATTCCCCAGTGTGATGAAGCTGGCACGTCTAAAGGATGGATGGCTTCATCACGGACTGTGATCTGAGAGAGATCCTGGTCCAAGATTCAGTGTGGCGGACCGAACGACCGCCTCACGTCTAAAATTACCCTTCATTATGTCATGTTTATCAGTTTGTCCTATAATTCTGCTCTTAACCATTTCCACCAGTTTGCTGGGCACTGACATCAGGTTCACTGCTGTAGTTTCCAGGATCTCCTCTGGAGCCCTTTTAAAATATCGGTGTTACATTTGGTACCCTCCAATCCTCAAGTACAGTGGAAGATTTTACCAATAGGTTAAAAATTACCAGTATTAGGTTTGCAGTTTCATATTTGAGTTCCCTTAGTACTCTGGAGTGTATACCATCTGCTCCTGGTGTTCTGTTGCTATTTGGTTTAGTCAGTTTGCTCTAGAACTTCTTCCAGAGTCACATTGATTTATGACAGTTCTTCTGATTCATCACCTACAAAGAATAGTCCTGTCGTGGGTATCTTCTTATTGTACTCTGCAGTGAAGACCATCATTCAGCTTCTCTGCAATGGCCTTTTCCTCCGTGAGTGCCCCTTTCAGCCCCATGTCATCTAATGGCCCAATTGACTCTCTAGCTGGCTACTTGCTTCTGATGTACTTGTAAAAGGTTTTATTATAATTCATTTTTTGCATGTTCAGGAAGTCTTTGAATTCCTCTTAGCCTGTCTTATTAACTGTTTATTTCTAATTTGCCAATGCATATGCTCTTTCCTATTTTCCTCATTAGGATGAGCTTTCCACTTTTTAAAGGAGCAGGTGCAGGGCCAACATGCTACCCCCTCTGACAGACCCCACAGAGTGGGAGGTGGCCACGGTGAGGCCAGCCAGGAAGCGGGCGGGGAAAGCCCCATCCCACAGGGGGAGGAGGTGCCCTGGGGATCCAAGCACTGAACCACCACACAGTGCGCGTGCCCCCAAGACCCACAGGCCAATTGGCCACAGGGACAGGGGGTGTGCACAGAGCCAGCAGAGACCCAGGACAGCACCCAGGAAGTGGAGGCACTGGATCAAGGTAGGCACNAACGTGCTAGGTTTCATCCACATTAGATGGGAGACAAAGAACTTACAGCCAGAAATGTATATGCAGATATTTGCAAAATAACACAATTCAACTGCTTATAAAATCAGATTCCTTTATCCAATCTTTCTGAAATTTCATACACATAATGCCTTCCATTGGAGGTACAATTCCTCCATGTTTCATCAAAATATAATAAGGGGGGGAATTACAACTAAAAATGTAGTTTCCATTGAAACCAATGAAAATTGAAAACGAAAAATGACATGGATCCCTGGTGCACACCTCTAGTTTGGGCAGCCATGATCATATTATGCCTGCCCTGCATTCTCTGCATTGGCTGCTTGTGGGGTGACAAACTGAGTTGAAAATTGCACTGCTGGTTTAGGGCCCTGAATGGTTTAGACCCTGGTTATATTCAAGACTGACTTCTGTAGTCTCACATGGATCTGTGCTCAGGAACGACCTGCTGTTTGGGGTTTCTGCCATCATGTCTTTAGTCGGCAGGTGATCTGGCTTTTGCTGTGGTGGGCTCCTCAGTGTGGAACTCCCTCCCAGTGGATGTCCATCTCAGTTCCTCCCTCCTTACCTTTAAAAAGCATCTGAAAATATATTTATTTTCTAGGTGCCTTTAAGACCCACTACTGGTTCCCTCAGTGTACTCTGCCCTTGCCTTTTCCTTCCTCTATTTTAAAGTCTTTTAGTATTGTTTTAAATTGTCTTAAATTTATTGTTTTATATTGTTTTTATTGTTTTATACTTATGTAATATGTGAAGCTCTCTGAGTGACATGTAAGGCAGGGGGCGTTCGCTTTATAAAATTATATGATTAATTATTAATGTATTAGTAGTAGTAGTACAGATCCCTAGGGCACTCCAGTATTCACTTCTCTCCATTGTGAAAATGGATAATTTAATCTTACCCTTTCTTTCCTATCTTTAACCAGTTACCAGTCCATGATAGGATACTGCCTCCTATCCCATTACTTTAATTTCCTCAAGAGTCTCTCATACGGGACTTTATCAAATGCTTTCTGAAAATTCAGATACACTATATTGACCGATTCACCCTTATCCACATGCTTATTTACACCCTCAAAAAATTCCAATAGATTAGAGAGCCCTGCCCATGACTTCCCTTTGCTAAATCCCTGATGACTCTTCTTCGGGTAATTTCAGACGTTATGAGATCACAGTCAACCACAATGAATCCCAGTGGATTCCTTGTGGTGGCTGCGATCCTGGTAACATCTGAATGATCCCTGCCAGATGTTCACCACGGTGAATATATGGTGGAGATCAAATCTGACCACGGTTCTGGACCTCAGGCCAGCCCAAGTTCCAGAACCGTGGTTAGATTGACCATGATCTGGGATGGGCCAAAAGTAATGTCTGTTACCTTGGCTCATCCCGGATCGTGGCCCTGACCATGGTACGGGATCGGGTGCAGTGGCTGCATTGGCCGCTGCACCTGCCCATCTCCCCAAGGATGGGTGGCCAAGGGAGCGCAGGGGGAGGCTATGCGGCCGCACATCACGCAGCCCCACTTCTGTCGAGATTCCCCAGTGTGATGAAGCTGGCACGTCTAAAGGATGGATGGCTTCATCACGGACTGTGATCTGAGAGAGATCCTGGTCCAAGATTCAGTGTGGCGGACCGAACGACCGCCTCACGTCTAAAATTACCCTTCATTATGTCATGTTTATCAGTATGTCCTATAATTCTGCTCTTAACCATTTCCACCAGTTTGCTGGGCACTGACATCAGGTTCACTGCTGTAGTTTCCAGGATCTCCTCTGGAGCCCTTTTAAAATATCGGTGTTACATTTGGTACCCTCCAATCCTCAAGTACAGTGGCAGATTTTACCAATAGGTTAAAAATTACCAGTATTAGGTTTGCAGTTTCATATTTGAGTTCCCTTAGTACTCTGGAGTGTATACCATCTGCTCCTGGTGTTCTGTTGCTATTTGGTTTAGTCAGTTTGCTCTAGAACTTCTTCCAGAGTCACATTGATTTATGACAGTTCTTCTGATTCATCACCTACAAAGAATAGTCCTGTCATGGGTATCTTCTTATTGTACTCTGCAGTGAAGACCATCATTCAGCTTCTCTGCAATGGCCTTTTCCTCCGTGAGTGCCCCTTTCAGCCCCATGTCATCTAATGGCCCAATTGACTCTCTAGCTGGCTACTTGCTTCTGATGTACTTGTAAAAGGTTTTATTATAATTCATTTTTTGCATGTTCAGGAAGTCTTTGAATTCCTCTTAGCCTGTCTTATTAACTGTTTATTTCTAATTTGCCAATGCATATGCTCTTTCCTATTTTCCTCATTAGGATGAGCTTTCCACTTTTTAAAGGAGCAGGTGCAGGGCCAACATGCTACCCCCTCTGACAGACCCCACAGAGTGGGAGGTGGCCACGGTGAGGCCAGCCAGGAAGCGGGCGGGGAAAGCCCCATCCCACAGGGGGAGGAGGTGCCCTGGGGATCCAAGCACTGAACCACCACACAGTGCGCGTGCCCCCAAGACCCACAGGCCAATTGGCCACAGGGACAGGGGGTGTGCACAGAGCCAGCAGAGACCCAGGACAGCACCCAGGAAGTGGAGGCACTGGATCAAGGTAGGCACGCCCCAGCAGGGCCAGGGGGGTGGGTTGGTTGGGGAACAGCCCGGAAGGAGGTGTAGTGGCCTGGACTGGGGGCTGGAAAACACTAATGGTAACCCATCCCATTGCAGCACAAGGCAGGTGGGAAAACCTCCACGGTGGGGCATACGGGCCAAGGGGTCACCGGGGGGTGGGGGCAGTGGGGGGGTGGTACGGTGGGGACAGGGCACCCAAGGGCCTGCAACCATCAACCTGCAGGGCCCACCAAGGGCTGGGTGGAGGGGGGTGGGTGGGCGGGCCCACAGCGGCTCCCACGGCACACCCGACCATCAAGGGCCCCTCCCACTGTGATCAGCAGCCAGGGGGGCATGCCACAACAGGGCAATGCCAGGGAACCCCATGGGGGGGAAAGGGGGGGCAGAGGGGAGCCACCGTACTATTGGGGCTGCCCCACCAGGCACCTCAAGGTCCGGTTCTGGCGGGCAGCGGGGCACACAGGCCAGAAGCCCTAACGTTGAGTCCAAACTCCCGTTCACAGACCAGGTGCCTGCTCACATGAGGGGTGCAGCTGCTGGCAGTGTGGAATGGAACCAGGAGATGTGGGCCAGGAACTGGTTCCGGAGGAAGACCTCGGCAGGGAGCTGCTGGTGGAATTGCAACAATTAGCTGAGGTGCACTCCTGGGAGCTTGCACTCAGAAAAGGGGATGGGGAAAGGGACTGAGAGATCCTGGCTGCCATGATGGCCCGGTTCCACACTGCGCACCTCTGGGACAGCGCCAGGCTGCTGCCCTCCAACGCGAGCAGTGGCGTGCCTGTGATGGGCTGGAGGGTCAGGCCGCATGGCTTATGGACCTCATGGAGGAGGCCATGGAGGCCCTGCAGTGTGACCCCTAGCTTGACATGCCCCGCCAAGCTGTGGAAGGAGGGGTGGCAGCTGACCAAGACCATAGCAGCTTCCCTCTGGTGCAGGTGCCCCCCCCCTGCACCTTGGCCACCCATGGTTCCCCCAGCAGCAACCCTACATGGGCCTGGTCCACAGGGTCCCCCTCCCCCACATGGGGCAACCGGACCCACTTGCAGGGTCGTCCTTCCAGCCCACCTCCCCATGGGCCTGCCCCTGATGCCACCCCGACCCCTCCACCAGGCAGTGATGCCCCTACCATAAGACCGTGAACCCCAGGATGAGCAACCACCCATGGTGGCCGCCCCACCCCCACAGGTCAGGCCACAGCACCCCGGGCCCCCGGGGGTTTGGGGGTGCAACACCGGGGGGGCCCCACTGGGAATCTGGGGAACTGCGCAAAGCTGGACCCCGGTAGGGAACTCATTGTTGAACCCACTCCAAGCACATGCACTACACGGGATGTGGAGCAACGGACTCCACTTCCAATTTCTCCATGGGTGAGTGGTGGGTGGAGATGGGTGTTGCGCGGGAGCATGCACACACCTACACCCACTGCAAGTCATGTTTACACAGATGCCTCCACCCATCTCGACTCAGCGAAACTGGGTGGAGGCATCTCATGTGAAAAGGGCCCATGTTGCAGAGCTGCAGTGTTGCCCTGTACCATGTATAATAAAATGTAACACCCATTTTATCGGTGTTAGAGTGTCTGTGTAAAAAGGATCATCATCATCATCACCACCACCACCACCACCACATGGGTTGGGTGCCCTGGCTTGAGGAGCCGCTTGCAACAAAGGGGAGAACTCAACTGCCTTCCTTCTGGCCAGGACTATGCTGCTGTGCTGCTGCTGCTGCCTCCGATCTCGCTGCTTGCTGCCGCCTTGGTCCCCTGCTGTTTCCACCTGCAGGAGAAGAACACCACATTAGCACCAGGGGTGGGGGGGGGCAAGGAAACCAGGGCACCTGGGTTGGGTGCCCTGGCTTGACCCCATGACCTGCACCAGAAGCTGCCAGGGGGACACAAAAGGGAGCCGCCTATGGCCTGCTGCAGGCTGCGAGTTGAAGGGCCATGAGCCAAAGGGTTTCAGGGGATTCAGGGGCCTATTGTTTTTGTGAGTTTGGATTTGGGGGGGAGGGAATTGTGTTTTGGGTGAAGGGTATACTGAATGGTGGGGTTTTTGAGTGGGGGCAGCACCAACCCCTGGTGGCAGCAGGGGAAGGTACTGGGTGAGGTGGGGTTAGGATGGGGGGTGCGATTTTGAAATTAGGTCAGGGATAGAAGGGTTATATGTTATTGATCTTGTAGAAGAAATGTGTATTTTGACATCATTTAGATCATTGTTGTATTATTGTAAAGTGTGTGGATGATAGGTCCCCCCTTTCTGGTGAGAGCAGGGGGCAGTGGGGAGTTGATGGGTTCCTTCCCTGGTGGCAGCAGGGATGGAGCATATGGATGGGATGATATGGATAAATTGTGAAATATTGTAATAATGTTGATATACTGTTGTTGTATTGAATTACGTGAGGGAAGGAGAGGGTGGGAGGCAGTGGTAGATTCACCCTTTCCTGGTGGCAGCAGGAATGGGGTGAATGGGTTAGGGAGGTAGGATGATGGGATAATTTGTAATTTTTGCACTGTGATAATAACTTTGACCCATATGGGTCGTAAATAAAATTCTATTCTTCACTGTGATAATTTTTGTGTTGGTCCATATTGGACATTGCTATTGTTATTTATTGTGAATATTGTTGTATTTTTGTCTTTTGCTTTGGTTGTAAGCCGCCACGAGTCGCCTTGTCAAGAGAGCATGGGATACAAATGAATTGAATTAAAAGTGAATTGAATTGAATCATCATCATGTATCTTTTTCAAATATCTGCATTTTTCTTTTTTTAAAAAGCTAAATTTCTTGTTAGGGCTGATATATGCTTTCACTGAACATGACAGCTCCACATGAGTTTAATGTAACCTGTCAGAAATACCCTTAGTACAACAATTTGAAGAGACAACCCGAGAGTAGAGTACAAGTCAATCTAGTAATCTCAACTCTAAGCTGAGTGAGGTTCCCACATAAAGAAGAAGTGTAATTGGTGTAACAGAAGGAATTTCTATTCATGTCAGGCTGGCAAGGCTCAACTATGTATTGGCATTACCCGATTAAACGGTAGCCACTTGTTTGGACATTTAAATACACATTCATCCCTTACACTTGGTTCTACAAATATGATTTGTGCCATGTGCTTACCATGAGATGTTATTTTGAAAAGCATGCTGGCAGATGGCTTGGGACTGATACTTCAACATAACTCTTGTTATATGTAAATAACCCTGCTGCCCCATTTCCTATCTGTGGTCACATGAGATACCACAGGAATCCCTTGTATAAAGAGAAAACGTCTGGCCAACAGCTGAGGGGGAACCATTGCAAGTCGTAGGTAGCTCCAAAAATATGCTGTGGCATAAACATTTGTAGAAACAGCCGGGCACCCTTGCTGACACACCTCTCAACCCCTGGAATCTAAAATGAGGGACAGTGATTCTCAAACTGCAGGACAATGTAGTGCATAATTTGCATAAAATCTGTATATATATATAAAAGTCAAAGTAGTCTGTTACTTACCAATGAGGGTGGGCCCTGAGAGTTCTATGTCTATGTCTGTTTTATAGACTCATTGGTAAGTAACCAATGAGCCCACATTAGCTAAAATTAGCCCACATTAGACCACAACGTTTATTAAATGTTACCAGATGTTCACCACCACCAGACATATGGCCACCACCAAGCCCCACCCTCTACGATGTCATCTCAGAGAATATGGAGTCCGCCGTGTAGCTGAATGCTGGCTAATCCTGGCTAATGTGTGCCCACGGGGCTGCTTCCTCTCTCTTGCAGTGTGTGCAGTCTCTGTCCACATACAGGTCTACCAGGACCATAGAGTTCCAGGCACAGTGCCTAGAGCGGTCTGAGGAATAAGTACTCTCTCTGCTCTTACTCTTACTGGAGCTTTGACTGTTTACTTTCACTTTTGGAGTGATCCAGAAAGGTACTTCAAAAAGCAGAACGAAATAATGAAAGAAAGAAAACAGATGAAAAATACAGCGGGGGCAATTTCCTGTACCCATAGTTCACCGTGGCTGTGACTTATGACGCTGGGACCATTCATGGGTTCATTTGCTGGACCATTTGTGCTACAGCTGCATGAGGCCTGCATGGAGCAAACCTGGGCATGACTGCAGGACAGATAACAAAAGAGGTGTCAAGTCAGGGACCTCCAGGAAAATCCAGGACACTTGAAAGGTATGTGCCGATGTATACAGATTTCAGTACATGAAAGATTTGCATGGACTTCTCATTAAGACTGAGAGATACATTTAATGATTTTTGAGCTTACTAAATTACACAATGAGCCCCTTCAAAATGTATGATATTCCACCACATGACCAGAACAGCAAGAAGCAAATGGAATGCATATTGTGACTGCATTTCATTGTTTAAATTATTGATTAGCATTGTTTGTACAGGATCTCCTAAAAGGCTTTGTTAATGATCCAGTGTGTATTTCCATTGCATACACTGGGAGTTAATGAGGTACGGTTCCCATTTTAAAACTTTCTACTGATAGGCTTGATATAGCAGATATATGTGATATTGGAATAGCAAAACTATTTACTTGTGATCAGGGTAGATGGTCTTAGACATGCACTTAGACCATGCAAAAATGCACATAGACATGTACTTGATCACTGACCTTTGATGAAGGTAGGTGTTTTTGTCTTTGAGGTATCTATTCTATTGTGCTAAGTTCTGGATACGGTATGTGGCAAGACAAGCCCGAGATTGTCTTGGCTGCAATCCTCAAACCATTGAAATCTGTGGGACTGCTCTGGAGTAAGAGATTTGAGGTTTGCAGCCTATGAGACAGACCTAGAAAGGCAATGTGCACTGAGAGTTTGAGAAGAGGAGCGGCTGGGTTTTATTTTCTTTCCTCATTTTAGTCTGATTTTAAAAAAAAAAGTTATTTTCAGTAAAGAATGAAGAAAAAAGACACAAAATATCATCTGATGACGAATCGTAGTTATGCCAATGCTTATTCAGAATGAGTATGTCTGAAAGAGACAAATTCACCCTTGGTGTGACATCATTAACTTCAGTGGATTTCTGCTAGAGATTAATTTGGTCCACTGAGACTAATTAATGAGGTTAATTGAGCTGGGTATACGAAAAACAAAATAGTTCACATGAAACCAAGTAATAGAGAATAAACTGCTGTTTGATCATTTTGCATACTACATGCTGGCATATGATAATCTCATCTCACAAACATCCTTCAAGGATTAGCCTAAATAGAAGCACAGCAAAAGTGTTAGTTTTAATCAGGAGCACTAGAGTTCAATTATATGTCAGCTCCTCAGTCATCCAAGTCCACTTTTTTTTGCCCTCCTCCTTTCTTTGTTTTTACAACATATTCACAATGCCTGGCATCATCTCCCCCCCCCAAGTCATCAACTGAACAGAGTTTAGTAGGAAAATAGTCATAAGATCATCCTATAGAACTCGGTTTCATTTTCAAGGACATTCGCTGTCTGTTTATGAGCCTGTGTCACTCAAATATATTTCTAAAGAAATATTGTACAAATTCCAAGCAGCTAGAAGGGCATCAACCTCATTTAGTACCTGTAACAGGAGGCCTCAAAGTGGTTGCAAGACCAGCAACCGCCTTGGGAGTCAAACAGGGAACAGCAAGTGTCTGGCCCTTTAAGGGCCTGGATAACTATTGCCTTAATAAACCAGGAAGAATTCTCTCAACTGGGCATGGCTCAGCAAACCAGCTGGGAGCAGCGAGTATGTAAGTCTGAGACCACTGGCCCTGACCACCAGGGAGCAGGCTCAGAAGTAGAAATTGGACTGAAAAGGTGGCAGTTTTGCTTCAGCAGGGTTGGCTGGCTGGATAGTTAGCTACTAGGACTGGCCAGAAAGAGCCAGGATGCTGGGTTACACTGGATCAGTGCAGAGCACCAGAAATGGCCAGGACCTAAGTGAGCCTGGTCTTATCCTGCCAGAAGAAGGGATCAGAGACTGCGAACCCAGCCAAGGGACTTGCCTGCAAAGGTATTTGTGAAATACCTTTTTATTGGTAAATGGCTTCCTGCTTTCTATTTATTTAATTTTTTTATTTTATTTATTTTAAAAGCATTTTTTTTTACCCCTCCCATCCTGCCACAGGCAGCTCTGGAGTCTGGACAGCTGATTTGGGGATTGTACTCTGCCGCTGTCTGTATGCTCTAATAATGAGAACAGAAGAAGGAGGCAACTTGAGTGCCAGGGAACTGGTGCTCTGCTGCAGGGCAAGTGTGGGGAGCCGGGCACACAGTCACAGGGAAGCGAGGTGAGCTGGCCCTGTCAGAACCCAGCGCCCCTGGTGCCTAGACTCACCTTGAGCTACCACCCTCCCCCCGCCAGATTAAAATCCCACCCCCGGCCATGATGTGGCCATGTGTGATGGGCACCAGTGCCTGCTGCTTACTGCCCCACCGTGGAGCTCTCCACAGAAGGATCCTGGCCACACAGGTTGCTCCATGACGCATCTTCGGAAGTTTTTCCAAGGATGTGTCATGTAGCAAGCACATCCCACCACAGGGGCAAGGGGAAGAGCTGGCGACTGCTGGCCACACAAAGCACTGCAATGCGTGGCTTGGGTAAGACTATTCAACGTGTGGTCGCCTTGCCTGCCCTCTCTGTCTTGTCTTGCTGCATCCATAGTCAGGCGTTATGGTTGTACAATTTTAAGTTTAACATTTTATATTTGCAGCTTTAATGTTGGAGACCGTTTCTGTTTGCTTGTTTGTTGTTTGTTTTTATTTTTTTAAATGGTACTTTCTCTGCCTCTTTCCAAAACAAATGAGTCGGGATGGGCGAACAGCTGGCGGTTCGGGTTCGGCCATTCGGTTTGGTTCACCTGTTCGGTTCGGGCGTTCGGTCCGGTCAGGTTCGGACGTTCGGAAAAAGGCTCTCTGTGCAAGAAATGATGGCCCCAGACCCATGACAGTGCGTTCTGTGGCTAGAGTGGCAGCTTCTGGATATTGACCACAGCCCTCCCTGCCTATAACTTGGTCCCAGAACCCTGACGGCGGGTCCTGGGGCTGTAGTGGCTTTTTCTTGATACACCTCTGTGAGAGGAATGATGGCCCCAGACCCATGATGGTGGGTCCTGGGGCTTAGAGTGGCAGCTTCTAGATGTTTGCTGCAGCCCTCCCTGTCCGTAACTTGGCCCCAGAACCCTGACGGTGGGTCCTGGAGCTGGAATGGCTGTTTCTTGATGTGGTGGAATGACACGCCTCTGTGCAAGGAATGATGGCCCCAGACCCATGACGGTGAGTTCTGGGGCTAGAGTGGCAGCTTCTAGATACATATTGGTCACAGCCCTCACTGCCTGTAACTTGGCCCCAGAACCCTGATGGTGGGTCCTGGGGCTGGAGTGGCTGTTTCTTGGTGCGGTGCAATGACACGCCTCTGGGCGAGGAATGATGGCCTCAGACCCATGATGGTGGGTCCTGGGGCTAGAGTGGCAGCTTCTAGATACATATTGGCCACAGCCCTCCCTGCCAGTAACTTGGCCCCAGAACCCCGATGGCGGGTCCTGGGGATGGAGTGGCTGTTTCTTTTTTTATATATATCTATCTCTAAATCTAAACTGCTATTAACTATTCTGAAACCTATTGAACTAAATGGAATATCCTAATAATTAACTACAAAGGCCTTGTCCTACAAACACACTGTATCTGTATCTCTATAACTAAGCTAACTACTATGTATATCTGTCTAATAACTATCTATCTATCTATACAATATTACACAGGGAGGGGTACAAAACTGAAATGAAAATCAATCTAATAATAAATATTCCTACTCTAAATAAATCCAAACCTTAAAACAGGGGAAGGGAATCAGGGATGGAATAAGAGGAAGAGGGAAAAGGATTCAATGGAGGGGGGAGGGAGGAAGGAAGATGGAACACAGGGAGGGGTAAAAACAAAAAATAGCTCCTAAATCTATCTTAATATAATCTAAATAAATGATAATATGGAGGTAAATGGGTTGGATGGGTGAAATAGGAGGAGGATGGCAATGAATTAGGAATAGGAAGGAACAAAAACTGCTGGGAGAGAGGGAGCCTTCTGAAACGCCTGCTGTTCAGGAACAATGACTAGCTAGAAGGTGTTGGGAAGGGAGGAACCAATCAGTTTTGTTTCTTGCTGCGCCCGCCTCACCGCAAGCCCTATTGGCTCCATGCATCCTAGCCCGTGGCCAATCGCAGACTGTGAAGCTAGTGGTCTGAGGCGAAAAGGGATGGTGATTGGGAGGCTGGCTGCTACTCCAAGATTCTCCACCCCTGGTGCCTCCTCCCTGTCTTCTCCTCCCTGTCATGTTTTGTCTTGCAGGCAGTGACACGTTTTTGCCACCTGAACTCACCCGAACACGATCCTAACTGACCGAACTGTTTGGTCATTTCGACGTTCGGATCTAGTTTGGTTCGGTCAGTTCGTGTTCGGATTCAGGTTCGGTCATCCGAACACGCTGAGTTCGGGCCGAACTCCGAACTTCCGAACCGTGTTTGCTCATCCCTACAAATGAGTAAAGTTTTGGAGCAATGAGAAAAATGAAAACAATTTGGAAAAGCCAATACTTAGATTCCTACTGACCATTGTATAGTACGGCTGCAGCCCTAAGTTCCGCAGTGCATACCTCTGTTGCTTCAGCGAATGGAGCAATAGGTAACCAGAACTAAAACAAATAGCCACAGCAAATATCCTCCTGATAATTTTGCCTGCTTCCAATCAGGACAGACAAAGTGGAGACAAACCACTATTCAATTCCTACTTCATTTCCAGAAAAATAATAATACCCATTTCAGGTATTTTGGTTCAATTAGTTATGTTGGTTGCTTCAGTACTTTGTTTCACCATTGTTGAGAGTGAAATACACATTTGTTAATGGGTTTCACAGCTATTTGCTGATAGCAGAGGTTTACTGAAACTTGGGAATCCTCTTTGAGAATCTGTCTGTCCCAAATTCTGTAAGGAAATAGGGTAGATGGATGTGTAACCATGAAGGGGTGGGAATTCCGGTTCTCCCGAGATCCGATATTGCCGGTATTTGGGTGTATCAGCTTAATCTGATAAATCTGATATTTACCTGTACCGGTATACTGGATTTTTAATATTGGCCATGGTACTGGATTTTTTACATCGCGGCCATTGAAGTCAATGTAAAAAATCCGGTACCGCGGCCAATGTTAAAAATCCAGTAGGCCAAAATTGGTAAATCCGGTACCAGAGAGATCTGATACCGGTACATCTGGTATCCAGTATTCTCCCCAGTGTCCCACCCCTAGTAACCATTATAGCTGTTCCTATTGTTTTTCTGGTCTTAGTCCCACACTTCTGTCCTCACCAACCTTCCTCCTGTCACTGCAGCCTGCATATGTTCCCACTATTTCCAAACCTTTCTCGGACACTTCAACTGTGTAACCCAGAGTGACTTTCTGACAAAGGCCTGGAGTAGACACTCTTAACTAATATAACTTTGCTTGCTCACTGTGTGCCTTTGGATTCCTATCGTAGGCCACATTCACACCTAACATTGCGGTGCTGTAAAAATGACGCAAGTCAAAGACGTGGCAGCGGGGAGGAGCCCGATGCCAGAGGTAGCACCAGTGTGAACAGGGGTCTGCCATGGCTTTACTCATGCATGACAGGGCTGGATTTTGTGCCCGGTCATGCGTGAGTAAGCCACGGCAGACCCCCGTTCGCATTGGTGCTACTTTCTGGCATCGGACTCCACCCCACTGCCGCATCTTTGCCTCACGTCATTTTTACAGCACTGCAACATCAGGTGTGAATGTGGCCTTACTCTCAGTCACAGAGGTTTAGATAAAACTCAATTGATGTTTGTTTATTTAGTCATTCCTCTAAGGGAGGCAAAGTTGTTCATAGGTTCAAAGCTTCCTGTAAAATAATGCAGCCCAATTCCCCCTTGGTCAACATAATAATATATTGAAAGTCCCCATTTGGTTGCAGTTCCTGAGGAGAGTTGGTCCTTCACTTTCGTGCTCTTTATGCTGGTACGGGGAACCAGAATGATTTACCCTCCTCTGTTCAAGATATTGCTTTGGTTCCTTCATGGCCTCCAGTTTTGGCAGCAGAGGTGGCTGAGATCATTGGTACCTTTAAGAGTGGTAAGGCTGCTGGTCCTGACTTGATTCCTATAGAATTGATCAAAGGTTTTCTGGATTGTTGGGCACCTAGGCTTGCGTGTTTGTTTTCGGCCATAAATGCCTCGGGAAGGATCCCCTCTGTTTGGGGGAGGGCTATTGTGGTCCCCATTTTTAAAAAGGGGGACCGCAGCATCCCGGCTAATTACAGACCGATTAGCCCACTTTGCACAATAGCTAAAATCTATGGCAAGTACCTGCTTGGGAGACTAAATGTCTGGATGGAGAGGGAGGAGATTCTGTGCCCTGAGCAGGCGGGGTTCCAGCGGGGGCGGTTCACTCTGGAGCATTGTCTCATTTTACAGCATCTTATTGAAAAGTATATGGAGAGGAATGGGAAACTTTACGTGGCCTTTTTAGATCTTTGCTCGGCGTTAGTGAACAGGGAGCTCCTTTGGGAGAAGTTAGGTTCTTTGGGGGTGGAGCCTAGACTACTTTTCCTGCTACGCTGCCTATATGGTAACACCTCATTGGTGGTTAAGCTGGATTCGGAAGGTTACCTAACAGAGGATATCCCTGTACACGCGGGCGTAAGACAAGGATGCGTGCTGGCCCCTATACTCTTCAATCTATTCATTAATGGAGTGGCTCCCAGGTTGGCTATCCCCTTATATTCTCCACCTAAGTTGGCGGAATACCCAGTGGGGTGCTTGCTTTACGCCGATGACATTGTGATCTTGTCCCAGAGCAAAGTGGGTCTGAGGAGGCAATTAAATTGCTTCTCCGATTTTTGCTGCCAGAATGACCTCGTCATTAACTACAGCAAATCCCAGATAATGGTGTTCTCTAGATCTAGATCTGGCAAGGCGGGTCAGTGGCAAATCGGGGAGCACCCCATTCAGCAGGTGAAATCTTTTTGTTATTTAGGGTTACTCTTCCAATCCACAGGGGGGTGGAAGAGTCATCTGGATGGTATCACAGCATCTGCCCAGGGAGCCATTTTTGCGTTATTAAGGTTTTTTGGCAGGCTGGGAAGGAGGGCTGTGGCACCTGCTATAAAGGTACTTAATGCCAAAGCGCGTGCGCAGGCCTTATATGGGGCCGAAGTTTGGCTACCACTTCTGACTATGAGATCAGGGAGGCTGGATAGTCTCCAGGCCCTATTTTTTCAGAATTTTTTGAAGGTTCCCCGTGGCACTCCGTTTGCAGCTATTAGACTGGAGGTGGGGCAGTTAAGATGGTCGTCGGTTGCTTGGTCCCTAGTGCTGAAGTTCTGGGCCAAGCTATCGCAGGTGAAGGCTCAGGGGTTGATCCAATTTTGGAAGCGGGATGTTTACAAGAGTTCGAGCCAGAGGGCTGTGGAACTCTTCCTGCGGAAATTGGGTTTTCACCCTGAGTGCTGTGCTGGTACAGATCCGGCAGGCATACTGAAGGATATCCTTCTCAGCTTATGGGATAGGGATCATCAGGAGGAGTGTGCTGCCATTAGAGAAGTTCCTCATCTGCGTGATTACTTATTACTCACACCGCCTCGGCTCACTAGGGCCACTTATTTAGATCTAGATATATCTCCTAGAGGGAGATATCTCTTTATGTGTGCTAGATTTAATGCCCTGCCCACAGCCTTGCTGGAGGGACGCGTCCGGGCTGTTGTGTATGATGAACGATTATGCCCGTTCGATGCCCAGTCAGTGGAGACAACCCAGCATCTCCTGCTGAGTTGTCACCTTTATGATGATAAGCGTTCGATCTTTCTGGCTCCTTTCCTTCAAAAATATTTAGGCAGGTCCGACCATCATCTGCTTTGCCTTGCACTGGCTGATGTTGATCACGGCCTTAAGAAGGCTGTGGCAAACTATTTTGTAGCAGCCTTTAATAGTCGTACACTTTTTATTCAGTCTCGATTTTCTATGCTTTAGGGTTTATATGTTTTATGAGTTAATACGTTTGATATTTGTTACTCGTAAATTGCTCAGATAGTTTTTACTTATCTTGGATGTGAATTTTATGATTTTGTTTTTATATTAGTATATTAGTATGTCAGTTTCTGTTTTGTAAGTAGAAGCCAAATTAGGGCTGTATAGCCCATTTTTTTAGTCATGGATAAATGCCCAGATGATGGCTGGATGGGCGTTGTATGTTTCTGGTTTTGTCTTGTGTTTTTCTTTGTTCTGTGTGTTTCTATGTGTGTCATTTATTATTGGCTGTGGCCGTAAATAAATTATTATTATTATTATTATTATTATTATTATTATTAATATATTGAAAGTTTCCTGCTTCATTCCACTCCAATATAGAGACTCCAAGTGTCTAGCAAATATATTTCTTTAGCTCCTTAAATGTATGTATGTGACTCATTACTCTGGCAATTGTGTGCCTTTGGAAAAAATGGTAAAACGTCACTTTTAAAACTATATATAAAGTTGACAGTCAGCGTTTGGAATTGCTAAAGAAAAGCAAATTATTTATCACTTGGCATTTTTTTTCTAAAGGGTCTTGCTGTTTTTAGAAATGCTCTGCTAAACTTACTGAAGCCTTCCTGACCTGAATTTCTGAGAAATCTAATAAGGATTATTATGATTGACATTTATATAACCTTTTAGCCAAATGTCCTAAAGTTCTTGATAATCTTTATAAACTGATTTACCAACTATTATGAAACCATGGGAGTTCTACCGTGAACAACTTCATCGTGGGGGTTATTCTTGTTTTGAACCTCAGTGGCTTCTGTAATAAATGCCATCAGTTTGCAAGTTAAAATATTTTTTATTATTTCTGACCAGCTCAAAATGTATCTCCTATCTGGACAAGAAGCATGCCCCTAAAGGAGTCAAGATGGTAGGATTCTATTGTATTATTTTCATTGCAGTGGTACCCAAATACACCAAGCAGGATTAAAAGTTCTAGTCAGGGGTGATGGAGCTAGAGGGGGCTTCCTCTTTGTTTGAGAGTGAGCAGTAGCCACAGATGGTAACTTCCTCTTAGGGATGTATGCCCTGCTTTTCCTGCTCCAGAGACCAGCATTGGGTGTTAACAGGTGAGATGTTGCCCCCATGGGCCCCCCTTTGCCCCATATTTGCCTACCTGTCTGTTGATAGCCACCAGATGTTTACCCTGGAGTTGCCCCAGGAAATTGCTGCACGTCATCATCCCCAGAAAGGCGGAACATGCTGTGCAGGTTAGCCTGGCCCAGACCAGGGAAATGGTCAACCATGGGACCAGGTTTCATTTGTAAGGGTCCCTTGCAGCCTCAAGTTCACCAGCACCATAAAGGCGTAGCTAGTGAACATCTCTCAGCTGACAGATGGCAAGGAAAGGGCAGTGCATAGGTATGTGCGAACGCGGTTTGGGAGTTCGGACCAAACTCGAGTAGTTCAGTCGACCGAACCGAACTTTTGAACTGAACTCGAATTCGACCGAACTGTTCGGTTGAATCTGAACCAGTTCAGAAGGCCAAAAAACCCGGTTTTGAATGTACAAAGTTGGTTCGGAAGTTTGGAATTTGACCGAACTCGAATAGTTCAGTCAACCAAATCGAAATTTCGAACCGAACTCAATTTTCGAACCGAACCGAATTTCTGAACTTGGTTCTGTTCACACATCCCTAGCAGTGCAGAAGTCCCCAGAGGCTCTCAGGGGTGCAAGCTGCAGGGGCCTGCAAGAACTGGCGCTTTTAGAAATGAGGGTCATGGTCAGGAAATAAGTCTTCCCTGGCCATGACCCCCTTTTCCATCAGTGATAGTGCAAATCACACCAACTTCAGCTGATAGCTAGCATGGGAGAGGAGTGATTGTGTTGTCCCTGGGGACCTCCTGACATCTGGGATGCTGCCTGGGGACAGTCAGATTGCTGGAGTGGATGCCTAGGTGTCAGGGACTGGGGGCAAAATGTGCTAACACCATCTGTGGTGGCTGGAGCAAGCCCATGAATGTCAGGCAGGTGACTTCCCATCTGAAAGGCTTTCAGTACTGCCCCTGGGGTTGCAGCAGCGTGGGGACTCCACAGATTGAACACAGGTTCTGGAATTGTTAACACCCAGAACAGAGGCAGGCTTGGGTACTTAAAATCAGGGCCATGACTTCTGTAGCAGTGGGTAAGGCCAAATGCTCCCCACATTCCTCCTACTGTCCCTGCCCCCGTGATTTTCTGCTATACCCATGCAACCTCAAACTCAGATTTTTAGTTTACATTTGATTTGCACAACCTGTCAATTGGAGTTTGGGTGCATAGCTACAGATCATTTACAGGTTTCTAAACCAGAGATAGAATGTGGTCGCCATGTTGGTTCCAAGTGACAATATGGGTATTTTTAGACGTTACGAGACCACGGTTGACCACAGTGAATCCCCTGTGGTGGCTGTTTGTCCCGTAACATCTGTTGCGTTTCCTGCCAGATGTTCACCCCAGTGAATCTCTGGTGGAATCACAATGGCAATGATTCCAGACCTCGGCAGACCAGAATTGTGGTGGGATCGGGCCCCAACCTTGGTTAGATTGGCCACGATCCAGGATGGACCACAGGAGATGTCTGTAACCAGCAGCCCAGCCGGATTGTGGTTCCGACCACAGGACAGGATCAGGCACAGTGGCCAGATTGGCTGCTGCGCCTGCCCATGTCCTGGAGGCAGGGGGAGCACGGGGGGTGGGGATGTGAGGCTGCACGTCATGCCACACAGCCCCGCCCCATCCTTGATTCCTGACCGGGATCCAAAACAGATTCCGGTCCATGGTTTAGCGTGGCGGGCCTCCGGACCTGTCATGTCTGAATTTACCCAAAGTGGTTTGAATAATATCTTTTATTGAACCAACTGTTGCTGGTGGAAATAAGGAAGCTTTTGGTCCATGCAGGGCCCTTCCCTAGGTCTGTAGTGTAGCACTGTGTGGCCCAAAAGCTTGCTTATTTCCACCAACAGCAGTTGGTCCAATAAAAGATATTCAAACCTCTTGTCTCTCTGGTTTCTAAAGGTAGCCTTGTAGTGGGGATTAATTTTGAATCCTGTTGATGGTGCTTAAGGGTAGATAAGGAATCCAATTCATGCTTCACTCTGTTAAGTTGGTGGAATGAAAGTAATCAAAACCTTTAAAAAAAAACAAAGTGGATAGCTTATTAAATCTATAGTCAGCTGATACTATTTTGGTTAAATATGGGTCGTGTATTAGGGATGGGCGAACAGAATGGAGTTCAGTAATTCGGTTCGGTTCAGTTTGAAATTCGAGTTCAGAAATTCGGTTCAGTTCAGTTCGGTTTGAAATTCGAGTTCGGTTCGGAAGTTCAGTTCGGTCCAAACTCCAATCTTCCGAACCGCGTTCGCCCATCCCTACCGTGTATACACCCTAGCAGAAGGACCAGACATAACTTAAGAATTTACCTAATCCTAACTAGAGCAAAAACAAATTTGTAGTAATATTCATCAATCTGTTACTTTCGTTTCTTCATTGATTGGTTCTTTGGCTGTTCAGTTTGACTTTGGCTGTACAGCATGTGACTTGTTACCCTATCAATATCTTACAGATTTCAAAAAGAACCACTGAAGAATGAACGTAAACCAACAACGATCTTGCAGGCTTCCAAAAAACAAGCTTTTAAATCTGGGCAACAACCTTGATTTGAATCTGCCATTTTATTTGTACATGGTGATTTTGTTGAATTCAGAATGTGACTTGCATATTTGCTTCAGTTCAGTCATCTGTGCATGGATATGTTTCATACAAAGGAACGTGTCTGGGGGGAACTGCGCAAGCTGAGTAGCTGGGTTCTGCTGGAGCTCCTTCTGGCCAGCTAACAAATCTGCCAAAAAAATAAGTTTGCAACCGAGCCGGCCCTGGACAAAGTTAGGTCATGTTGCAGTGTAACAAAGTGGACTGGAAAAAAACAGCAAAGAAAACCTCGCTGGAAAAATATTGCTGATAGCGGCCCTCAGAGCGGGCTGGTGATGAAGGAGCTGATATGCTGGGCCAAAAAATGGCAGAGGTGAGGCAGAGGCAGTCCATGCTGAGGAAGAAGAAGTGGGAGACAGGTCAGTCTCAGAACTTCTGACAGAAATGAAAAATGAACTAAAAACTGAAATGGTAAAATTAAGATCCTCTGTTGAGGCTAGCAATAAAAAACTGGAAATGCTGGCAAAAAGATTAGATACTGCGGAGGATAGAGTATCCTCATTAGAAGACCAGGCTATCACCACAGAGGATCAAGTTATAAAAATGCAGGAGTCCCTCAGTTTTTTGGAGAAGGAAAACTAGAATCTAGAAAACAGATCCCGGAGAGATAACTTGAGGTTAGTGGGTTCCAAAAAGGTTGTGAAAAAGCTGATATAAAAGAGCTGGTGTGGAGCTTCTTGCAAGATCAATTCCCAGAAGAAACCCACTTACACTCTCCTGAGATAGTGAGAGTGCATAGAATGGGCAGACTTCCTAATAAGAACTTTACAAGACCACGTACTATTCTGGTCAAACTGGACAGTTTTCAAGTAAAGGAAGAAATTTTGAGAAAACCCAGACAGAAAAAAGATCTGAGTTTCAACAATAATATGATTAGAATCTTTCCAGATTATGCTGCTGAAACCATGGCAAGGAGAAGGAAATGGAGCAAATATTTCACCATTTTGCATGAAAGAGGTTTAAAGCTAATATTAAAATTCCCTGCAAAAATGCTCATTTCAGTAAATGGAAAAACAAACATTTTTAGCAACTGAGGAATTGGAGGCATTTCTCCACCTGTCCCCCAATGAAGTAATTGAGTAATAAATCAGCGGGCACTTTTATAATTTACCTGAAGTTCAGGGAGGAATGGGTATAGTTGAGAAAATTGGTGTTTTCAGACGTGACGGGGCGGCTTCGCCCCGTCCCAAAAACAACCCAGAGATTCCCTGCCGGGATCACCCAGGCACGGCAAACAGACATGCCAGGGATCCCGGCGGGGAATCAGGGAGGGGGGGACCGTGCGGCGCAACGTGAGGCTGCATGGCCCCGCCCCCTCCATGCTGCCTCGCCACCCGCCCTCTGGGGAGACAGGCGGGCGGTGAGGCCAATGCTGCTGCAGCGTCTGGCTGAGTTCACCACGGCCCGGAATCCCGCCAGGGATTCCGGGCCGTGATAGCCAACCAGATGTTACTCTTTTTTTATGCCTGCCTGGAATCACTTCCACCACGCTTCAGCCGATTTTCGTGCTGGTAGCCCGGGAAGCGTGGTTGAAATTGACCCCATGTGGGTATTCAGTGTGGCGAACATCTGGCGGCCGCCGAACAGACGTTCAGGGCACAGTAACCACATGTAGGTATTCAGCGTGGTTCACTGTGATCTCGTCATGTCTGAAAATACCCAATGTGCCTCAGTAGAGTAACCAGAAGGCCCAGATGTCAATTGAGAATCGAGTAAAACATATGGTTGCAAACTGCAAACTTTAATTTACAATAGGAGGTTTTACCAGAGAAGAAAATAAGAGCCTGATTCTTACTCAGGCTCCAACAAAGAGACAAAAACTGATTTGGGAGCAATAGTTCTAGCGGTCTTTCCTGATGCGGGGAAAGCAATTCCATCCCAGAGTGTTCCCTCCATGGGGTTGCTATTATGTATATGTTTTTTAATGTATGTTTATGCCTATGTTTGCGTTTTTGTTAAAACGCAGGGGGGAGGGGGGATTATGTTAGCCTCTTAGTTGGGGACTTGAGGCAGAAAACTAAAGTATCTAGGTTCATGGAAAAGTACATACAAGGAATAACTACAATAAGAATATGGGTTGTGCACAATTGCTTTAATTATAGGAGACAATAGCAAAGTCCCACCAGAAATAAGCTGAAGACTAGATTCAGCAAATGGCAAAAGTGGAAGTACCAAAGAAAAAATATGGGTGGTGGTGGAGGGGGGAAGACTCGTTAAAACAATAAACAAAGGGAAACAAAAGACAAGATGAATAAACTGAAGCTTCTTACTCTAAATGTGAGAGGATTAAACTCACCCGCAAAATGCAAGAGGGTTAGGAATTTGCTGCATGAAAATAATAGATTTTATTTATTATTATTTTTTAACAAGAAACACATTTGCTTGCAGAGGATGTGAAATGGTTTGCAAATAAAAATATAGGAGAAATGATTGCTACTTGTGCCACAAAAAAGAAGGCGGGGTGCTAATTGGATTTAATAAAAAGCTGGAATATGAGGCAACCAAAATCATCAGAGATGATGAAGGCAGATTTTTGCTGACTACAGGGATTTTGCAAAATGAATGGGCAACACTGGTCAACATTTATGCTCTGAACACAAACCCCCTCAAATTCTTCAGACACTATATCTCTAATTATATTAGAAAATATGAAAGGTACCCTAGTGATACAGGGGGATTTAAATACACCTCTCTCCAATTTCGATATTTTTTTAAAAATCCTATAAGTAAACAGCAAGTAAAAATAAGTGATCTGTTCAATGCCCGGGGGTCTCAGATGCATGGCAACATCTCAATAGGAATAGTAGAGAGTACACATATTACTCTTACATACACAAAAGCTATTCCAAAATTGATCATATAATATTAGGCAACAATGACTTGTGGAAATGCAAGGCATTCTATATAATTCCTTTGGTATTTACTGATCACAACGCCATAATCTCCGAAATTGGATGGAACACTACAGCACCTTTCAATGACTTCTTCTGGAGTTTAGATAGGGGGATGCTTAAAAATAAGGAATTACAGGAGAAAATTGAGCAGGAGGTTAAAGATTACATAGAACTTAATGGGTGTATTCACACGTGATGGGGCGGCTTCTAACATCCACATTTTGGGAAGCAGCAAAGGCCACGATCAGGGGTAAATTAATAGGTCTGTGTATGCATGTTAAAAAAAAAAAGAGAGAGAGAGACGCTATACAAGAGACTTTTGCGGCGCTTAAAAAACTAGAAGCCATAAATAAGCAAGCCCCCTCCAAACTGCTGCAGGACCAAATTAATAAAGGAAAGGAAAGAATAAACATTATAGAATTGAATAAAGTCAAGACGCAATTGAAACGTATACAATTTTATTATTATAATAACAGCAATAAAGCGGGCAAAGTACTGGCGTGCTTAGCTAAAATACAACAACAAAAAGCAACAATCACAAATATTATAAAAGATGACGGCACTCAGCTAAAATGTCAGAACAAAATACCAGCTGAATTTCTACAATACTATTAGAAGTTGTACTCCTCTTCTGAACCAGACCCTGAGGAGATAAAAAAAATTCTTAAGTAATATTGAAATGCCCAAACTGAATAATGATCAACAGGCTTTCATGAATACATTAATCACAGCTTAAGAGGTAGAAGCAGCCATAGATAGTATGCAAAACAACAAGGCAAATGACCCAGATGGATTTCCTTCTGAATTTGATAAAAACTTTTACTAAATTACTCTGCCCACATCTCACTAAATTGTTTAACGAGATTTTAATAATGGGTGAGATGCCTACCTCATTTTATGACGGTCAAACAACATTGGTACCTAAACCTGGTCGACCAATCAATAAATGTGGCAGTTACAGACCTATTTCATTATTAAATAATGACTTTAAAATATTTACAAAAATATTGGCCACCCGACTTAAAGCAGTTGCAGGGGAAATCATTTACTTGAACCAAGCTGGATTTGTACCCAGATGACAAGGCACTGACAATATTAGGAAAGTGATTGCTTTGAATAATTTGATTTATGCCCCAAAAAATAAAAAAACACAGCTATGATTATAGCGACTGATGCTGAAAAGGCCTTTGATTTTCTGGAACACAAATATTTGCTATATTGAGAAAGGTTGGCCTCTAGGGAAACTTTCTTAGATGGATCACAGCAATTTACACCCACCCATGCTCTAAATTAAAAGTTAATGGTCATAATATTGAAGCATTTGGAATTTACAGAGGAACGCGACAGGGTTGCCCCCTGTCCCCGCTATTGTTTAATATTGCCCTTGAGGGTCTAGCGACAACCCTCCGACAAAACAAACTTATTAAATGTATGAGGATAGGTGAGCAGGAATATAAATTGGCTTTTTTTGCAGATGACTTAATATTTTTTATTGACAACCCAATAGAATCTATTCCACCACTATTACAAACAATAGAAACCTTCGGCAAGATAGCGGGGTATAAAATTAATAAAGAAAAATCCCAAACATTTGTGTTTGCTCCTACTGTGGAAGAGTAGAAACAAATAAAAGCCTTCGCCCCATTTCCAGAAAGCCCAACAGGTATTAAATACCTAGGAATAAATTTGACAAAAGACTGTAACGATCTTTACATGGCCAATTTCCCCCCTATTCTTGAACAAATTCAGAAGAAATTTACAGATTGGCAAAACTTGATGTGCTCATGGTTAGGGAGGATTAATCTGTTCAGAACGATAGCCTACCAAAGCTCATTTATAAATTTTTGACCCTCCCAGTAAACCTTCCAAACATTTTTTTTTTTTAAATTGATATACTGGTAAAAGAATTGGTTTGGAGGGGGGAAAAGCCTAGGTTAAAGAGGGGGAACTATGCTACAACTTAGAGAGAAAGGTGGGTTTAACAAACATACCTGATATCAGATTATATCATAAGGCAGCAGTGTTGGCAGCAATGCAATACTGGTACCCCTGCCCGAAATACCCTGAATTTCGCTCATTATAGAACGAGAACTATTGAAACTCCAATCATTAAAAGATGTGATTGTTGATGAAGGAGTAAACCCATTGATTAAAAGCTGGAGAGGCTTACAGAAAAGACCGGGAGATAAACCACAGACCTCCCCTTACTCACCAATTCAGAGGATGTTTGTCAGGGAACAAGAAATTACCCCCAAATTAATTAAACAATTGGGGGGAAAAGGAATAAAAGGAATAAACAAGGCATATCAACTGTTCAACTAAAGGTAAATGTAAACCCCTCCAAGACTTGGAGATAGAAATACAGGAGAAAATTGACACTTTCCAGTATCTTCAGCTGAAAAGTGTGTTCTCAACCACAGAACTAACAGATACTTTTGGCAGAAACCTGGTGGGAATTGAAGGTGTGCTATTTAATTTGTCTGGGACAAGGGGTAAACTATCTAGCATTTGTAAGGAACTGAAGCTGTTTGAATATTCCACAGAGCATTCGTATATTGTCAAATGGGAAAAGGAGATGAACAAAGCTTTCACGGAAGCTGAAGTTAAAACGATGTAGAGACGTATGTACAATTGTGCATCTGCTTTAGAAGTAAGAGAGAGGCCACCACTAGATATTATTTAATGCCCTCACGTTTAAAGTATGGGAATAAACATGGCAATCGTCTTTGTTGGAAGGGCTGTGGACAACAAGTACCATAAAACACTGCCTATGGGATTGTATTTATGTACAGACCTTTTGGAACCAGGTGTCGTCATTTCTTTAAAAGGTAAACAGCACAGTAGTGCCTTTTAAACCCGAAATAGCTATTTGGGGCATTTACCCAGACAGTAAAACTAAAGCAACATCAGGAGGCCTCTAAAATTTCATATCTGGCTGCTGTCAACATAGTTGCGAGACACTGGAAAACGGAAGGTCCCCTACCACTTCAGGAATGGATACGTTGGATTTGGTATTTGTTCACCATGGACAAGCTTATGGCAGAATTAAAGGACAAAAAAAGAACCTGGAAGCAACATTGTAGCGGGGGGGTCCCCCAGGACGCTGGGGCATCACTCTGGGGAATTAGCTCTCCCCCTGCTACGTCGTGTCAGCCACGAGCAGTAGCTGCTGAACCCCCTCCTTCCAGGAAGGGGGTACTCTCTTTGGACACACCACTCGTAGTCCGGAGGGTCTTTTCAGTTCCAGTCTTTATTTGGACCTAACGAGTCCAGTGTACCTGGGGCTGCCGGCTCATCTGCCTATCCCTACAGTGCCAGGTTTGTCTCTCCAGACTTCAGAAGCAAGGCACCAACAACCCCCCAAAGTCCAGCCAGCCAGGCCTTCAGACCCCAGGCCCTGGCCAAGCCTTCCCCAGGCTAGAGACTCCCTCCTGGGCACAGCCTCCCACACTTGCTTGGGCTCCTCTGGTTCTCTTGCGGTCAGCACTCTGGACAGCGTAGACCATGAAGGCTTTCAGGGAGATGTTGCCTCTTTGGCTCCCTGACAGAGACTGAGATCTCCGTCACTCAGGCTTCCTCCTATACAGCCTGAGTGGGCGTGGCCAGGCTTCCTCTTCTTCCAGCCTTAAAGGGCCACTAACTTGTCCACTCTGTCCCAGGGGTTACTCAGCCTGTATCCCCTCAGGCTGATCCCCAGCTATAGGGTTGGCCCTGCCACACTCCTAGGCGGGTTCAGCCCTCTGCCTGACCCCCTCAGGCCCCTTCTTAAAGGGGCAGTAGCCCCGCAGGACTGGTCCCTGCTACAAACATGGTTTAATATTATTGCAGTGATTGAAAATGAAGATTTTCTCCAGAATGATAAAACGATATTATTCGATAGATATTTTTAATTTCATTTGTATGCAAAAGGAATTTGTCAAATATGTAACACCTAGTATCTTAGGATATGAAAAGTGGTTATGGAAACTGCTAGATTTTGTAACCTAATCTTATATTGTTTATTCTTGTAAAATAATTAAATAATAAAACTGTTAATAAAAATAAAATAAAAGAAAGGAACCTGCCTGAAGATGAATAAGGATGTTTCCTCACAAAGCAATGCATGAAGTGGCACATGTAATGTTGCTTATATTCACCTAGCCCTATATTCACATGTATACCCCCTCCTGTGTTTGTGCTGGAATAGCTATACCAGTTGTATCCCTGGCAGGACTAGCCTTAGAATTTGTGGGGCCCAGGGCAAAGATAAAAGGTGGGGCCTCTGATGAGCCCACTCTCTCCCTGTGACCCTGCACCTGGTGGGACCCCTCCTCATGGCCTTAGTTGTGGTCATGTTTGGGATCCTGCTGGGAGGGAATTGGTTCCCTGCACCTGGCTCTGGGGAAAACAGGGATGTAACAAGGCAGTGCTCTATTTGGTTACGTCCCTGTATCATGCAGGTCTTTTCTCTTGTCCCCTTGTCCCTTCGTTTTGCAACATATATATCATTGCATCTGTAACTTAAACTGCTTCCTTAAAAAGCATATGTCTGGCTCTTCAGTTGGTATTATACTGCACAGCCCCATGACTTTATAATCAGCTATTTCAATTGATACTAACTGAGACTATGGTACTTAATTTTGCCATAAGCAGGACACTGTGGGGGATAATGCATAGGATGTGGATGACAAGGCTTGGTTTAGAGGGAGAAATAGTTATTTTAATAACCTCTCGATGGCTTAACTATCAGTGATCTAGAGGTTGTGGAGATTATAATTCTTGCTAGTTGTGCACAAAGTGTTTGTGCCAGCATACGAGTTGATTTGTTCTACATACCTGTATATTTTGAGTTTATCCAATAATGATGCTGTGCTCCTGGAAAGGAGAGTGATTTTTAGGCAGGCTGGCAAGACTATATATCTTTGCAGTTACCTTACTTCAAGCTTGTATGCTGTACCTTATGTGCTATGCATGTACAATTCCTTTTCCTTGAACTCATTCCTGCACAAAAAACTGATATTGACAAAAACGTTAGTCAAACAACCAAATAAATATATCCCCCACATCAGAAATTTTACCCTGAAGAGGGAGGGAAGTCAGAGATTTGATAAAGTTCATTAGGGATGTCATCTGTGACTCTACTTTAACATGAGAGCAGCTGAGATAGGGCTCTGTTCAGCTGTATCACGCACTAAGCTAGACACTTTTTTTGGAATGTGATACTTTTAACTGAGGACAAAGAACTTTGCAATGCCTTTTTAAAAAGTACTGCAGACATATGCAAAGTGGAATAAATAATTTATAGCAGTTGCAGCAGCTTTACCCCATACAGCTTTGCACAACCTGATGAAGTCATTTGGTATTCTTAGCGTGTGTTCAAAAGCATGCAAAGTAAGTGTAATTTGATTAGATGCTGATTTGGTCCCCACTTTATCCAGGTGTAAATGGCTACCTAAAGTGCAGGGCACTAGATTATCCAGACTATCATCATTAGGATGACAACAGGAAGCATGAACTTGCTTGGGAGGGTGGGTTTCACCATCATTTGTAATTTTAAAAACATTTTCTCAGATACTTGCATTTTGAAATGGCTTTAGCCATCTGATTGCCATTAAGGTCAGTTGGAGTCATGTATCTTAAATACCAGGCAACCCTTAATAAATGTAAGAGCAATAATTGCAGGCAGTGTAATTATACAAGATGAGACTCAAATCACCCCTATTAAGTGTTCCAATTGCTTTGTTCATGCATGTTTTCATGTATTTAATATCTGATTTCGCAGCAGCAGCAGCCTCAAATAAACTTTTCAAAATAGCAAATTTTATACACACTGATCAAACACATATGCAATTTTTGATGCTACAAGTGTAGGGACTACAGGAACAGTCTAATAAAATAGCAATAAAAAGGAGCAGTAAAATGTCCTGTTTTCTAATTAAGTGATAATAGTACTATTGCACTATTTTATGAGGCAATAACCCAGTTCCTGGGTGGATAAACTATAAGGCTGAAGGCCGAGTATTTTATCCCAAGAAAGGAACTGGATTATTGCCTTGTAAAACAATGCAGAAGCACCTCCATTGCGGCTATTATGTTGCTAAAATTGGTGTTGCTTGATCTTTTTGTCCTCTTCAAATGTTTACATAGTCCAATGAAAGTCTGTTCAGCATTATATGTCACTTACTAAATAGGAACAGTGAGAAAATGGGGCAGAAGAAGGGTAAAGGGAAGCATCAATGGCTGAAAGTCCTGTTTTTGCCAGTGAGTCAATCTAAGCACATCATTATGTTATGATTGGTCTCGATCCCAAACCCTGCACGCCACACAAACAGCATGCACACATCTTCTACCTTATGTTGGACAATCAGTAGTTAGAGAAAGGTCCCTACCCCAAGGGGCTTATAATTTAAGAAGAGTCATTAGCCATACAGTTCAGAGAAAAAATACAGAGGCAGCAGTCTTGGGCCCTGAACATACAAACACTTTCTCATCAGCTGAATACCGCCCCTTTCAGCAGTCTTGTTTAAGTCAATGAAGTTATTTTTGTCAGGTTATTTGCATGCAATATGTGTTTGCTTCATCAGGGCCTCAATTTCTTTTTGATTTTACCTTCAGCTTTTTGACATTTATGTATAAACCCTTTGCATTTTCCAGACATCACATGAGTAGCATTAGCTCTGCTTTTCTACAATGAATACATGACTGTTGCCCAGAGTAATAATAACATTGATTTGTCACTGATATCCGTAACTCCAAAGGAGGCCACGGCACGTCACATCCTTCATATAATTAACAGACAGGGATCATTTCATCTATGACCTTAATGGAGTTTGCTCTGTCGTGACACACTATGTCAGACCTTAGTATGGGGCTACAAAATGCCGTACAACACTGAGAAGGAAATATTACATTAGCAGCCTGTAACATAAGGGAACATCACAGGCCATGTATCCTAGTGGATGAGCAAAGGAATATTAGTGGGAATACAGATTCCCAGCTAGGCCGTTGATTTTATTGTGACTGAGGGAAAATCATTTACTGACTGCCTTTCTAATCTTTTCCCCAAATTTATTAAAAGATTCACTAGTTTTTTAAATCACTAGTTTTGAAATTGGGATACCTGCAACCTAGTTTCCAAAGTTCTGCTACTGTAAGCAAAAATGGGTTGAAATATTTGGGGTGGGGTGGGGTGGGGTAGGGTAGAGGGGATGCTATTGGTTTACATTTCACTATATTTTAAAGAGAAACTATACAAGTCCTAATACATTTAACCATTTCTGCTTTCTCTTCTAGATGTTACAGATAATAGTACTAACTGATTCACAAAAAGTCCAGCACTGAGATAATGTTGGTTTATACAATTGCAAAATGGGACTAGTGCTGAAAATAGTGAAAAAGCCAGTATGTTTCCTCATCATACGAGCACAGGCAAATGTTCTATTTCGGATAGAAACCGCTTCCTCTGCGATTGCTCAATTCAGCACTAAATGGGATCCCTCTCATTAAGAACTTAATTTTCCATCAGCATTTTAAAAACAGGATAGTTTAACTTTTCCTAGTTTAGGCTGCAATTCTTGCACAGATGGAGGTCCACTCAAAAAGTTTAGGTACATTTATGACCACGTCCTTATCTTTAATCTTTTATAACTACATTGATGATTGTCCTCGGGGATAGCACCAGCACTATCAGCAACTGCAAATGGGAGATCCATAGAACTGAATGGAACTCTCAGCTACACTAACTACTAGCAAGGATACCTTTTCCCCACAGAGGATTATTTTGTCCATAAATGTGTAATCCTCAAGTAGTTGTGACAGCACTAGCCTAGTTTACCTCATTTGAGCAATGCCAACATAGCAGTTTGAAGATCACCCTTTATAGGTTCATTTACACAACACCTTTTTTAAAGTAGATACTAACCCAAACCTACATTCTAAGTATTGTGTGAAAACCTTGCTTCTTTCCGATCTCCTTGATTATCCATTTTTTGCGGTCACCTGATTGCAAATGGTTTGCTTGCAAGGATCTGATTCTATCAAGAGTAGGGATGGGTGAACAGATCGCGGTTCGGGTTCAGCCGTTCGGCTCGACTGCGTTCAGTTTGTCCGTTCGGTTCGTCTGTTCTGTTTGGTTCATCTGTTTGATTCGGCAGTTCAGCTAGTTCACCGAGTTTGGGTTCGGCTGTTTGGTTAGGTTGTTCAGCTGTTCCGTTCGGCCGTTCGGCCATTCGGGAAATGTTGTTATGGGTGTTGGTTTTTTTTAATATGGTTTTTTTGTTTTTTATTGGGTTTTATATGGTTTTCTTTTATATTTTATTTGGTTTTTTGTTTTTACATGGGGTTTTTTATTTTTTATTTTTATCTAATATATCTATCTATCTACACTAAATCTAACTGCTATTAACTAGTCTAAATGCTATGAACTAAATGGATTATGTAATAAGTACACAGACCTACTCCTACAAACACTAAAACTAAATCACTAACGCTATCTCTATCACTAAGCTAACTCCTACAACTCTCTATCTATCTATCTATCTATCTATCTATCTATCTATCTATCTATCTATCTATCTATCTATCTATCTATCTATCTATCCCCCCCATCCCAT
>QEPC01000119.1:6934225-6946744 GCA_003113815.1 Sphenodon punctatus | reverse complement strand
AGAGAGAGAGAGAGAGAGTGTTGTAGGAGTTAGCTTAGTGATAGAGCTAGCGTTAGTGATTTAGTTTTAGTGTTTGTAGGAGTAGGCCTGTGTACTTATTAGATAATCTATTTAGTTCATAGGATTTAGCATAGTTAATAGCAGTTAGATTTCGTGTAGATAGATATATATAATATTATATTAAAAAATTAAATAAAGAAACCCATATAAAAACAAAAAAAAATTAAAAAAACAAAAAAAAACATAAAAAACAAACAATAAAAAACCATATAAAAACATTTCCCGAACGGCCGAACCGAACGACCGAACCCGAACCCGGAGAACTAACCGAACGCAGCCGAACCGAACACAGCCGAACCGAATGCAGCCGAACCGAATGACCAAATCCGAACAGCGATCTGTTTGCTGATCCCTACTCCGTGGTACATCCAGGCATAGAAGGGAGAGATGGTCATGATCCGGGCATCATGGCTGTGACCAGAGTGGCCCGTGTAAATGTCTGTGAACCAACTCCAGTGGTCCACGACCACCTGCAGCTGCAGAAGTGGTACCCATGTTGGTTGATATATTCCGAGGCGCCTCCAGCGGATGGGCGCAGGAGCTCTATGTGGGTGCCATCCATGGCACCCATGCAGTTGGGGAATCCCTCAGCCACGAAGCCGGCCATCACGGCCTCCTGGTCCACCAGCTGGATCACTCTGTCCAGGAGCATGCCCTCCACTGCCTCGCAGACATCCCACAAGATCCCGGCAATGGTACTCACCCCAACGCCAAAGTGCTGCAAGACGGAGCGGCAGGAGTCAGGTGCTGCAAAGGCCGAGACCCCGATGGCCACCTGCTGGACCATGGGTATGGGGGCCCGCATGGGGGTGGCCTGCTGCTCCAGTCAGGGCGTTACCAGCTCCGCAAATTGCAGGAGGATGCGCATGTCCATCCGAAAGTGCGATCTCCAGGCGACCTCATCCCATTGGGCTAGTGCCCTGGCCCACCACCCCTGTGCCTGCTCTGTGACCCATACCCGCCGGTCAATGGGCATTGCAAGCAGGTCAGCGCACCCCATGGTCTCCCTCCACCACTGGAGTCGGCTGGCCACCTCGCGGAACACAGCAGCCCGGTCCTGGGCACGGAGGAGGGCCTGTCTGGCTGCCCTGACCACCTGCTGGGCCCTGAGGCAGGCCAGGAAGCGCCTGTGCCCGTGGTGGGCTCTCCAGGCTCTGGCAGTGCTCCTGGCCATGCACATGCACAGCCGGGTGGCCAGGTGCACCTCTGAGGTCTGGATGCACAGGAGGTATGTGTGGGAGCGGTACCACACCGTGCACATGGCTAGGTGCATCCTGCAGGTGCCCAACCAGCCCAGTTCCATGGTGACTGGTGCCCCAGGGGGGTTGGGGCTGCACCTGCTGTAGGCTGGGACCTGTGTTGCACTGCACCCTGGTCGTGCCCTGCCAACTGGGTTGGGGCCCCAGGTCACCCTGGCCAGTCCCCAGACTGGCAGGCCCAGCTCCTGCAGGGAGAGCAGGGCGGTGAGGCCGTGGGCGGCTCAATGCATGCACATGCCTTCCCTGCAGGGGGCATGGCACATGATCCTGCCTTCAGCCAGGCATGCGGGCAGCAGCTGCATTCCTGCTGTCATCAGCCCGCACCTCCCGGTGTTGGCTGCCTGTTGTCCTCAGGGCCCTGAGTAGTGTGTAGTCTGTTCTGTCTGTGTGCTCTGTTCCAGCAGCTGTGCTGGGTCCGCACCTCACACCTCGCTCTGTATCCGTACAATGTTGAAGTCTGTGCCCTTATCGCTTGGCCTTGGAGCTCCCCTGCTTCCCCTCCTGTTCCTCCAGGGATTGTGGGGCCCTCCTTTCCTTGCACTTCATATCCGCCGCTTGCTGGACCATGGCTGGCCGCTCTTCCCCAGGGCTCCCAGGCCGCAGTGCACCTGGGTCCCCCCATAGCTGGACCCTCCGCGAGACCATGGCCCTGTGTGACCTCTGGCATTCCCCAGCCATGCAATTGCTTTTGAACCACCCGGACAGCCTCACAGGTGCCTATGAGATTATGAGCTCTGGGCTGCAGTACTATAGCTATGTGGTGAGCGCCCGCGACTGCCGGCTGCATGCTGAGACACTAAGCCTGTGTTCCTTTCCTGACGGGTGCATTCCGGAGATCAGGTGCTCGAATGTGGGGTGGTCGCTGGCGGATACCATGTCCATCCTGTTTGTGTGCAACCTGGCTGCCTACACAGCCTGTCTGGCAGAGGGGGGCCCTGCCTTGGCTGTGTCCTTTGGCTGTGTCCACAGGGCCCGAGGTTACCATTGGTCCCGCGGGGTGATCTATCACTGCCTGTTGGAGCTGGGTCACCTTCCGTAGCCCCCACCTGCTGACTATGGCTTGTCGGAGCCCTCTGAAGTGGAGGTGTCAGTGTTGGCTGGTGTATGATCCCGATCCGATGTACAGGTGGGGCTCACCGCTCAGGATCCCTTCCAGGCATACTACCTGGTCGCCCACCACATGTCTGCACTGGGGTACCATCGGTTCATGCTTCAGTGGCCCCACTTCGTGCACCTGGTGGACCACCCAGACCCGGGACCCTTTGTGGCCCCCTTCAGCTGGCTGTGAGGCCCACCTTTTCTTCCGGACCCTGGATCCTGGCCCAGCTGTGGGCTCCCGGCTCTGCCCCGCTGCCATGAGTCTTTGCCCACTCCCTCCATGATGTCCCTGGCTCGGTGCTGTGCTGGCTGGTGCCTGGGGTCCTGCTGCCCCTGCCTGTGCCTCTGTGTCTCCTCCATGGTCCCCCCCTGTCCTCCTATGCGACTGGTGTTCCACTCCATGGCTGTCATCTCCTGTGGCTGTTTCCTGAACGCCGAGCTGGCTCCTGGCGCCCCGGGTGCTGCTGTCCTTCCTGGTCCAGCCTCGATCCCTCCTGTGCCCATGCCCCCCACCCCTCTTGGATGCCTCTGTGACTGATGGGTGCTGGGGCCCCCGGACTGCACCTCCTAGCATCCACCCAGGGGGGGGCAGGCTTGTGGAAGGGCTGCTCCGCACGTTGGCCCCGGCTCGCCTCCGTCCCATCCATCTCACCCTGGCCGGCGCATGGGATCCCTGACAGCCTCATGGACCATTCCCTGGATGCTCCCTGTTCTGTGTGGCCTTCCCCTGTGCCTGTGCGGTGCCCCTGTGGGGTCCCCCCATTCTGAGACTGGCAGTGTGGCTGTGGGAGTGCCTGTGCGGGCTGTGCTGTTGTGGGGGTCTGGTTGCCATTCCCCATGTCTTGCTCTGGCCCCTGGGCCGGTTTCCCCCCCATCTGCGCCCCTCTTTTCTGCTGTGCCCATTGTGCTGTGTGTGTTGTCGGACCTGATGTGTCCCCCCATCCCTTCCTTTCCCGTGCAGGTGTGTGTGCACCCGGGTGTGTGTTTGTGCTGTGTGTTCCACTGTGACCTCGTTTCCTGATGCCTGTTGTGTGTGCTGCCTCTGCAGCTCTTCTTCCTCTTCCCCCTCCCTTCCCATTTTCCTTGTGTGGGCATTCCCTGTAGGCGCTTTTGGCTTCGTTTGCTCTCAGCCGGCCATGTCTGTGTCCCGCCCCTCCCCGGAGCCTTCTGGGTGTTTTGATCACCACTCAGGATCGGCATAACTTCTGTTGCACTGCCCTGGGCTGTGGTCTGGTGGCCCGATTCCCTGCCATGGTCCCAGTCCCATCATGTCTATTTGGGGCATTTCTTGACCACGGAGGGTGGTTAGATGGGTCGCCACCACTGGGAATCCACTGTGGTGAATCAGAGCCCATAACGTCTGTAATCTCCCATATATATATGCCCCCATAATCAATTCACACTGCTCTCTACCCATAACCAGTTCATTTGCTCTCCTGGGGCATCATAAATTGATTATATGGGGGGCGCAAATGAACTGATTATGGGGTAGGGGTTTAAAGACAGTATTCCTGTTAGGAATAACTTAATTAAGAACAGTTAGTAAAATAGCAGACTTAATAATCTCAGAACCATATTTGCAGATTTTCCAAGATAGAATAGATATTGCTGTACATTCTAAATTCCTTCCTAAGATAGTATAAGTAAGATGGTTTTGAGAATGTGACCCTTTTTAAATGGGCCTCTCCCATCCATGAACACGCAGACTTCTGCATGTTCATGGGTGGGGCAGCCTCGTGTGAACGACATGGCGCAGTGAGTGGGGATGCATGTGTGCGCCCACCTAACAAGTATCCCCACTCACCCCCCCAGCTCGTCTCCCCATGCAGGGAGCAACCGGGGAGAATGGTAGTTGCGCTGTGGGTGTGGATGAGTGGGGGGTGAGAGGGGATGTGTGTGTGTCCGTGTGCATGCCCCTCCCATGCACCGGCACGGCCATGGACCCCCCAGCAGAGCTGTGTAAAAATGGCTTGTGAGGAGCTACTCAAAGAATAACAGAAGGTTGCTGCCATATAAACAAGGTTCTTAGAGATGGCTTTGAGCAGTCTCACACCCACGCATGGAATTTTCTTATATTCGTAGAAAGGGTTGGAGGGAACTGTCATTCTGAGGGGGAGAGTGCTTTTTATACTAGAGGAGCTTGAGACCATCACATGGTCTATTTGAATATTGTGAGCATGCACAACCCATTGTGAGAATGTTAGAAGCCATCTCGAAGAACCTTCTTTACAAGGCAACAACTTCCTGAACACTCACATTTATTTATTTATTTCATAGATTTATACCCCGCCCTTCCTGCAAACAGCTCGGGGCGGCTTCCAACAATAAAAACACATACAATATATATAAAACAATTTAAAACAAATCAACAGTACCAGCCATATTAAAACAGGGCCCAGGGCCTCACTTAAATCAATAAATAAGGTAGGGGAGCTAAAACCCTACCCCACTCCCCAAAGGCCTGGGCGAACAGCCAGGTTTTACAACTACACCAAAATGTCAACAGACTTGGGGCCAGGCGGGCTTCCTCCAGAAGGGAGTTCCAAAGGCGTGGCCCAGCCACCGAGAATGTCCTCTCCATTGTGGCCCCCACTTAACGCAGGGGACCTCCAAGAAGGTGCCCCCGGCAGACCAAAGGAGTCGCTCTGGGGTGTGGAGGGCGAGGCGGTCCCTGAGGTATGAGGGGCCCAGACCGTGAAGGGCCTTATAGATCAACACCAAAACCTTGAACCTGGCTCAGCACGCTAGCGGCAACCAGTGCAGAGTCCGGAGCACATGTGTTATGTGCTCCCGGCGACCCGTCCCTGTGAGGAGACGGGCCGCCGCATTCTTCACTAGCTGCAGCCTCCGAACCAGGCACAAGGGAAGCCCCATGTAGAGCGCGTTGCAGTAGTCTAGCCTTGAGGTGACGAAGGCATGGATGAGGGAGGCCAGGTCCGGGCCGGAGACGTACGGACGCAGTCTCCGTACCAGATGCAACTGACGGTAAGCCACCTTCGCGACTAACTCCACCTGCCGCTCCAGGCGGAGCTCTGTGTCCAGCACCACCCCCAGACTCCGGACCTGCTGAGCTATAGGAGGGCGAACCCCCCAATCAGGGGAGCCACTACCTCCCTCTCTCTCCTCACCAACATCACCTCCATCTTATTGGTGTTGAGCTTCAGTCTGCTCTGCCACATCCATTCTGCCACGGCCTCCAAACACTGGGACAGCAACGAAACAGCAGGGTCTGGGTCAGTTGAAAAAGAGAGGTACAGCTGAGTATCATCAGCATATTGGTGACATCGCACCCCGAACTCTCGCATGACCTCCCCCAAGGGCTGCATATATACATTGAATAATAATGGAGACAGAATGGAACCCTGCAGTACGCCGCATGATAAAGCACCACCCGCTGGCTTCTCCTTGAGAGGAATGAATGGAACCATTCAAAAACAGTCCCATCCAAACCTCCCAGGTCATGCAGTCGCCTCAACAGCAGCCCATGGTCCACGGTATCAAAAGCGGCCAAGAGATCTAGCAGGATGAGAAATGTTGAACATCCTGCATCCATCTCCCGGTGGAGGTCGTCGACCAAGGCCACCAATGCCGTCTCAGTGCCATAGCTGGGACAGAACCCAGATTGAAACGGGTCCAGGAAACCAATGCTATCTAGATGTGCCTGGAGCTGGAGTGCCACCGCCAACTCAATAACCTTCCCTAAAAAGGGAAGATTAGAGACAGGTCGGTAACTGGCGAGCGCATCCACATCCAAAGATGGTTTCTTTAGCAGGGGGCACACCACAGCCACTTGAGGCTGGGTGACAACCTCCCCTGCTGCAAGGACGCATTCACCACTCTCGCCAGCACCGTCCTCAACGTCTCCCTGGAGACTTTCACCAACCAGGACGGGCATGGATCGCATTCACAACAGGTGGCCCTCACAGACCCCAGGACATCCGCCACATTGGCCGGCGTCACTTCCTGAAACTCCCCCCACAAAGCTGGACCAGACGCGGCCTCCATCACCTTGCGCTCTCCCCCTACTTCCCCTAATCCATCATCAAAGTCGCTCTGAATCTGAGTGATCTTGTCTGCAAAGTAGCTGACAAACTCCTCACAGCGGGCCTGGGACAAGTCCCCGTCCAGGCAGAGGGAGTCCGGACTAACCAGCCCCTGCACCACCTGAAACAGCTCCACCGGGCGTGACTTCGCAGACGCTATGAGGACAGCAAGGAACTCCTTCCTTGCTGTCCTCGCAGCCTCAACATAGGACCACAAATGAGTCCTATGGAGAAGTCGGTCGGAGTCCGATCGAGTCCGATACCAGCGTCACTCCAGCTTCCTGCCTACTCGTTTCATACATCGCAGCCCCTCAGTAAACCAAGGGGCCCTGTGGTGACAAGACCAAGGCAGAGGGCATCTCGGAGCCACCCTGTTGATGGCCTCCTCCAGCAAGCTATTCCAACGCTGGACCAGCTCATTGACAGAGTGACCGTCCAGGTCCAAGGTTAACTCCCTCAGGACCTCCTGGAACTGCTGGGTTTCCATCAGCCTCCGAGGGCGGACCATCCTAACTGGTCCCTTCCCCTTCTGGAGGGGGTGCTCTGAGAGACTGGCCTGCAGGAGATAATGGTCCGTCCATGACAAAGGCACTGCCCTAACCTCCCCCATCACCGGACCCCCCGCCTCAATGCCAGAACCGAAGATCAGGTCGAGGATGTGCCCCCTCATGTGGGTCGAGCAGATAACCTCCTGGAACAAATCCATGGTTGCCATGGCAGCCATGAATTCTCGCTCTGCCCTGACAAGACTGGCATCGGCATGAATGTTGAAGTCCCCCAGGACCAAGGTCCTAAAGGAGCCCAGCACCACCTCTGAGGCCAGCTCTGCTACAGCGGTAAGGGATGCCGCTGGACAGAAAGGGGCCCGGTATATCAGCAGCACCCATAGTTTTCCCCCAGCCAAATTGAACACCACGTGAAGGGCCTCAATACCCACAATCTCCTGGACTGGATACCTCCTGGCTACTCACCCTGTGGCCTTCCCCCAAAAAAACATCCCCCCTGCTGCCACCAGGGGCCGGTAGGGACCATTGACCCCTCCTGACTTCCCTCTCTCACTGGGGTCAGACTCCTCCCACCTCCTCACCCCAAAATACCCCTCCCAGTACTCCCCCTGCTGCCACCAGAGTCAGCCACTGGGACACCCCCCTCCCTCTAACCACCCCTCCTACACCCCCACTCTCCCTCCCTAGCCCTGAACAAAATTAAAATGTCCCCCCATCACCCCTACCTCCCCGAAGTGCCCAAAGAGCCGCACCCTTTGGCCGTGGCCCTTCAGCTCGCAGCAGAAGCCTCTGGCCGCTGGGCTTTCTAGTCCCGGCTGCTTCTGGGTGGGGGAGGGAACAAGATGGTTCTCGTGACTGGCTTCTGCGCTCCCCCCCACCCCCTGGCACTCACAGCGGTCTTGCTTCTGTCCCCCACAGGTCCAGTGGAGTAAAGTGACTTGGAGCAGCAGCCGCCCAGGGACCCCCTCCTCTCCGGAGGTAGATGACAGCAGCCCAGCATGATGGGATGAAAACAAGCAGCAGGTAAGTAACCCTGGCAAGAAGCTGCTGGCCGCTGTGCTTTCTAGGCCCGACTGCTTCCGGGTGGGGGAGGGGACAAGCTGGCCCTCACGACCAGCTTCTGCGCTTTCCCCCCCCCGCCCCCCAGCACTCACAGCGGTCTTGCTTCTGTCCCCCACTGGTCCAGCGGAGTAAAGTGACATGGAGCAGCAACAGCCCAGGGACCCCCTTCTCGCCGGCAGCAGATGACAGCAGCCCAGCACGGCAGGATGGAAACAAGCGGCAGGTAAGTAACATGGGGAGAAATTGTTTGTTTACAAAAAGCTTTATCTCCCAGTCCGATTGGTGTCCCGTTCCTGGTGGTGCAGCACTACTAGCAGGCAGAAGCAGGTGAGGGATGGGGACCCCTCCATGATGTGAGGGTGTCCTGCATCTGGGTCTCCTCCAGTCCAGTCCAAGCCTGCCCCCGCGGGGATTGTCAGTGGCTCCCTGGTGCCGAGCAGCCCCCGATTTTATGCTGGGTTGGCTCAATGAACTATGCCGGATTCACTCAATGGATGCTATGCCCTTGATCCTAATGCTACTATATAAGTCCATAGTCCTCCTGCATTTAGAAGATTGTGTGCAGTTCTAGTCACCCCATTTCAAAAAGGACAGAGTAGAATTGGAAAGTTGCAGAGAAGGGCAACATAGATGATAAAAGGTATGGAATGGCTTCCATACGAGGAGACGCAAATAGATTTAGGGCTCTTCAGATTAGAGAAGAAGCAACTAAGCGGGAGAGAGGATATAGAAGTTTGCAAAATCATGAGTGGTGAAAAGCCAGTAAATGAGAATGTGTTATTTACCCTTTCAAAATAATTGAACATGGGGACATGTCTTTTTCAGTCAAAGTATAATTAACTTATGGAACTAATTGCTAGATGTGAAGGCCAATAATATAACTGGGTTCAAAAAAGGCTTGAATAATTTTTTGGAGGATAGATCTATTAATGACTATTAGTCAAGTGCGTCAGGGAATGGCTGGAAGCGAATAGCAGATATGTGCTCCAAATGTGCACTTTTCGGATATAACCAAAGCTGACTACTGTCACAGTCTGGATGCTGGGCTATATGGATTCTCTCCAGTAGGGTCAAGCCTCACCAGTTAGCCACGATTTAAATGGTTTAAAATTCAGGACCTATTGGTGAGTCGACTACACTCAAAGGCTGTTTTTAAACGAGCAAGGCTGGGAGGGGGTGTCTGTGGCTGCTCAGTCACTCAGGTGGAGTGCATGGGGAGGGCTAATGCAAATGTGGCTACCATAGCAGCTGCCTCGCACACCACACACACACACACACCCCGCCATGGACCATGGTGGAGGGGGAAGCGTGCTGGGCTGACCTTTGAAACTGACAGGTCCCGACCTGAGTACGGTGGAACCGGGCTCCCCAGTGCTCTCAGCTAGTTCCTGTGGCTTGCAAGAGCTGTGTCTCCAGCCCACTGTGCCTATGAGTGACAGACTGGTCTGCTGGCATGGGTGACTGCCCTGTTCGTATGGGCAGGGAGATAGGATAGAAAATCCCTGTGCTGTACGACTGGTAGCACTTTAGAAATGATAAGTTGTAGTACTATGGAATGCGTGGCCGCTGGTTGCCATGCACATTTTTGGTTTGCCCCACACAGCGCACTCCCGACTTCTTGGTAGTGCTCCATGAGTGGCCATGAGTGGGTGCTGCGTGGCTCATGGGAGAGTGCATTCCCGTGCTCCACCTTCCGATAGGTGGTCAGATGAGTGGCTCCTGGGTGGCAAGCATCTCTTTTAAAAACACCCAGAGACAGTGCTCCAGTGAAGACAAATGTAGTTTCAAATGGGAACTACTGTAGACAGCTCTCTAAAACACCTTTCTTCCTATGGCAAGCTCTATCTCAGCACATCACTCTTGGTCTTCAAGCATAGATTCAGAATGTTTTCCTGATTCCCAGAGTGTAACGAAAGGATATAGAAACAGGTCTAGTTAGTTTGTCTCCCTGTTCAAACTCATGCATGCTTCTGATCTAGGGAAGGAACGTCTTTTGCAGAGGTTTCTTCAGATTTGGGGGAGCGCGTTAAAGAATAGGGCAAGTCAGTCGCTCTAGTCTGACTGCCTCTTTCTGCTCATCCTCCCTTAATAATGTAAAAATCATAGCATCGGTACCAGATTTTACATTCCCTTCAGAGCTGAAATGGATATTCATGCAAATTTGTCAAACCTAGGAAGTGAATGATTACTGCTATTCATGTACATTTTCTTGGATATCTGCTTCAGATATTTCAGTTCAGTTACTTTAATTATTTCATTATTTTGTTTATTTTGGTAATTTGACTACTTTGTTTCAGCATGATTGTGTATATAGAACAATCAAAACAAAGTTACCAAACTAAATGAACTAACCAAAATTGAAAACCTGAATAAATAGCTATGTGTGACCCAGCCATTTCAGTTGCAGATATTATTCCAATATTTAGATATCTATCACAGAACCTACAAATATAAAATCTAATATTTGTTTCAGCTCTTCTGGAAACCCTCTCTCTGCTTCTAAATGTACTTGTAGATCAAGCGTATTTTAAGATCACAGCCTAAGAGGTTACTTTGAGTGTCACCTCAATCAAGTTAACATCAGAGAAATAAAGCCTTTACACAGGATTCTACTAGCTTTAAGGAGAGGAAGTGTATTAATTAGCTATCTGGGGACTGACTTCTGGAAGCATGAGAGGGTCCAGAAGGGGGAAAAAAAACTTTATTTGTATGGAAATTAAGTATTGATTATTATTCCCCTTTAATTGTGGAATTGATGGTATATATCACCTTTCAACTTTGGACATATCTGAAAATCAGTTCGGTTGTCTAAAAATACTCAACATTTTTGAAAATGTAGGGCTCTCTGTGCCTCAGTTTCTCCAGGTTTCATACTGGCATATTTATGCATACTTATTCCCCAGAAAAGCACTTTTAGATTTTTATAGAGAAAGATGCTGCATACATACATAATTGTTTGTATTGATTGTATTGTTCTTCCAAAGGTAGATCTTGGTCATATCTAACATACCAGTTGTGTTGGGTAAAAACACACGTGATGGTGGCATCATGACTCTCCCCTGGTCAGAACCCAGGCAACATGGTTAAGCTCTGGTTGGAGCACCAGATGCATGTGACTGCGTCCGTGGAGCCATCCCACCGACCACATGGCCTGGGTATGGCCAGGAAGCACAAGAAACATGCGAGTGCGTGGCCCCTCACTCACTGGGCTCCCAGTGCCCCACCCTCTTCCATGACACAAAACCATGGTGACCAATTATGGCCGGCTATGGAGTACCAGACCTGGGTCGGGTCATGGCGGGCCACAACAAACCTGATAACCCGCTGTGACCCACTTTGTCCTGATTGGGTGGGACCTAGGCTGGGCTGTGACCTTGGAGGTTTTCCAAGGTCATAGCCCAGGCTCACTGCCAACACGGCTCAGCACAATAACGGGCCAACGCCTAGCAGTACCTCAACAGACATGCCTGGTAGCTTGTGGGCAAAAGCAAGCCACAGTGGGCCACCGTTATGTCTAGTTTTACCTTTTGTTTTTTTTTTAAATGATCTCATATAGTTAGATCCGTGGTGTATATTCCATCTTATGCTTTAAAAATTTGCCTCTTGTTGGATATTCCTTTGTTTGAAATGAATCCATATGTTTGTATTGTTTACTATTGTGTTACAAGAATTGTCTCTTTAGTGATGCATTTCAGGGTCACTGGAGATGTAGGTTGTATCTCTGTTGCCTTGTTTCTGAAAGATGTCTGGTTATCCCAAGAATATTCTCATTTATTCATCCACTAGGCTGGTCTACAGGGAACAATCACACTCTTTGTAAGTATTCAGATTCATGAGGACGTTTTGCCTTGAACCAATACTGCATTTTTTGGTTGCCTCAAACTACAATTTTAGTCAAGGATGATCTGAGTGCTAGAGTCCTGAAGCAGTGAACAAAGTACAATGTCAGATAGCATAAAGGATCATTAAATGGGTGCTGCCAGAGTGTGGAGAAAGAATAGGAAGTATGAAACCCTTTTTATGCCCACAGAACTATAATGACCAGGGGTGTCTTTAAACATAACATCAACGGGTGTCTGAATGTTTGTTTTGACCTTGATATGAACACCGATTTGGCCCTGTGTTCACCATGTGGCGCTTCTTTAGACACATTGCCCATCTTAGGGCAAATTGGTGTTTTGCTCACCACCTGATCTCAGCGCACAAGTACTGCCGTCTCATTCCTGTGTTTTACCTGCTAACATGACACGAAATATAATTAGACACAATGTTGGCCACGTGTTTAGCCGGAACACACAAATTGTCCTTGTAATGCAAAGGAGTTGACTATAGGTGAAAACAGACATGACGCTAACCACACTTTAACCACCCTTGGTGGTCATTTATGCATGTTTCAGGGCTGCATAGGGCACCAATACAGCCCTACAACATGCATAAATAACCACCAAGGGTGGTTAAAAGGTAGTTAGCATCATGTCTGTTTTCACCCAT
>QEPC01000119.1:6845786-6926497 GCA_003113815.1 Sphenodon punctatus | reverse complement strand
GGGGGGGGGGAGAGAACCATCCCTTTGTCAGCAGGGCCCAAAAATTGTTTTTAAAAAAATATTTACTTTTTTTGTTTTTAAAGGGACACAGCTGCCCGCAGCTTAGCTACATAGGGATGGGCGGCCAGGTGGATCTATGGGCCCCCAGCCACGGTGGGCCCCGGGACAAATGTCCCGCCTGTCCCTATGATAGCTATGCCCCTGAGTGTGTAGGTTCAGAGGACTCTCTCCTCTGACTGGTGAAGGAGGGATTTCTGCAAAGGGTGCCCATTAATATAATCCTAGTTTTTAATTATGTAAATTCCTCACACATCAGTAGATGAGTACACTACACTGCAGCATGTACAAATAGTACCCAAAGTAATAGTCTTTCAGTACTAATCAAGGATTTATACTATTAAAATTAATGAAGAAAAAAGGAAATTTTGATTGTTTTGGGTGGGGGTGATAGTTATCCCACAAGTAACTGCAAGATCCTAGCTAGACCTGTTGAATGAGGGCAGAATCAAGTCCTGCAAGGCTGGAAGTTTGGAGGGCAGTCATCCTATAGGATACAAGTGCTAGAATAGGGTTCTCAAGTGAGGTCATGCCAACTGCAGAAACTAAGGTTGTTATCCTAATTGATTTCTGATAAATTTGTATGGTTTTGTTCCTGTCTAAGATCAAGTGATAAGTCTCAAAATGGAATCAGGGATGCAAAATTTTGGAAACCTTTGAACTAGAATCAGGGCAGGAGCATAGGGCATAAGTAGGAGAAACATCAGAGGAAAAAGTGTGTGGTTCTCTCATGTGGAGAAAGAGATCTTCTCTGAAAGGGGAACTGAGGCTTTAAGCTGGAAGACTTGGGTTTGTTTATCCCAAGAAGCCTGAGTAAATGCACAATTTGTGGACCTGATTGAAGAGCTGGCCAGAGTACTGAGCTGACAGTTGGAGTACTTAGTTTCACTCGGCTGGAGTACTGAGTTACAAAAAGTGAGGAAACCAAAATGACATTTAATATTTGCATAGAATTAATCTTTGTTACCAATTTCATCTTTGTTGCCATTGTGAAATTTGCATCTTCATGGTTTCATTTCCGGTTTTTTTGTTTTTTGTTGGTATTTTGGTTACTTAAGTATCTTGCTATTCAGGATTCTAGTAACTTTGGTATTCAGTACTTTGTTCACTTCAGTGGTACTACTTGGTGATTTTTTTGTTTTTTAAAAATAACAATGGTCCAAAATGGCCCTTTTCACACAGACACTCTAACACTGATAAAATGGGTGTTACTTTTTATTATACATGTTTCAGGGCTCCCACAGAGCACACCTGGAGCCCTGCAACATGTATAATAAAATATGTATGTATGTATAGTTTATTTGTTTGGCCATTTGGCCGTTACAAAATCCAAAATCACATTATACGATTATACAATAACACACCAGGTAACCCTTCATCCATCATTACCATGAATCATTTTAACTCTGTAACTTACATATTAAAACTTAAGAACGCAACAACACTCAATTTCACCCTCCCACACATTTCAATAACCCCCTAGGATCTTTTACCACACGCTCCAATCAGGCCCAGCCCAACGAGCGACTAATAATTGATCCCTTATTTATACCCCTTCAAGCAAGCACACAACACATAAATATTAATACCTTGATTTGCGCCTTGCCCCCCTTGGGGCTTATACTGGCACAGTTACCCCTGCCTTGATTCACTCGCGAATCCTATATTATCATAAGGGTTACAACAGTTATTCAAACATATTTAGTATAACATGACGCCGTGCCCCGCCCGGGTCTCTGGCGCCCCACTTAACCCTTATGGAACGCCCTTTTGCTAACAGGAGGATACTTCACTGGGGTAAGTAGGAACCTAATCCATTGGGGCCTTACCCTTCCCGTAGCTTGTGTCAACACACTAGACCCACCCACTAGACCCCTAGGACTACCGTATCCTATTTCCACAACCTTACACCCCTTATAATACTTAACTAATACTAGTAGCTCCTTTTAATTAATTGGCGGAACACTAGGGGCCAATTCAACCTCCCTACAAACCATTTATAATCCCTGTCTGCCTTCCTACGAATTGGCTGTTTACTACTAGCCCCTATATCAAACGCCCCTATGACATTGAGCTGGGATGCACGTATCCCCTGAAGACTACTCAATAGCTTGTATGAGTGGTGACTATTTAACCTCTCACTCCCTCGGGTACTCCCTTAAAGGGCTTCCCAAAGTGACTAAGCTACTAAATCCCTACTAGACCTCCCTGTCTAACTTTCTTTTCATCCAGTACACCCTCATCAAAAATTTTGCCACATTCCAGGTAATCCTAGTGTCCTTGTCACATAAAAGGGTAGTCTCTGTGATTCGAGCCGTAATGCTAATCAACGGTGATATACACTGCTCTCTCCACTGCTGGTACTTCGGGCATTCCAGAAGAATATGCCCCAGTGATTCCACTCTCCCCATTTCACAAAACTGGCAGACTCTCTCATCCCATATTATACCCATATATCTACCCTCCTTGACAGCGGACGGGAAGCTGTTAAATCTAGCCAGGGTAAACGGAACTCTAATATAACACCCATTTTATCAGTGTTAGAGTGACTGTGTGAAAAGGGTCAGTGAAGCATTTACATTCACATTCACATTCAAAAACCCCACCAAGTAGCACTGTCATAGCAAGCCAAGTAGCAAATACTAAAACATCAAAGTCACTGAAATATCCAAATGAAAATTCAAAACTACCAGTGAAGTGGGAAGCGAATACCGCTTTGCATCTGCTTTGTTAAAACAGATTTGAATATACCATATTAATCAAATAAAAGTTTCAGTTGTTCACAAATTACTCAAGCAAGGAAAGCATAAGTATTTATTCCAGGGGTGGACAAAGTTCCCAAGAGCTGCATGCTAACATTTTCATATCGCCGAGAGCCACAAGATACTTTACAATTATCGTCTTCCTCCCCTGATCCTGGGGACAGGGCAGCATGGCTTCCCCCATCTCTCCCCGTCTTCACATCAAGGTTCTGGCTCCCACATGCCCTAGTGTGTTTGAGAAATAGCAATGGAGGCTCAGGGCACACTGCACCTGCTCCTGTGGCCCTCAGAAGGCTCTGGTGGTCGTGGCGATGGAAATGGTTGCTTGGCTTCTGCAGTACACGTTCCTAAGAGCTGGATGTGGCTCTCAAGCCATCAATTCCCCACCTCTAGAATATACTTTCAGGACCAGCAAATATTCAGACCTCAGGATTTACCTAAAAGTCAGAAAGTGACATTGAGCAACCAAATGTAACCAATGTCCAGGTCACACAACCACCTCCTGTAGGCAGGGCAGAGCAGGTAAAGCAGTTACTGTAGCTCTAAGGCTTCCGTATCTGCTCTGAATGAATTCTGTTTCTTTTCCTGGGTCTAGGAGCCGGAGGGAGGTTGAATTCCCCTGCCTATCATCTGACCTCCACATAATTCCCTCCACTCCACTCTAGTTTTCTCAAGCTGTGAACAGAATCTCAGAACTGACCTCAGGTTGCTTAGTTACTGCTGTGATGGACATTACCACCGATACCTTTCCTTCCTCATACCCTACATTTTACCGTCTCCCTTTCCCTGCCATTCTCCCCTCTGTACATTATATAGGGTATTTTCAGACGAGGCAGGGCGGCATTCACCCCGTCCCAGAACTACTCTTCAGATTCCCCGCCGGAATCAGCCTGTCACGTCCAACAGATGTGCCAGCTGATCCCAGTGGGAAATCGGGGAGGGGGCGGGGCCACGTGGTGCAACGTGCGGCCGCACGGCCCCGTCCCCCACACGTTCCCCTACCACCCGCCCTCTGGGGAGATGGTCGGGCGCCGCAGCACCCAGAATCCTGCTGTGGATTCCGGGCCATGGTTTCCATCCAGACGAGACGGGCCCCTTCATCATGGCAGTGAATCACATTTACTACGCTATCGGCGCCGGCCCCACCGGTTTCGCTGATCGCGTTGTGAATGTGATTCCCTGCCGCGATTGACCATGGTTAACATCTGGGGGGGAACTTCCGGTTCCCCAACAGACGTTATGAGGCCAATCCCCACCACAGGGTATTGACTGTGGTTGAGCGTGGTCTTGTAATGTCTGAAAATACCCATAGAGATAGGTAGTGTAGATTAGATATAGATATATATTATAGACATCTAGATTAGATTAGAATAGTTATATAGATAATTTATTAGATGATTCGTTTTCCTTTTCCCTTCCCCTATCTCCCTTAGATTTAGATAGATATTAGTTGTGCATGGGAATAGATAACGAAACCGATACCAAAAATAAAATCTTCATTTGAAACGGGACCAATATCAATCATGATACTGATATCAATATTGATAATGAATATTGATACCGATTAAAAAAATGATAGCAATACCAAAAATGATAACAAACAATAAAAATGATAGCAATAACAAAAATGAAAATGATATTGTCATTAATAACAATAACAAAAATGACATTTTTGAATAACGAAAACATGGAAGCCTGGTGCACACCCCTATGGGTACCCGATTGGTGCCTCGGTAACCCGTCAGGTACCTGAAAAAGTGGGTATTACCAATGGTTACTAAATTTTTAACCTGTTCCAGCTTTATTCCTTGCCAATGTGTTCCTGACTCCCTGCTACATAAACTGTCTGTGCTATGAGGCAGCACATCTAGAACAGAAAGGACAGAGATGAAGAGGCTGAGTTTGTGACTGATTGGGCAAAAGGAAACTCTTTAGTTTCCCTGCTGTTGCAGTGGCTGTGGAGGATTGGGGGGGGGGGGCGCTGCTCATCTTCCTCCCATATAAATAAGAGGAGAGATGAGACTCCCCTGAAACAGGGCTGTCCTCATCCCCTTGGTTCCCCCTCCCCTCTTTGTCATGCTCTTTGCCTCACATGTCCTTCCTCTCCCATCCTTTAAACCGTGCATTGCAACGTTGCCAACTCTCATGTTTTAATCACAAGTGTCACCATTGTAGGAGTTTCTAAAAGCCTAAATTTGCAAGGCTCATGATATAATCATGAGAATTTCAGCTATCATTTTCTTAAATAAGTAGGTTAAGTAAGATAACTGCAGAGTACCCAAGGTCTTGCAGTAAACTAGGTATGACAGATTGAAATTAATATCAGTGAAGACTGAGGCTGGAAACTTCCTGAAATTTCCAGTTAGGAAAAGATCTTCTCCTCTTTTGGGTTCCAAGACAAGCTGTTCCAGGAAGAACTTGGTTTCTGCAACACATCCTGAACAGACATTTCCCCAGTCAATGTGGGATCTTCCTTAGCATTTCAAAGTCACTAGCCCCAGTCTTAAACACACTTGTGCATGAGCAATTCCCATTGATTCCAATGAGACGTGTACATATAAAAGTGTGTTTTAGATTGGGGTCCCTGTCGGCATCCTGGTCAGGGGGCTGATAATATAGCCCCCCTTCTATCCAGTTTCTGTCTAAACATGAAATTTCTATCCATAGTGATTCCAGGAGAGAGTTTGTGTCATTTATTATTTTTCTCATGTTTGACACAATGCTGTCTTTAACTTACAGGACTGCTCAACCTCCAGTACAACTGACTCTGTGATTTCTACATATTTTATATCCCATTGATTGTCCTTGTTCCACCATGTTTCTGAGATGCCTGTGATATTAGTGTCCTCACTTAAAGCTAAGTACTCTAATTCCCCCATTTTACTCTTGAGGCTTCTGGCATTGGCATACAAATATCTAAGCATTTTAATACTCAGGTGTTTGTGATTCCATATTTTGTTTATCTGGAAATATTAAAGGTCTTCTGTTCCATAGTAATGCCTGCCTGACTTCTCTCTGATTCTTCCCTATCCTCTTTACTAGAGTACACTGTAACACTACTAATAATGGCATCCCCTTGAGTTGCCTCCATCTGAGCTGCGTGCTCCAGTCCACAGCAGCTATCGGCTTCCCCCCAGATCTTAGTTTTAAAACTCCTCTACCACCTTAGTGCCAGCAGTCTGGTTACATTTTGGTTAAGGTGCAGCCTATCCTTCTGGTATAGGTTCCCTCGTCCCCAAAAGGTCTCCCAGTTCCTAATAAATCTAAATCCCTCCTCCATCATCTCATCTGTGCACTGAGACTCTGGAGCTCACTCTGTTTCTAGGCACAGGAAGCATTTTAGAGAATGCTATCCTGGAGCTTCTGGATTTCTGCCTCCTTCCTAGAAGCCTAAATTTAGCCTCCTGAATTTCCTTCCTACATCTTCCTATGTTATTGGTGCCGACATGGACCATGACAACTGGCTCCTCCCCAGCACTCACTAAAATCCTGTCTAGACATTACACGGGGTTCGCTACCCTTTCCCCCGGCAGGCAATTGACTATGTAGTTCTTGTGGCTGTCACAAACAGGTCATTTCCCCTGCAGAATTTTCTGATGTCAACACACTCCACAGGGGAAGAGCCACATCAGAAAGGGTATGGGAGATCCTCCTTGCCCTGTCTCTTACTGATATGGCCCCACTCCCATCCTGCCTGAAAAATTCTAGCCACGCCCTAGCTATCTTTATCACTAACACTAATAGATGATACTTCATCGGTAGTGCTCAAGGAGAAGATTGACACTTCTTCCTTGCTACTACATAGGCCCGTTTCCCACAGACACTCTAACACTGATAAAAAAGGTGTTATGTTTTTATACATGTTGTAGGGCTGCAGGTGTGCTCTTTGGGTACCCTGCAACATGTATAATAAAATGTAACACCCATTTTTTTCAGTGTTAGAGTGTCTGTGAAAAGGGCCATAGGGTGATTTCAGACGTTACGGGGCCCTTTGGCCCCGTACCGAAATCACCGAAATCATTCCCCCCCAGGATCACCCCATAACACCATAGCAGACATGCCAGGGAGATCCCGGCGGGGAATGTGGGAGGGGGAGGGGCCGCGGGGCGCAATGTGCAGCCGCACGGCCCCGCCCCCTCCACGCACCCCGCCGCCCGCCCTCCAGGGAGACGGGCGGGCGGCGGGGCCAATGCGGCCGCCGCGTCGAGCCGGAAGCGCCATGGCCCGGGGCCGTGGCAACCGGCCAGACGTTACTTTTTTTTGGTCCCCGCTGGGGATCTTTTTGACCACGCTTCCCGGGACATTCCCCCGGCTAGCCCGGGAAGCGTGGTTCAAATTGACCCCTTGCGGGTATTGACCATGGCGAACATCTGGCGGCCGCCAAACAGACGTTCAAGACACGGTGACCACAGGTGGGTATTCACCGTGGTTCACCGTGATCTCGTAACGTCTGAAAATACCCATACACTCACACCAATAGTAACCATCAGGTTGCCCTGTAGTGAAATTACTGCTCTTAATTTTAATGTATTTATTTACCCCAGGAATGAGGTAAGCACAGAGTGCACTTTGAGGCTGAGTGAAATATTTGGGAGATCTTTGGCTGTGGCAAGTGCTCTACAAGTGGAAAGTATTGTGTCCAGATTCCAGTGCTTAAAATGAGTATCATCTTATTGTAAAACGGCAGGCCCAGATTACACTGCTGTGAGGCTGCATTTCTGCTTACCCTAATTTTATTATAAATAATTGTGTAATAAAGGCACTGATCGTTTAACACGTCACGCACCTTAATACTTGGGTTTTTGTAGAAGGGTAGGTATAGTTATATAGGTGGCCTGGATAGGGCCCCCACATCCTTTAATTGAGTCCTGACAAATTCAAATATTTCACAAACACACACATACATCCATATGCTTTTGTGTCTTTTAGATTTTAAGGGGCTGTCTTACACGTGACATCATTATTTTAAAAATAAATAAATAAAACATCTTGGGTTTAAGTAGGCATGATATTCTAGTTGAGGAAGGAGATCAGAATAATTCCTCTTTGCAATGATTATTCCATGACTTTGCTAGATAAGCAACTCACTTCAAAGGAAATTTTTAGGGCCTTCCACAATCACTGGACAGGTGGGCATTTACTGCCATGGCAACTGAGATCAGCAGAGAAGCTGAAGCTGAAACAAAGCGTCAAGAGTTCAGTTGCTAGCTGTTCTCAGAGGGGAGGGCCTGTGACTCGGAAATTCATCTCAGTCACTATTCCAACTTACCATGAATTTACTGACTTTTATGACCGTGTAAAACAAAAAAATGTTTTGCTGGGATATGAGAAGGAGTAACAAAAAGGGGTGGACCTGTGCAACTGCTGGTTGATAAAGAAAGAGTTTCTTTTTTGTTTAATTCAAATTTTTTATTAAAATATTTTTAATATGGAGTTGTGGTATACCCAAATGGGCCTTGTTCTCAACAAGAAGGGCAGTTACTCCAGAGTAGTTATCTCCATCTGCATCTGTTCTCACATGCAGGGGGAGCCAGTGGTTAAATAACTCTTCCCTTTACTGATCTCCCTGTGTGGGAGCATACATGGACTTGGAAAAATGAGTTGTAAAGGCAAACATAGAAAGGAAGAGGGAGCAGTTACATGTGGCTGTGAGGAAGAAATGCTGAGGATTGCAGGCACTGCAGATAACTGCACAAACTAGAGATTTCTCTGCACTCCAGTCCGCATGAGCATTTTCCTCTAGAGTAGGAGTCTCCCTCCCCACTTTTTTGGAGAGGTAAGTGCTCTGCCCTCACTTTAAACTGACTGGTCATGGCTACACAGGGGAGGCTAAGTGTGTTAGGAAGCAGTTGCCTCCTAAAAAGTGCTTGCGAGTAGGTCTGAGACAAGAGCAGGTGTTCCTGTTTCTCATGGAAATACTGACATTTCAGAAGCACTTGCATGTGTTCGTCGGTACTTTGTCAGTCTCCGGTCAGTTCATGCTTCCTCCATTGTCAATATCGGTGCCTGTGTTGTTTTTTTCTTCATTTCCCATCATTTTTGGTCACTTTCCAGCATTTTTTCATCATTTTCTGTCACTTTTCAGGACTTTTACAACAGTTTTACAACACTTTTATGGCAATTTCCAGCACTTTGTCAGCAATTGGACATCACGTTTGCATCTCACCAATCCCCGGGGTACATGTGGGGGGGCACACATGCGATTTGGGATCAACCCTGTTGCAGTGCTATTCAACTCGTGAAAAATAACAATGAATGGCAAAAAGAACGGAAAAGCTGGTAAGTTTCCACAATGCCCGAATGAAGGTGAATGACCCATTTCCAACGGAAACAGCATTTGTTGCGATTTATCGTTTCAGGCCTATTTGTGAGAACAAATTCATATCTGCAGTATTAAAAGAAAAGGAATCTGTGTTTGCCTGATATTATCAGACACTGAGTTAAATCAGAGTGTAACAAGTAGAAGGTTCTGCCCCATCAATATTTTAATACGGTTTTTTAAATGTGTTTTTATATGCTGTAATCCACTCTGAGCCTTAGGGAAAGGGTGAGGTTTACATTTTAAATCAATCAATCAATCAATCAATCAATCAATCAATCATCTCAATTTGTCAGAATTTTAGCATGCCAGAAAAACAAAATGATCTTTCATTGTAATTTAACCCTAGGCCGATAGGTGGAGTCCAACTGACCTTAGCTAATAACACTTTTTAGCAAGGTTCTACCACTCCATACTCCATGACAATGGGTGAAAACAGTCAGACATGACGCTAATCACCCTTTAACCACCCTTGGTTGTTATTTATGCATTTTGCAGGGCTGTATTGGTGCCCTATGCAGCCCTGAAACATGCATAAATGACCACCAAGGGTGGTTAAAGGGTGGTTAGCGTCATGTCTGTTTTCACCCAAAGTCAACCATAATGGGCTAAGTTGTCCTGTGGTGTTTCATGCCCCCCTGTAATTTTTTAATCTAAGGTTTTTATTCTGACGCTGCTGGGGATCAGTTTGACCCCAACTGAAATGCATGGGAAACTGAAAGTACTATGTGCCTAGGGTTGCTGGTGGTTTAGACCCCCCAAATGCTGTTAAAAATAATTTTTTATTATTTCTTTAAATACTTAAACCAGAACCTGTTCTTTCCTTCTTTTCTCACAACAAATGGAAATAGAAAGAAATATGCATTATGTCTGTTTTCATTAATGACATTTTTGTGTGTATTTGCAGTTATAACCTTACTAGTGTGAACCTTCAACACTTTTTTTTTTCTCATCATAGCTGTTTGCAGACTTCACTTTGAAAAATACTTACCAATCAGCCATATGAGGTCATTTGGACCCCTCCATTTACTTGCTAAGTGACCCTTTTGGTCAGTAAGGGTTAACATTAAAACTTGTTTGCAGTAAGGTGGTTATCAACAGAAAATTGGGATATAATAAATAGATTGCCTTTCTTACAGTTAGGCACCCTATTTTGATTATAAAATCTTAGCTGTATTATTGTCCAAACTTGTGAAAGTAAAATTTAGTTGAAATACTAATAGTAATTGGCTGAAATTAGTCAAATATTGTTTTAAGCTGGTAAAATCCCTTATGAGAAAGAAAGAAAGATTAACATGTTATGCCAATGTAAGGATTGGGATAATAAGTGGATTCATTGTGTTGATGCTTAGGTGGCTTTTACCAGCATAATGTATCCTATTTCGGAGATAACCTCATGAAGAATAAGATAAAACTGAGATCTCTAGGGGCCAAGTGCTGTCAACATGTGCTCCTGAAAGAACAAGGCAATACTGAGGTCCTCAGGGGCCAAGTGCTGCCAACACGTGTTCCGTAAAGAGCAAGGTTAGATTGTAAGCTCTCGGGCAGAGACCATGTCTATCTTATTCTTAATAAAGTGTCAGGTACATTGCTAGCACTATATAAATGCTTATAATAAATAAATAAATAAAATAAAATAATAATAATAATAATAATACTGAGCTATGTATTTTGTTTTGGTTATAATGTTTTAGTTTGTTTTTGTTTAATCCTTTTGGGGAAATAATTATCTTGGATATTGATTATTATATTGATTTTTATCTATATTTGTGTATAGCATTATCTGGTTGTTTAATGTATTTTCGTCACTGTCTTGTTTAGTTCTTCCTGGATTGGCCAAGGCAAAGGCCAGTGCCATTAATAAATTTTGATATTTTTTTTTGTGAGGTGGTTATCTAAAGGCAGATCAGGAGACTTCATGGAGCCATCTCAGAGGAATACAAATTGTGGTAATGATGCCTCCATTTACTTGCTAAGTGACCCTTTTGTCAGTAAGAGTCAACATTAACATTAAATTGACCTTTTTGCAGTAAGATTGCTATCTAAAGGCAAATATCAGACTTCATTGAGCCATCTCAGAGGAATACAAAGATAATTAGATAGAATCACTAATTGCTTGGTAAACACTTAGCACCCTAATGGAAAACTCCTGTGTAGTTACTAGTGTTGACATTGTGGCCATCCTGGAGTATTAATGACCCCAGCTGCCTTTTGTTTTATTCCTATTCCTCTCCTCCCCCCCGACAAAATCTTGATACAGTGTGATTTTTTTTCTAGACAGCTGTTGTCCTTTTCAAATCCACCCCCTGTTTTTTTTTTATTTATGGCTTAATTGGGGTCTGTTTGACCCTATCACCGAATTAGTACAGTGGGCATGTCCAACTTGCTAGGTTTAAAGGTTTTGAACATCAGGCTGATGAATACTCTGAGAGTCTCAACATATAGGATGACATTCTGGTCTCAGTAAAGTCAATAGCAAAACTCCAATTTACTTGAGTGAAGGGAAAGAAGGAAAGGGAATTTTCAGAGTCAAGAATCACAGGAAGGGAAAACATTGTTGACTGTCTTCTGTTTACGAAGAACAGATTTAGTGCCAAGATTTCAGCGTCTGACCCTGTGGACACTGGGGTGCATGTAATCACCATTACATGTAATGTAAATTATTCGATTTTACTTGCCGTATTGGAAAATTTATAGCAACAATGAACCATAAGGCAGCAAAGCTATTGCAAGTAGGTCAGTTCAATGTTACTTGAGGATTTAAACTTACAGTAATTAAATGTAGAGATGAGACATATATTTAATGTGATCTGAATATGCATAATAGTTTTCCACATTTGCATTTGCAAATTAATACCCCATTTGTAGTTTGTTGAATTTTTCATTAATTTGCTGTTTGGTTGGTTTGTTTTAATATGCTATCAGTATTTCTGCAACTTCTGATTGGTTGGCTGCTACGTAGTGCAGGATGTTAGAGTGGATGAGTGAATTAACAAATTTGAAAGTCAAACTTCAACATCCTTACAAATCTAAGTAATCAAATTTAATGAAGGTGATGTTCACGTGGATATGCAGGTTTGGGTAAACTGAATAGGAAGAAAACTTCAAATCTGATTCACAAATCGCAAAAGCCTGATTTTTTTGATTACTATATAAAATGGAATTTTAATGGAATTAAAATGTATACATTTTAATGGAATTAAAATGTAGATGCAGGTAAAGGGGAGTGTGCATGTATATTTCAGAAACTTACTACTTCTAGCCTTGTCCCCAACTATATGGAGTTAAGCCCCAATCCACTCCCACCTTTTGTGAACCAGTTCTTCAGAGACTCGGCAGCTGGTCATAATCTTTTGTGTGACATCCCTCTGTTTAGTTTTTAGCTCTTCCAGCTTTTTTCCTATCCTCCGCTTCATAGACTTAGCACCCACCTCCTGACACATTCTTTAGAACTTAGGGTGAAAACAGACATGACGCTAACCACCCTTTAATCACCCTTGGTGGTTATTTATGCATGTTTCAGGGCTGCATAGGGCACCAATACAGCCCTGCAACATGCATAAATAACCACCAAGGGTGCTTAAAGGGTGGTTAGCGTCATGTCTGTTTTCACCCTTACATTATACTAAAATCTTCTGAACTCCCTGATTTTTCCCAGTAGTGCCATTTTCAAATAACCCCATAACTTTCTCATTCCTGCCTTATTGGGTGCAGCTTTGTGACACCAAGCGTCCATCTTAACATTTTCATTTCAAAAGCATTCATGGTCTGTTCCTGTCTCTTCATCAGTATCCACCACTTGGAGCCACGTTAGAGTACAGATCTAATCATCATATTGTAAAGCTTTGTTTTTTAGTTTCATAAATATTCTCCTTTCTCAATTCAGTCACCTTTTTTGTATTTGATGAGCATTTTTTGTCCTACTTGTAGGCTCCCTAATACAGGGAAAGAATGCATTTGAGAACAAACTTAGGTACTTGAACTTCTGTACCTTTTGGTAGTGACTATACGACCAGGAAACGTCCACTACCAAAATGTACACAAGTTCAAGTGCCTAAACAGTACAGGGGAAAGTTGGGGAAAAAAAGGAGCTTATAGGGATGGCAGAAAAAGGCATTGATCAAATGGAAAGTAGTTGAAGTTTCCCTCATCTTGCAATATAATCTTCTGTCCATTTCATTAATGACCCCTCTCTCCTAATTGTAAGCTCCTCTTTGAGTGCGCCCTTTTCTGTATTTGCTTATACTATTTATTTATTTTATTTATTTGTCACATTTATATGCCTCCCCCTTACGCCTACGGCATCTCGGGGTGGCTTCCATATAAAAATAAAACAATATTTAAAACCAGAATAAAATGTACAATCAACAATTAAAAACCCTCATTAACTCACCACCCCTTCAAGTATTGAGGTATTTGACCTTCTGTACCTTTCAGTATTGGTTGTATCCTCATCTTACAGTATCCTTTTCTCTATGCAAATTATCTCTATGCAAATTATCATGAAGTCTACAGTCTACGGGTATTTTCAGACGTTATGGGATTGCTGCTCACCACACTGAATCACAGTGGATCCCGTGTGGTGGCAGCAATCACAGTAACGTCTGTTTGAGCTCCACCAGATGTTCACCGTGGTGAATTTCTGGCACGGTTCAAAGCTAACCATGGTTCTGGAGGTGAGGCCAGCCTCACCTCCAGAACTGTGGTTAGGTTGGCCACGATCCAGGATGGGGCTGGCAATGGCCACGATGAACGTCTGTTTGCCAGCCCCATCCCAGAATCGGGTCCCAACCATGGAACGGGATTGGGCGCAGCAGCAGGGCAGGTGGCCAGAGACGTGCCGGGGGGGGGCGCAGGGCTGAGCGGCCACACATCGAGCAGCCCTGCCCCCTCCGAGATTCCCCTCTGTGATCAGGCTGGCACGTCTGATGGACAGCCGGTCTGATCATGGACCAGGATCCGAGACAGATCCCAGTCCAGGATTCAGCGTGGTGGGCGAAAAGGCCCGTCATGTCGGAAATTACCCTATGTAGTCTGTTTTATTCCTAATGGCTTATTTGCAAACCTTTTATTTCAAGCATCAGCCTCCTCCTCTCTAAACCTCCTTGCTGCTTCTCTTTTCTACTAACACTACAGTATTTCCACATACATGCACCAGGTGGCCTCTGTTACATGTTTCTTGTAAAAGCACCAAACACCAACATGAACATGAAAGCAAGTAAGGCAGAACCTTGAGTGTTTTCAGGAAGCATGATAAATTCTTGTAGACCCCCATGATAGCACCACAGAGTTGCTTGGGAGGTACTGTGTAGTGGCAAATTTCTATGACATCAGACCAAATCTACCATGGTAGTAGGAGAATCACAGAAAACAGATCCCCTGGCTATCCCAAGGACCCACCACTTCCTTAACTGGTTGCAGGTGCTGGCCTCTGTGATCTTCCTCATGGATGGCTCCTCGGCCAACCCGTGGCTTGGAGGGACTTGTGAAGGCAGCCCTCCGACCCGGATTCCCCAGGGAGGGCCACTGCAGCCACCACTCATTGGGCTGTCAGGTAGGGCACTTCAAGCGAGGAGCCCCCCTGGGGAATCTGGGTGGGAGGGCTGCCATCACAAGTCACTACAAGCCACAGATTGGCCGAGGAGTCATCCACATGGAACAGGACCCTGGACCTCAGTCGCCCAGCAGGATTGGGACCCCTGAAACAGCTTATCAGGGCCCTGGAAAAGTGAGCTTGCTTGATGCGGGTGCACATACCTAACAGCAGATCAGGGAGGGGCCCACAGGGGTGTGCACACCCAACATGGGTTTGCATGTCAAACACCTGATGGGGGGCCTGGAGGAGCATGCTCTCCTGGACAGGGTGCATGTGCCAAACAGCTTATTGGATGGGGGTGGGTCAGAGGAGTGCGCTTCTCGGACCCCCATTAGCTGTTTGGTGGACCGGGTGAGTGCACACATTCATCAGCTATTTTGTGGGCCAACTGAGTGTACTTCTCTGGCGCCCCCAAATCAACTGTTTGGTGTGTGCACTCAGGCCAGGTGAGTACACTCCTCCACCCTTCAAATCAGCTGTGGTTGGTCGGAGTAAGTGTATTCCCCCAGGCCCGATCCTTGGACCTTGCCTTGTGGCCGGCCTGGGTAGGGCCTAACAGATGGGATGGTGCACGTTAGTCCATATTAGCCTGGTTTGGTGAGCTCTATTCTGGGCCGCATTTCCGTCCTTCTCCAGACAACGTGTCTAATAGCAGCTGGCTGCCTGCCCCAAGGTAGAAGTGGATGAACACCTAGAGGCCACTGAACTGACGAGCGGGTGACTTGTGGACTACTGCGGTCTACTGTCCTGATTGTTTTCACCCAGTGTTTCTACCAGTGATTGCCTTAGGGGAGGTCTGTTCAGATGTAATAGAAATGGCCACCATAGGACATTAGGGATTCCAGCAGCACTACCCTGGAGGACTCCATCTGAATCAGTCCTCAACTTTTACCAGGAATTGTTCGGTTTCTTCACAGATTCTCCTAATACTTAATAAGAGCACCCTCATATATGTCCTGAAGGAGTCTGATTATTAGAGCACAATAGGCTCTAATAGGTAAGGTGTGTTGAACACTACATTATAAAGCCCCAATGTTCTATTTGTTTTAAAATCGGAATGATCAAAGTTAGGATTGTGAAATTTGTTGTGGACTGGTATCACTTGGGTTAACAGTTCATGCTGTGAAAATTTCAGCTGAATCCGTTGGATAAAAGCTGAGATATCGCAGTTTGAAAACTGCACTTTCAAACCTGAATTTTCATTTAGTCAGATCGTCTCGATCTGGGCAGGGTAGAGGGGTTGAGTGTTGGTGGGGAGGAGGAATTAGCCTTTTAGAAAATTAAAGGAGGCTGCCAGCGGGTGCCTTTGGGGTTTTATTTGTAAATCTGATTAGTAGTGGTAAAGTTAAGACGTTGCGAAAAACCGCATGTTAGTCTATGGAGAGGGGCAGGGCTGCTTTGAAGAGGAGAACTGCTTGTTGCCTCTTTTCCTGTTTTTTTCACTTCCCTGAGCAGGGTTCGGGGCAATTGTGCCTGGGGATTTTGGGATGCCGGGGAGGACAACTGCCCCAGCGACCCTAGCCCCCGCCCCCTTGCTGCCGCTTCTTCCTGCTGCCTGCTTTGCTCCCTGATTGCCGCAGCCGCCACCACCAACACCTCCCTCTCTGGGCTGAGAGCCCGGTTAGCATTGAAGTCTTCTCCCTTCCCCCATCCCTGCTTCTGCCAACTGTGCCAGCCCCCCCCCTCAGCAGCAGGTGCCAACTTCCCCTCACCCATGCTGCTGCCATCATGCCATTACTTCTGCTGCTGCTGCTGCTGTTATTCACCACTGCTGTCAGGATCATTTTCAAAGTGTCTGCGGTGCACGCATGCACTTTGTGGAGCCGCTACCATGTTGCCTAGTAGTGTGGCATCCTGGGACTAAACTTCCCAGGATGCCACACTACTAAGGAACATATTTATTTATTTTATTTTATTTCAACAAATCTATACCCTGCCCCTCCTGCAAAGCAGCCCGGGGTGGCTTCCAACAAATAAAAATACAATAAAAACAGTCTAAAAATTCATAACAATAATAATAAAATATTAAAACAGGGCTAATATAATCAAATCAGGTGGGGGAGCTAAAAAAAACCTCACCCTACCCTCACACCTCCCCAAAGGCCTGGGCGAACAGCCAGGTTTTGCAACTTCGCCGGAATGTCAACAGGCTAGGGGCCAGGTGAGCTTCCTCCGGAAGGGAGTTCCAAAGGCGCGGCTTGGCCACCGAGAATGCCCTCTCCATTGTGGCCCCCCGCTTAACACCGGGAACCTCCAAAAAGGCACCCCCGGCAGACCGCAGGAGCTGCTCTGGGGCACAGAGGGCGAGGCGGTCCCTGAGGTATGAGGGGCCCAGACTGTGTAGGGCTTTATAGTTCAACACCAACACCTTGAACCTGGCTCGGCACGCTATTGGCAACCAGTGCAGAACTCAGAGCACAGGTGTAATATGCTCCCGACAGCCTGTCCCCGTAAGGAGACAAGCCGCCGCATTCTGCACTAGCTGCAGCCTCCGGGCCAGGAACAAAGGAAGCCCCATGTAGAGCGCGTTACAGTAGTCCAGCCTCGAGGTGATGAAGGCATGGATGAGGGAGGCCAGGTCTGGGCCGGAGATGTACGTACGCAGCCTACGCACCAGATACAGCTGGCGGAAGGCAGTCTTAGCGACTGCTTCCACCTGCCTCTCCAGGTGGAGGTCTGCATCCAGTATCACCCCCAGACTCCGAACCTGCTGAGCTATAGGACGGCGAACCCTCCCAACCAGGGGGGCCACTACCTCCCTCGCTCTCCCCACCAACATCACCTCCGTCTTATCGGGGTTGAGTTTCAGTCTGCTCAGCCGCATCCATTATGTCACGGCCTCCAAACATTGGGATAGCAATGAGACAGCAGGGTCTGGGTCAGTTGAAAAAGAGAGGTACAGCTGAGTATCATCAGCATACTGGTGACACCGCACCCCGAACCCTCTCACGACTTCCCCCAAGGGCTGCATATAGATGTTAAATAATAGCGGAGACAAGATAGAACCCTGTGGAATGCCACACGATAAAGCGCGGGGCACGATGTCTCCTCCCCCAGCACTACCCGCTGGCTCCTCCCTGAGAGGAATGAACAGAACCATTCAAGAACAGTCCCGTCCAGACCCCCCAGGTCACGCAGCCGCCTCAGCAGCAGCCCATGGTTCACGGTATCAAAAGCGGCCGAGAGATCTAGCAGGATAAGAAATGTTGAACATCCTGCGTCCATCTCCTGGCGGAGGTCATCTACCAAGGCCACCAACGCTGTCTCAGTGCCATAGCCGTGGCGGAACCCAGATTGAAAAGGGTCTAGGAAACCAATGCCGTCCAGATGCACCTGCAGCTGGAGTGCCACCGCCCGCTCAATAACCTTCCCTAAAAAGGGAAGGTTAGAGACAGGTCGGTAGCTGGCGAGCGCGTCTACGTCCAAAGATGGTTTTTTCAGCAGGGGGCGCACCACAGCCTGCTTGAGGCAGGTCGACAACCTCCCCTGCTGCAAGAACGTGTTCACTACCCTTGCCAGCACCGTCCCCAACGTCTCCCTGGAAGCTTTTACTAACCAGGACAGGCATGGATCAAGTTCACAACATGTGGCCCTCACAGACCCCAGGACATCTGCCGCATCAGCCGGCATCACTTCCTGAAACTCCTCCCACAAAGCTGGACCGGACGGGGCCTCCGTCCCCTCATGCTCTTCACCTACTGCCCCTAATCCAGAGTCAAAGTCAGTCTGAATCCAAGCAATATTGTCTGTGAAGTAGTTGACAAACTCCTCACAGCGTGCCTGGGACAAATCTCCATCGAGGAGGAGGGAGGCCAGACTAACCAGCCCCCGCACCACCCGGAACAGCTCCGCCAGGCGTGACTTCACAGACGCTATGAGGACAGCATGGAACTCCTTCCTTGCTGTCCTCACAGCCTCAACATAGGACCGCAAATGGGCCCTATGGAGAAGACGGTCGGAGTCAGATCGAGTCCGATGCCAGCGTCGCTCTAGCCTCCTGTCTACACACTTCATACACCACAGCCCCTCAGTAAACCAAGGGGTCCTGCGGTGATGAGACCGAGGCAGAAGGTGTCTCAGAGCCACCCTGTCAATGGCCTCCTCCAGCAAGCTGTTCCAATGCTGGACTAGCTCATCCACAGAATGGCCGTCCAAGGTTAACTCCTTCAGGACCTCTTGGAACCACTGGGGTTCCATCAGCCTCCGAGGACAGACCATCCTAACTGGTCCTTCCCCTTCTGGAGGGGGTGCGCTAGAAGACCGGCCTGAAGGAGATAATGGTCTGCCCATGACAAGGGCACTGCTTTAACCTCCCCCACCACCGGTGTCAGCTCCAGACAGCACTTGCACACACTGCGGGCACTTTCAAAATTATCTTGGCATTGGCAGCTCCTCCTCCTCTTGTATGGTGAGTACTGGGGAGGGGAGACACTTTGGGTGTGAGTGGGCATTGGAGCAAGGGTGGGGGTAAGGGAGTGAGGGCAGGGAGCACTTTGGGTCTGAAGGGACAAGGGAGCAAGGGCAGGGGGGCACTTTGGGTGTGGGTGGGGCAAGGGAGTGAGGGCAGGGGGCCGCTTTGTATTTAACATGAATCCATAGTCAAAAACCCCAGCTTCACTGTGTTCTGGGAGGGCAGTGGGGGCTAGTGGGCAAGAAGGAGGGTTGTGAGACATTATTCAGCTGTCCCATTCTCCCCAACCAACATGAAAGAATAGAGGGTGTGGAGGGGGTGAGGGGCCAGCTCACGCTGTCCTGTCCCCAGCTTCAGTGTTTCCCCCACCCTGCAGAGGAAGAGGATTGGGGCTGAAAGACGAAGGCAAAGCGTGGGTGCATGGAACCTAAATTGTAAGTGAGCACAATATGTGAGACTGTACAATGTCTTTACGGCTAACATGGCATGGAAGTTAAGGTCAGAGCCTTAACTTGCAATTTCCATGCTTTTAGTGCATGATTGAATTTTTAAGAGCCTTAACTCTTCTTGTAAACCAGAGCGTTTTTGACTATGGATACAGTCTTCAGCTATCTGCACTTCAAAATTCTTACTGTACATTTTAAAACACAAGGGTCCAGCTCTGAAAAAGTATATACATATTTAAACCTGCATACAATTAGACACGTATAAACATTTGTGAGAGGTGCATACCTGAGGGTGAAAACAGAGATACCGCTAACTCCATTTTAACACCACTTTAGCATTTCTTATGCATGTATCGGGGCTGCCTAGGGCACCTTGACAGCCCTGCAACATGCATGAGAAATGTTGAAGCCATGTTAAAGTGGAGTTAGTGTTATGTCTGTTTTCACCCAGAGTCGTCCTTATTGGCCTGTGGCTTCAAACTCTCTTTGATGGGAGGGATCTTGATCCTACTCCGGACACAGTATGTAATAAGATGGCCCTCTCTGCCCAAGGTTTTACAGTATTAGGCCTCACATGTCCTCAATACACTGGATTCCTACACTACTTGCATTAACTATATGTATAGAAAAGTACACTGGTTCCCAAATCCAGTGTTTGGTTACGATGCTTGAGGTAAGCCCCACCCTAGGTTTCTAGTCCCTTCCTTTCAGGCAAACTCTCCCCATTCTCCTAGCCTTTGGTTTGGCTTTCCTGGACAGCTAGCTTAAAGATAGGCCCCAATGCTGCAGAGCTATTGTCTGGGTTCACTTCACCCCTGGATTAATACACACTAGGATTATTGGATACCTTGGGTCGATGGCTGAATGCAGACCACAGTTTTTATTTGGCCCGTTTCCAGTTCCTGGATCTGGCCCTTGGATCCAGTTCCTATTCCCAAAGCACTGAAAGAGTGAACTCAGGATAATGGATAAGAGATGAGGGCATGCACACAAGGTTAGGAGTCAGATCCATAGCACAGATCCATGATCTGGATCCTCTTCTTCTCCCACGCTCAGCACACCACTTATGCGCACCCACCCCAAACTGTCCAACTCCTGGACCTTGTGCTAATTTTCAAAGTGGTCCCTAGGATGGAAATGTTTCACCTCCTGTGCACTAAGGCAAGCTTTTGACACCAAGTCCTCTGTGTGCCTTATCTCTTCCCCAGTGGTTATGCCTTACCAAACTTTAGCTCAGCCCTATATACATGTCTTTCATAAGCTGGATGGAATCTTCCTCCCTGCAACCAGCTGGGGAAACTAGACATGCTAATCGCTTCCTTAACTGGTTGCAGGTGCTTGCCTCTGTGATCTTTCCCAAAAAGGACTGTACCCCTGCCAGAACTTATGGCTATCGCCAATCCAGGGTCTCATCCTGCATGGAATTGAGGTGCCTCTACTACAAAGGCCATTTTCAAATGGTCTGCGGTGCCAGGGGGGATAGGTGTGCGCCGCAGCGTGGGGGCGGCACGTGGGGGACGGTTATATGGTCGCACACCCATCTACATGCATGGAGCACCACCGTTTTCTCCAGTTGCTCCATATGTGGGCAATGGGTGGAGATGGGTGTTGCGAGGAAGCGTGCATGCACTCCCACCCACCGACCGGGTGTGGGGTTTACATGGGACTCCTCCCATGCATGCTCACACAGACACCCACGTGTGCATTGAGTGGAGGTGTCTTGTGTAAAAAGGGCCACGGTCTTACATTATTGGAATGTTTAGAATGTGAAGTCACATTTATAATGCTGCTATTTTAATTCTAGCCAACCTTAGGCTAAAATGTATATTGTGCACCATATTAGTTTTCTTTTTTAATGGTGTACTGTACTGCACTGTACTTTATTTACATCTGCTTAATTGCAATTAAGAGTTTGTAACTTCAACTTCTGATTATCATGCTGCTTTGTGAATAATATACCAATAGCAGTGCTTTTGACAATAGCAACAGTGACAATATCACAGGTTTCCAAAGGTAAAATGTCTGGAACTGATTGTACAAAACGTAGTTATCAGTCGCAGGAATAACATCTTACCAAATGCTATAAAGGGACAGAGAGGGAGAAATGAAGACACAATGTATCTTATTCCTTCTCCCACTCACAAGTACCTCTGTCCAACGGCTGGGATATTTATTTGTTTTGAAAAAAAAAGAAGAGGAGATTTAACTGGTGGGTCCAGCTCTCTTGACCATGATCACACCACTGCACAGTGCAAATAATTCACCCTGGAAGAGCCCCCACGCATTCAGTGTGCAGTGGTTTGAGTCAATGCTTCCCAAAGTTTTTGTCTGTATGAATCCATTTTGAGACTTAAATGTAATGATGTGGCAGACATGCAAAGCGTAGCAAATATCCATGTATAGAGATCCATGGGGTCCTGACCCAGCGTTCAGGAACTTCTGGGTTAAATATATGAAGCTCCCACCACCCCCGTTTTAACTCTGACATCTCCATTTTGATTGCTATTGTTTTTCTATACTGGCTAACTGTGCCCCCTTTTTACACAGGGGGCACCCACGCATGAACACCCAGAAATCTGGGTGTTCATGCGTGGGTGAGACTCATGTAAAATCTGTGGTGGGTGGGTGTGCATGTGTGCACACTCCCACCTCCACGCATGCACACCCACACACCTCCACCCATCACCCATGCACGGAGCAACTGGTGAAAACACTGGTTGCTCCATGCATGTAGATGGGTGAAGGTGGGTGGAGATGGGTGTGCGCCCGTCTATACTCTCCCCCCCGCCACTGCACACAGACCATATGCAAACACCAATCCGCCCCGCCCCACCCTCCTATGCTGCGGCCTGTGGGAAAAGGGTCTGTGTTACTTTAGCCTGCAAACTGGAATTTCTTATCATAGTCATGCTTCTAAGCAGCAAACTGCAAGATATGCTCAGATTCTTTTTTTTAAAACAACAACAACCCCCCCTGAATAGAGATATAAACAAGAAATAATGAGGGGTGTACAGTTAGCTCACTATGACATTATGAATAATGCTTGTAATCGATGCTTAGGTTAACCAAAAAGCCTTCCTAAAAGAAGGTTTTTCTAGTGCTTTTTCTGCCTTTGAGAAACTTAATTGAATTTCGCTGGATTTCATTAACTGTCAAGTGTTTTCTCTCCTTTTTAAATATTAAATTTAATTTTCAGCTGCAGATCTGAATTTGTTCCATGTGGGTATTCAGATCCAGGAGCTACACATGAGCCTATTTCCATTTTCATTAAAGAACTAGACTTAGAAATATGGGCATCCTGCTTCAGGTGTAGCGGTCATGGCATGTTTACCTCCCAGCCACTTTCAAAATGTATAGAAAAATAATGCAAAGTGTTTTGATACTATTGTGTATCTTTTATCAGTTGTATTAAAAACGGGAAACAAAAGAAATCTCACCTAGTTGTGTATCTCCATGCTCTCAAAGGAACTTTGCTGTACCAGTGCCTGTACCCTTCAAGACAAGGCGGCTACAGAAGGTAGCCTCTGTACCCTTAAAGATACTACTGGGGGGGGGTAATACTGCAGTTACTAGGAGGAAATATTGGGTAAAATCAATCTCCTGGGCATTAGTTCACATTTGAAGCTAAGAGGATAAAGGTCTGAAGTCATTACAAATAGACAATTTCTAACAGTGGCAGAGAGGGGCACAGGGTTTCTAAGGCTGCTCTTACCAGTAATGTGACAGTAAGCTCTGGTTAACTTTGCCTCTCTGTCGCCCTTGGGTCACTGTCATGTTTGTGCTTGGGGCCCCAGATGTTTGGCCCAGACTGACCCCAGGTGTGTCAGTGGTTAGCCTGGGCTGTTACTCAGCAAAGTGCCAGAGTCACAGCCTGGGCTACAGCCACCCCCACCGGGGTCGGTCAGGAGCAAAGCAGATCACAGTGGGTTAGAACATATGTTCTGACCCGCCATGACCCATCGCATATTGGGGCCACCATGCCTGCCCATCATGGTGGAGTGCTGGGTGCAGCGTTGGGATGGAATGGTTCCTTGGCTGGGGTCATGTGTGGTCAGTTCCCCATTCTCGCCCTGGCTGTGTCAGCCTTGCGGCAGCAACCCAGCCCACTCAGGGTCACCACCGCACTGCTGTCACTTTTGTTTTTACCCACTATGTGTGAATCATAACTCTTATGCTGACTTGAAAGGCATGTCCAGCTTTAGACAAAGCCTTAGAAACCCTGTGCCCCTCTCAGAGACGGTTAGAAATTGTCCAATTGTAATAACTTCAGATCTTTGCCATCTTAGCTTCAAATGGATGTACAATCTATCAAATGCCCAGGAGATTAATAGATTGTACATCCATGTAAGATTAAATCACCCATTCCCTTAGCCATCCAGTCCATCAAAATAACTCCAAAGGATTGTTGATGAAACTAGTCTGTTCAACAAGTTTCAAAACCTTTTTTTAATTTCCTGAGCTGACACATCAGTCTTCACTTGCTTTCTTGAGTAACATCATTTCAGTGATGTGCCAGCCCAGGAAATTCAAAAAGGCACTCTGTAAAACAAAGTTGGACCATTGGGTATTTTCAGACGTTACTGGATCACAGTGAACCCCACTGAACCACAGTGAACACTGTGGGTGGCTGTGATCACCGGAACGTCTGTTTGATACTGGCCAGATGCTCACCACAGTGAACAGCTGGCCGGTATCAAAGCTATCCACGGTTTCAGCCTTGCGGCTGACCGTAGTGCTGAAATCATGGTTAGTTTGACCACAACCAGGAATGGACCAAAAGTAACGTGTTACCTGAGCCATTCCTGATCGTGGTCCTGGCCACTATTAGTGGTTGGGCGCAGCGACCTCATTGGCCACTGCACCAGCCCATCTTCGTGAGGCCGGGCGGCTGTGGGAGAGAATGGGGTGGGGACGTGCAGCTGCATAGCACACCGCTCAGCCCCACCTGGCTCCGCCCCCTCCCTGATTCCCAATAGTGATGCAGTCGGCATGTCTGAAGGATGGCTGACCTCATCACTGACCGGGATGGAGGAATGATCCCGGTCCGGAATTCAGCGTGGCGGGCCAGCAGGCCTGTCACGTCTGAAAATACCCTTAGTTAAAGGAAATTCCCCTAAAGCATCCTGACCATTCCAGTTGACAGGCACTTTCCTATACCTCCTCAAGTTGTTTCTCTTGTTAAATTAAGTATTGCAGTTTACTATGTGGATTACTGAGCATTTGGGGGTCAAATGTAAATAGATTCAAATGAACAGTTTTTCATTTAAACAGTGGATCTAAAAGCTCGTAATTCAAAAGTAGATGGGTTAGGAGCTAATGCAGACGAACAATGCTGTGTAATCTGAGCAAATTGTGTTTATATTTGAATAAAAATAAGCAAGTGGCATGCAACCTTTTCCAAAAGCGTGAAAAAAAGTGAGGATTAGAGTTGCATCTTCTTTAGTTTTCATCATTTGTCTGGTGACCCAGATGTGTCATGTCTTGAACATCTAAACACAGAGCTGAAAAGTTAGATCTTCCAGGGCACAATTTTCTCCTACGCTCCAAAATGAAGATGGGTGTTAAGTAGTTTTCAGAAGTGTCTATTGAGACGAATGTAAACTTACAGCAATGGAAACAGGGAGAAAAAAACTGTGGCCACTATAAGAAATAAAACAGGCAATTATGTGAACTTTGCAGCAACTTTTGTCCCCCATCTTTTTCCCCCCTTTTTTTTCTTTTCTTTTTTTTTCCAAAAAGAAAATTGTCAAATGAGAACTTGTCCTAATAGGGTCCCTACAATTGAGAAGATAATTTGCTTTATTATCAAACAAGGTGTAATCGCTGTCCTTTGAATGCAACATTATTCACACTGCTTTGACTGAATTAAAACTTCATCTACTTTAGTGAATAGGTTAATAGCTACTTGTGCCTACAATAATTGCCCCCACAACACTGCTGAGCCATGGAAAATGTAATGAGAACATTGGATTTCAATTGCTTTGTCATGGCTGTTTGTTATGGAACAATGATTTCTATTCTTCACTAACCCAAGCTCCTTGGGTATTAAATGAGGCCACTTCACATGCTTCTGTAATTTAGCACTGTTAGAGGCTGGCTTGAATGGAGTCAAGTTGAGGTAGACATAATTATTTCCTGAGTGGACTTTAAAGAGTTGACCCACGTACATTGTTATGAAGGACTGAAAGTCAAGAATTGTATGATGTTTTTTATGATGTTAGCTGCCCTGCTCTGTTTTTACAATCTAGCCTGCATGTCCTCACCAGCTTTGTAAAAGATTAAGTAATAAAATAAATGCTAAAAAGACAACTAATATGAACATATGGAGTAACCAACTTCTAGGATCCCGCCCCCCCTCCCCCCTCAACCAATTCATGAGTTATGTGACTCTCGGCAAAAACAGATGAGCAGTTAGCCTGTTGCAGCCTGTGTTCGGTCTGTGCAGCCCCACAGAGCCAGCCATCATGCAGATGTTTAGCATGTCCAACAGAACAAAAGAGCAGTCCCTTTGCTCTCATTCTATGTGCTTATGAAAGCCTCCACACTGGTGCTAGCGATCTCTTCCCCCATCCTCCCAGGCCTGCCTGTCAGCTGAGCAGCCACGCTAGCAACCTTCCTCCCCCTGGGTTCGTCTGTCATGTGGGCAGCCCGACTAGTGATCTCCCTCCCCCTGGGCCCGCCAGCCAGTTGGGTCCGCCTGTCAGCTGGGTGGCCGCGCTAGCGATTTCCCTTTCCCTGGGCTAAGAGGGACCTCTCAGGTTGAGAGTGCTTCTTGCTCTTGGTTCAGGGAAAGCACCACCTCTCAGCTGAGAGGTGCCTCTTGCTCACTTTCCCATTGCCTCTTTAGCTGCCTCCACTGTCAGAAAACAGAAGACTAACTGGCTGGGTGCATTAGGTACGACTCTATGCTGCTGGCGGACCTGGATCTGGGCATGGCTGCAGGTGAACTGAACAGATGGACCACAGACATGTGGACACCTATCAGCTTGGATTTGCCTGAGCGGTAGGCCCACAATCTCCTCAAAAATGCTGTGACTTGAGGGTGGGTGGCTGTGGGGCAGGCTAACATCTGGTGGTCACCTAATAAAACAAGTGGGTGAACATACACTGGATGTGGGCTAATGTGAGCTAAAGTCTCATTTTTTCCCCCACCCTATATGTAAATTTCAGCTTTTATTCTTCAGTTTAAAAAGTGTTTTTCTAGCTCTCACAGTTACTGGAAATTTGAATGTAAAAGACAAAATAAAAGAACCCACAATTTAATTTTTTTTAAAAAATAATAATCTCATGACTATAGAGTCCTGACTCGGGATTTTGAATGCTCAGAAATGGTAATATCCTGAGTATCTTGTCAAATAAATATTCTCTCCATGTTTCATAATATCCTTCCTTCCTGCGTAAAACCTGGTACATACAAATGATTTCTTCTGCGAGAAAGGATTTGCTGGATATTTCCTCTTCCAACTTAGAAATAGTATAATAGGTTTCAAAAACATATTTTAAACTGATTTTTTTTGTATGACTCAGTTTGCTGTGAAAACAATATGCATTTTTTTAACATAAACTATACTTAAATGTTTACCTGTTTTTCCAGTCCATGATCTATAGATTATACTAAATACAGTGCATGCAATCCCAAAACACACACCCACGCCACATGTGCAGATCCCTGTACGCACCACGATATCTTTGTAACAAGGGTGTGTGAAGTTTGCATGCACGCGGGGCTTGGGATCAGCCCCATTCAAATGCAATCATACTAACAGACCATTCCTGACAGAGGTAACTGCAGTAGTTTTCAAAACTTTATCTGATTGTAATTGAAAGAAATAATAGGATTAGCATCTCAGTACAAAAATATTCATTGCAATACAATATCAAGTAACTTTTATATTACAATAGTGTAGTAATAATGAGAAATACTAGATTCTAATTAGTGGATAACAATTAAAATCATCCAGTGGTGAAGTTTTCTTTTTGCTAGTCTATAGTTAATTGTATTGAGTGCTCCTTTCAGAAGCTGGGGAAGGTAGGTCAGGATTGAGGAAAACTTGATTTCTTTACAAGCTTCAATGGTCCAAGAATTCACAATTAAAATGTACCTTCTCTGCTGAAATATGGGGTTTGTGACATCTGAATTGTTGTAACAACCAAGTGGTAACCAATTGAAAAGTTACCCTGAATGTGGTAATCAGTGATGTCTGAACATTTCTGGATCCCTAGGAATTTACCATGTAGAATAAGAGTTCATGTTAAAATTACCATGTAAAAGAACAGAAACGAGTATCTCTCTCTTGACCCCTCTGACCCTTCTAGCTATCGTCCTGTCTCACTCCTTCCTTTTGCTTCCAAGCTGCTTGAACGTGTTGTCTACTCCCGCTGCCTTGACTTCCTATCCTCCAACTCCTCCCTTGACCCCCTCCAATCTGGCTTCCGCCCCCTTCATTCTACTGAAACTGCTCTTGCTAAGATCACCAACGATCTTCTGGTGGCTAAATTTAAACAACTCTATTCATGTCTCTTATACACATCTAGATGTGTATAAGAGACAGGTGTTGCTTGATTCCCTTCACTCCCTTGGCTTTTGTGGCTCTGTCCATAACTGGTTCTCCTCCTACCTCTCTGACCGCTCCTTTAATGTGTCTCTCTCCAACTCTGCCTCCTCCTCCTTCCCCCTCTCAGTTGGTGTTCCTCAAGGCTCTGTTCTTGGCCCTCTCCTCTTCTCGATCTATACCTCATCCTTAGGCAAACTCATTGCCTCCCATGGCTTCCAATACCACCTCTATGCTGATGACACTCAACTCTATCTCTCTACTCCCTCTCTCTCTCCCTCTGTTCCAGCTCGTCTCATCAACTGTCTCTCTGACATCTCTACCTGGATGTCTCAACGTCAACTCAAACTCAACATGGCTAAAACTGAACTCCTTATCTTCCCCCCTCATCCTTCCTCTCCTTCCTCACTGTCAATAACTATTGATGGAGTCACCATCCTGCCTGTCCTCCAAGCCTAGGCTTCATCTTTGACTCACCCCTTTCTTTTAAACCCTACATTGACTCTGTTGCTAAATCCTGTCGCTTCTCCCTCCATAATATTGCTAAGATTCGCCCTTTTCTCTCTGTCTCGTCTGCCAAAACTCTTGTTCATGCTCTGGTCATCTCTCGCCTCGATTACTGTAACCTCCTTCTCACTGGCCTTCCCCGGTCTCACCTTTCTCCCCTCATCTCTGTCCAAAACTCTGCTGCCAGGGTCATCTACCTTGTCGGTCACTTCGACCATGTGCAGCCCCTCCTCTCTTCGCTTCACTGGCTTCCCCTTCCTGAACGAATCCTGCACAAGCTCCTAGTCTTCACCTATAAAGCTCTTCACAACCTTGCTCCCCACTACGTCTCTGCACTTATCGCCCTCCATATTCCAGCCTGTGCACTTCGCTCCTCCTCTGTCCCTTCTCTCACCCTTCCATGCCTTCTCTGCTCCCCTAAGCGCCTTCGTCCCTTCTCACTTGCTGCCCCCCATGCCTGGAACTCCCTCCCTGTCCACATCCGCCTTGCCCCCTCCCTTCATACCTTCAAATCTCTCCTTAAAACTCACCTCTTTCACTCTGCTCTGTCTCACTCTTTATCCTGCTGAGCCACTATTTCCTATACCTACGATCGGTTTACCCTTATCCTTGCAACATGGACCTGCCTGCTGTCATTCTCATCGTAACCAAGCCAAGTACGTGCACCTGAGACCTCGCATCTTCATGAATGTTAGACCCCTTGTCTCTCCCTCTGTTCCCCTTCCTATGTCTCTCCCCCAGCTCCTGTCTCTCAGATTGTAAGCCCTAGGGGCAGGGACCGTGTCTATTTTATTACTTTGTAAAGTGCCAGGTACACTGCTGGCGCTATATAATAAATATTTGTTAATAATAATAATAATCTGCAAAAATTGATACACCCAATGAATTTCCAGTACCTGAATTTGACTTGACAACATCAAGTACCAATTGGCACCCGATTGTGACCCAATTTGGGTACCTGATGTCTTGGAATGTTGACTTCTGCCACTGTATTTGTGGATTTCCATCCCAGAAAGTCAACTTCCAGTCCTGGAAAATCAACTTCCAGTCCTGATTTTTTTTGTTTTCTGTACCGATTTTTTTTTTTTCCCATCCCGATATACTGATTGGTAATTGAAAAATCAGTAGCAGGAGTTACTGATTTTTTGGGTATCCATGTACCAATCGGATATGAGTACAAAATTAAGAATCTGATTCAGCACTACCACGTAGTGATTTCTGCTGTCCTATGACACCTGAATGTGCATTTACTTTTCCAAGGAACAATGACAGAATATCTGGTATGGCGAAAGACAAGTAGCAAGAGAATTAATGTTTCTTTTTAAAAAACCATGCATCTGAGGAGGAAGGGGGGTGGGGAGCCTAAAATATTCAACCCTGGATCTCTGTCTTTAACATTCTGTTCTTTGGATGAGATGAAAGTGAGCACAAGTTTTGAAGCTGAAACTACAGAAGGAACATCTCAAATATGGCATTTGTAAAGGTAGAAACCAATACAGTAGTAACTTCTAAGAGCAAATGGCTGTGCAGTGGATGTGTAATCAATGTATGAAAATAATTAAATTGGTCCCAGAACTAGTACCCCCAAGCAAAATTTCTCTGTTTGCACTTCTCTATACCAAACATATTTTCAGTTCTCTTTATTAGAGTATAAAAAGGTAGAGAATAACTTTTGATTCTAAATTGAATGCTAATGTGGGATCATATTATTAGAGGCTTGATAGGACTTTTTTGTATTTTCTAGCTTCTTAAAAAGTATATTGTGGATTTTGTTTTTGTCTGTCTGATCTAGCTTTAGGCAAGTCATGTGAATTTCTTGACTTCCATTTTCTGTGCATATGTCACAGGGATCACACTCATGAGTACCAACATCACAAGGAGGTTAATTAGTGTTTGTAGCTACTTTGAAGATGAAGAGTGTTGTGTAATGTAGTACTAAGTGATTTTTTTTCTTTCGTGTGTTTTTTGGTTTGTACTTGAGGATCACCATAAAAATATACAAATGCTACCATCTTTCATGTTATTTTAAATAGCAATGTGCTTATATTAGATGGCTTGCTACCCATGTTTTCAGCGAAGCAAGGAAGAGAATGGGTATTTTTAAATGTGACATCTCAGTGAGCAGTCATGCTTAAATCCACCCTGGGGTGAGCCCCCTCACCACGAGCAGAGGTCTGGCCAGTCATCAAACAAGCATTCAGGTGGCCAGGGCTGGGGAAGGGGTGGGAGGAGGCTGGGGGATGTGTAGACATGGGTGACGGGCGGGTGCAGCAGCTATCAGGTTGCCACACCCACCTGGAACTGCTCCGGCCACGAGCCAGGGTTAGGTGGAGTGGGCCATCAGACACGATGACCTACTTTACCAGGATTTGGGGACGACTACCCTGTACCGTGACTGGGCTTAACAGGGGATGGGTATTTTCAGAGTACGCCCCCGCCCTTGGACACACTTACCCCAGCATGGCTGGGGATGTAACGTCTGCTCCTTCCCCACCAAATTTTTACCATGGATGAGAGAAGATGTAACCCCATACCATAGCAGGGCTAACACGGGATGTGTGCTGGGCTCCTGGGGTAGTCATCCCCAGACCATGGTAGAGCAGGCCATCACATCTGATGGCCTGCTTCATCTAACCCCGGCCCATGGCCAGAGCAGTTCTGGGAGGGCGTGGCAGCGTGATAGGGTACCCACGTCTACATGTTCCCCACCCTCTCCCTGCCACCTCCCCAGCTCCGGCCACCTGAATGTTCATTTGGTGGCCAGACAGACCCCTGTCCGGGATGTGGGGCTCACCCCAGGGTGGATTTAAGCATGGTGGTTCACTGAGCCATCACATTTAAAAATACCCAATGTGCACTGGCCGGGATCCCAGCACACATCCTGTGTTAGCCCTGCCACGGTCCGGGGTTACCTCTGCTACCGCTCATGATAAACATCTGGCAGGGCGAGAACAGATGTGACAGTCCCACCCATGGTCACAGGGCCATGGATGGAGGTGTAATGTCTGAAAATACCCAATCTTATCCACATTTTTTCTTCAGAAATATGGGTGCTTTTAAATGAACAAGGTTTAGGGGGGTTGTCTGTGGACGCTGAGTGGCAGTGCCGCAGAGCCCCCACTCAAGTGGAGTGTGTGAGGAGGGATTGGGTGGCTACTGTGGCAAAAACCACATACTCCCTCTGCCACAGACCATAGGGGAGGGAGACATGTGCCCAACTGCCCTTTGAAATTGACATGTTCCCTGCGTGTGTGCTATGAAACCCAGTCTCCCCCAAGTTCCCGGTCAGTTCTTGTGACTTTCAAAGACTGTGTCCCCCACCCGCAATGCCTATGAACAGCAGATTGGTCTGTTGGCATGGCTGGCCATACCAGTTCTTATGGGCAGGGACCTCCTGTTGCCATGGACCTTTTCGGCTTGCCCTACAACGAGCACGCCAGATTCCTTGGCAGTGCTCTGTGAGTGTTTGTAAGTGAATGTTGTGTGGTTCATGGGAGTGCGCATCCCCTCACTCCACCTTTAGTCGGGCGTTTGGATGAATGGCCATGAAGGGTAGTATCTCGTTTAAAAACACCCTCTTTTTTTTGGTTGAAAAACTTGGTAATTTGGTTGAAAGTTTTCCCAAACGTACGGATACCAAATTTGCATGTACCTTAAATTTTGAAGTCAAAAGGAATTAGTTATATATATTTTCTCTATCAAGAAAAATGTTCTTGTGCCTAAAAAAAAAACAAAGTGGAATTTAGGAGATTTGAGTGATTTTGAGCAGTTCAAATGCCGTTCCTGGGACTCATGCTCCTTGTCTTTCAGAGTAGATGGTGCTTAATTTTTTTCCCCATTAAAAAAAAAAAAAAATGAAACCCAAGCGTGCTCCAGAGCTTATCAGAGCAGAGAACTGAACCCTAGTTTCCAGCTAGCACCACAACTACTGGACCATCCCATCTCTCTACAGCTAAATATAAAACTGGGAGCTCTTGTGATCTAATCTATACCATGACCAGCACACAAGGTGTGGCAGGAAGGTCATTAATGCAAGCCAAATAAACCATTCACGTTTTTTTTCCCCTGATTTTCATTCCCAACCCTGCCATGGCTAATATCGGTCTTTTTTGTGGCCTGTCACATTTTGGGGTACACGCTCCCATTGGGAACATTTCCTGTGGGTCAGCCTCTCCTTGAATTTAATTGCCAAGGCTCAGTCCTAACAAGGCCTTGGGACCCCGTGTCAAAATGGCACTCGTGACCTGGAAACAGAAGATTCAATGGGTGCTTTTAGACTAGCACCTTCCCACCCACTATTCACCCACTATTCATATTGCAGGGCTGCAGTGGTGCTCTCTGGGTGCCCTAAAACATGTGTAATGGGTGGGAGGTGGGTGGGTAGTGAGTCAGGAGGTGCTTGTCTTAGAATCATCCATTGCGGTGGTGTTTAAAATGATCAGCATATTTAAAGCATTATAATATCAAGGTTTGCTTACCTTTTGGCAAAACTCATGATGGTTTTTGAGTGTGAGGAAAAAATAACTTGCACCCTTTCAGTAACTTCACTCCCAATGTAGACAGTCCATTAAAAAAATGTTGTTCAGTATATATCACTCAGGCCTCAATAGTGGTCTTGTGTGTTCCTTCTGCAGCATGGTGAATTTGAACGTTTGAGCATTTCCTCTGTTTTTATGGTTTTTTCAGATTCTGTGTTGTTGACCTCGGTATATGATTTTCCAAGCAAAGTAAAAAAAGATGTCAATCATTTTGATAACTACTGTGAGCCAAATCCTCGGTCAGAGCAAGCCCTAGCAGCTACACTGAAATAAGTGGAACTTCTCCATTTTACACGCACTAAGAAGCAACCTTGTGTAACTCATGCAGTTTCTGTTTGTTTGGGGTTATAAGCAGATATAGATTTCAGTGCAGTCACTTTAATATTTGAGAAGTACCACTTAACTTCAGCTGTAACCTTCTGGTGAACCCAAAACACTTTGATCAACTCTATATTTAACTGTCAGTTTTACGTTCTCCTTTCCTTTTAAGTAAAATTGGGAAGTATGATATAGGAAGCACTAAGAAGAGTTGTATAGTTTCCACTCAGCAAAGAAGAAACACTACAACTACAGAAGACACACTAGCTTACTCTATAGCTAATAACTTTTCAGTTCTTACATAAATCTAGCACTTGAGCTATATTTTTGCCCTATATGTGTATGACTAATTCTCTCTGGTGGACCTTCTCCTTTGGGAATGAAGATGTTTGGGAATGTTTAAGTGCCTAGATTTATGTAGAAGACTGCATACTGTCGGCTAAGCAGGGCTTTAATGACTGTACTTATGAGACAAAGTAAAAAGTTCTGAGTTTTTTTCAGGCCCTGTATGGCCTGAAAGTTTGCATACTTTCAACGAAAGAAGTTGGTCCAATAAGATGTCATCTGAATTACTTTGTGTGTGTTTTAAAAGAGATGAGATGGAGTGGAAGGCGGGGTCCATGATTAGGGGGGGCAGGCATGTGGGCGCCGTGCATGGGGGAGCACTTCAAATGAGTGGCCCCATGCACAGCTGCTCCATCTACACACCACGAGCACCCACCCCATCCCTGCACAGGGCACTCTGGCCTTTCCACGAGTGTCCTGTGCGTGAATGGGGTAGGTGGTGTGCGGGTTACAGGAGCGTGCACCGTGTGCACACATATTCAGACAAGACCTCCCCCACATGGATGGTGAGAGTCCATGTGTGGGGAATCCAGATGTCTGTTTAAAAACACTCTTTGTCTCCACCTCTTGTGTTTGAGACCAATGTAATGGTCACACAAGGGCAAGAATCCTCCCCCTCTCCCACCCACCCACGCACAGTAACAGGGGGAGGAACAGGTCATAATACAGATATAACCAAAGAAAGGGTTCCTAGGGACACAGGGCAGGCCTAGTAACAGCCAGAGGGGTTAGGAGCAGAGGAACTCCTCTCAGCTGCTTGTTCAAACTTGAGGAGAGTTAAACTCATCATGGAAGTCATGAGGAGGAAGGAATCTAATTGCAGGAGTACAGGAGCTAGGGACTGGGTAACAATGCAACAGGTCAGGGATCAGGTGGAGCAGAGTGGACTGAGAGCAGAACCAGAGTCAGAATCAGAGCCAGAGACTGGAAGCATCTTTAGACATGCCTGGGGAATTCACAAGTTTATAAGACTCCCGCATATCCCCAGACCCACAAGATATGAGGAGTGCAGTTTCAACATTCAGCCTGCTTGCACACTTTCCCCTTGGGTATTTTCAGACGTTACGAGATCACAGTGAACCCCCGTCAATACCCACATGGGGTCAAAGCGCCCTGAACGTCTGTTAGGCATCCGCCAGATGTTCGCCATGGTCAATTCCCACATGGGGTAAATTTCAACCACGCTTCCGGGGCTCCCCGCCGGACAATCCCCGAAAGCGTGATCAAAGAGATCCCCAGCGGGAACAAACAAAAAGTCATGTCTGGCCAGTGACCACCGCCCAGAATCCCTGGTGGGCTTCCGGGCCGTGGTCAAATCAGGCAGCCGCCATGGCCTCATTGGCCGCAGCGCCCGCCCATCTCCCCAGAGGGTGGGTGGTGGGGGAGCATAGGGGGTGGGGGCCGTGCAGCCACACATTGCACCGCGTGGCCCCGCCCCCTCCCTGATTCCCCGCCAGGATCATCCGGCACATCTGTTGGCCATGCCAGAGTGATCCCGGCGGGGAATCTCAGGGTTGTTTCCGTGACGGGGCAAAACCGCCCCATCACGTCTGAAAACACCCATAATCTCACAGCGGCAGCAAGAGTGACTCTTCCTGAGTGCAGGGAGAGTGAAGGAGAGTACACACTCTTTTGGGGGGGGTCTCTGCCCTGCCCAGGTGATTGGCGGAAATTTTAAAATGTGCATTCTGGAATCCCTGGATAGCGATGGTTCCAAATGTGAATGTTTGAGTACATACAAGAGGCATTTAAATGTGCATCTAATATGCACAGGTTTAATGCCAAACACATGTGTCTGTGTCATGTCTAAAAACACCCTGAAAGCCAGGGAATCAGGAGCTGGAGGCAAAGCCAGAGTCTAGGAGTCAGGAACAGGAGCCAGCAACAGAGAGGAAGTCAGATGAGGGAGGGAGGAGGAACAGAAGAGCTGTTCTTCCCAGCTTCCTGTTGGTACTAGCATGCCTTTATACTGCGGGGTCAGGGCCAAGCAGGGGGTGACCCAGGGGAGCAAGGCCGTATAGAAGGAAAGCCTAGGCATTGTTGCTGAAGGTTGATGAGCACTCCGGAACCCTGGAGGCTGGGGATTTGAGGACAGGGCCTTACACCAAATGCCATTAGGAGGGGACTGAACTTTGTCTCCTGCTCACTTTAAATAGAGAGAGGCAGTGGAGGTTTAGCATAAGCGCTGGGGATGGAAGGAGATAGGCAGGCCACTAAGGGGTTCATCCGCTGGATGGCTTGGTTTTTGTTTGACTAATTGGATTCTGATGGGCAGATCCAGCAGCCATGCCCTACTCCAATATAGGGAGAGCAGGCATGGTGAAGTGGTAGCAGAAGAACCGGCTCCTGAGAGGATGACGCTCTCATCCTCTCGCCCCCTTGGAATAGCACTACAGTTTTGACTGGTCGCCTTATTCTTGAGGGACCGGTATAGAATTTTCTCCCTTGGCATGGATTGGATGAGGCTGCTGTTAGGATGGGGTGGGAGGTTTGGCCTCCCCTGTAGTGCCGTTGCCTGCCACCTGCAAGTTGTGCAGTCCTTGGGCGCATTCAGACCCTAGGTATTTACGTTGATTGTTGCAACTTTTGGGATCCAGTGCAAGAAAACGGATTATGGAGGGTAACGTGAAGAAAAAAAATCATGTGGAATAATGAGGCACCTCCACACAAAGTGAAGGGAGGAGTTTTGCTGCTTAGGGGACATATGGCCCACGTTTTGCCCTCAAATCCTGCGAATTGATGGGAGCAGCACCACTGTGTGGGATATCGGCTGTTCCTATATGGTATCAGAACCATCGCTCCTCCCTCAGGATCCCGTGTCAGGGAATCCAAATGGTTAAGAACAAGAGTACGATGTGGGGGACCTGAACAAGTTTAAGAAAAGCACTGGACTGGGGGAAACCAAAGGTTAATGTTCTCACCAGACTGATTTTTTTTGTTTGTTAATAAAGGGTTGTGGCCTGTTTAACCCAACATTTGTGTCGTTTCTTCTTTCTGCATTGCGGGGACAAACTTAAATGTGTTTGGAAGCTAGGGATGGAAATTTTAGTTTCAGATTAATCTGTAACTGTCCAGAATTGGCAGTTATGGATTAATCGAAACCATCATGTAAATTTAGGTTCCCAATTACGGATCCAAGTTTCAGAACCATATTTCCCCCCACTCCCATCCCCAGGGCCCTGGAGTGTTTCTTACTGGCCTCAGAGAGCTTGATTGAAGCACCACCACTGCTGTGGCGGCTCTGGAAGGCTCCCTCATGGTGGTGTCCTCCCTGCTCATTATTATTATTATTATTATTATTATTATTATTAACAAGCATTTATATAGCGCAGCAATGTACCTGGTGCTTTACAAAGTAATTGAATAGACACAGTCCATGCCCTAGGCCTTACAATCAGAGAGACTGGGGGGGGGAGACGAAGGAGAGACGAGGAGTGTAACATTGCCCCTGCACCCCAGAAGAAGACACACACTTAATTGGGGTAAAAGGCCACACACTTTATTGACCCAATTAAACAGTCGGGGAGGGGGATACTCCCTCCTGGGTCCAGCCTAAACTATGCTTTTGAATAATAACTATAGAAGATAACTAAGCTGCCCGATTTCCCTCTGTGCCGCTAACTTTGTGTTAACTAGGTCACTCTCACTCCAGCCGCCTGGCTGATTGGGGAGGTCCAATTCCTCTCCTGACCAAGTAGGGGGGAGGCGGTGGCTGCAAGAAAAAGGGGACTGTCCCTGTCCTCCAATGCCTAGCTCACCCTCCCTCCTAAGCCTGGGTTGAAGCTGGCCGCATCTGCTCTAGCTTCACCCCTGCTCCATCTCTTAAGGAGATGACTTACCACACAACTTACTAACTCTAATGAAACACCTCTGTCAACCCCTGGACCCCTGCCACAACAAACCACCAGCACTTAGCTTGGCTGGTTTGAGATCCCCAACCCCGACCTCAAATCACCTGTGCTAACTTTTCCTTCAGAATTGACAGATACATCTGGGCACCCACCTCAGAAAGGTGGACCCCATCTGGTCTGAACAGCTCAAGTCATGAAAAACAGATCCTGGCGTGGACGATGGAGTCCCCACCTTGGGCGAGGACCAACCTCTCCACCTCCTGGTTAACCTTCATACAAACCCTGTCGTATTGCATTGGACCACCTTATCCTCTCTATCATATTGGTCCAAATCAGTTTGGAAGCAGGAAGGAGGCGGCCAACCTCCAACAAGTCCCTAGCTCCAAACCTGACATCTGGGGTATGTTATTCTCACCCAAGTGTATCACTAGGATATCGGGTTGCTGCCCTGTCGTGGCTTCGTGGATGAGCGGCATCTGCTGCACCCACCTCATGCCTTGCCTAGCTTTTCACACCACGTCAGCCTTGTTGTTGAGACCCAACTCGATGCCCCAATGTGAGTGGCCAGCAGTTTTACCTGCCCAATAAACAATGCTGTAGCCCATTATCCAAATCAGCTTGCGGTAACCACACTGCCTGGGTCCTGCAGATGAGAGAAACAGGCTAGGGTTAGCAATTAAAAAGGACCTCATAAGGTCAACTGTCTCACATATGTTTGGAAGGCAGTCGATCTCCATCTCCCTAAAATTTGAATACTGTCATCTGGCATGCCGATTGCTGCCATGTAGCTAGCTGCCCCTATCCTAAAGGAGTGGGACACGAACCTATGAGCTGGCAATTTTGCTTTGCTGAGAGCCTGGTAAAGGACAGCAGAAAACTGATGACAAGTTAATGCCACACCATCCTTGTGAATGAGGAAAGGGCTGTTGTGTGTGTGTGTATGTGGAGCGGGGGGATTGATAGCACCATATCTAAAGACTGAGATGACTGGGCACAGCTCTGAGGCACCTGCCCTGCAGAGCTTGACCCAGTGACCCCGCTGCCGCTGATCAGTTTTGGATGCTCGCAAGTGAATGGAGATGGATTGAGGGGGGTGATGGATACATCCCTGTTAGCAATGACTCCGGAAGGTCGGTCCCACTTTGATGCAGCTACCAGCTCAGAAACCCTGACTGTCCCGTAAAATGCTATTTTATAGGCGGCATCAAACAACTGCACCTCAAACTTGAAGCACACACCCCAGGAGCACGCTGGTAATAGACACGAGGCTCTCAGGGGTGATGGTTAGCCTACCATCCTGTGCAGGGCCTCTTGTCTGGGACCAAGACTCAATCAATTTCTTGGTAAAGAAACCGTGGTCTGGCGGGGGGTGGCCAGCCAGTTTGCTGTTGAATGCCACCACTGCTAACTTAACCGAGATGGGGGGGACGCAAGGCCTCGCGAGTGCAACGCCATAGCGAACTGGAGAACCTGGACTTCTGGAATGGGGAAACCCGGCTCCCATCCCTTACTTGCTCTAAACTCTTGGAATTCCGTGAACACTTTGTGGTATGCTTGCCTTGTGCTGTGGACTAGGGCCCCCTGCATGGACTTGTACAACTCAACAGTCCAATGTTCCACATGTCCGGTGGGAAGGGTTCTGACTCCTTTCTGGCTCCTGGTGCCAATAGATGGAAGCAATCCATCTGTTGGTGAAAGAGTGCGTCGTCTATGCCGTTGTTGATTCCCGGTACATGTTTGGATGTGAACAAGCCATTATGATTGAGACATTGCAACATAAAGGATTGCACCAAGCCCATCACCCTGGGGGACTTTGATGACTGTGAATTCAGTACCTGTACCACTGCTGTGTTGTTGCATCAAAACAGCATGGTGCGATTTGCAAATTCCTTTGGTCACAAATGGACCAATAATACAATAGGGAAAAGCTCTAAAAAGGTAAGATCATGAACCACCTTGTTATTAACCCATGCCGCAGGCCATAGTGCCATGCATCACTCTCCCCAGAAATAAAGGCCAAAACCTAACGCCCCAGATGCATCACTCTGGACTTGAAGATCAGTCTCCAGCAGCAGGTGCTGTCTCCAGATACCCACTCCATTGAAGGAAGCAAGGAATTGACCCCAGATGGCAAGGTCCTCCCTCATGCCCGCTGTCATGTGCACATGATGGTGGGGGAGCAGATTACCAGGTACCTTGGTGTAGAGCCGGGATAAGAAAGCCCGGCCCGGCCCCACCACCTGACATGCAAAGTTTAACCGGCCTAGGAGACCCTGCAACTGCCGCATTATCACCTTGGAATGCATAAGGCATTAATCGATTGCCCCTTGTATGGCCTACAATTTCTCCTGAGGTAAGCGAGACTCCTCATTGATGGTGTCCATCTCTATTCCCAAGAATGTGATTACAGTGGTAGACCCCACAGTTTTTTCGGGACCCAAGGGTATACCCGACTCCCGGGCCATGTTCTGAAAGGTATGGAGGAGCGCCTCATATTTGCCTGTGCCCACGTGGCCTAAGAACAGGAAGTCATCAATATAGTGGATGACATGCCGCAGGCACACTCAGTAGTGGACCAGCCAGTCGAGTAATGAGCTGAATCTCTCAAAAGCTGAACACCCCATTGGCATAGCCTTATCAAAATAAAAGTTTCCTTGAAATTGGAAACCCAACAGCTTGAATTTGACTGGGTGGACCAGAAGCAGGCAAAATGCAGACTTGATGTTGCCCTTCGCCAATAGCATGCTTGGGCAAAATTCTCTGGCCATCTGAATAATCGCGTCAAAGGACATGTAACAAACTGAACAAAGTTCGGCTGTGTCAGGCAGCCGCCTGGAGGGCGTAAGGGACCGAGCCACCATGCCCCGAAAACCCCGATAGGTGGGGGGAGCCCCACGGCAATTCCCTCACCTGGTCAGTTACGCCGCCCACAATCAGCGGCAGCGCCGCCAGAACCCGGAAGTCCAGGGAGAAGCCCGGTGGGGGAGAGAGTAACCACACCCCCTCCTGGCCCCGGCACCACAGAGAGGCAGCGTTCAGAGACGCCGACGCCGGCCACGTTGGACACGCCCCCGGCAGCGGGGCTCCGTCGCTCTGCACGCCTACGCCTACGCCCTCCACGCCAGGCTACTTAAGCGCGCCCCTGCAGGGCCTCCATTGCTGGTGAACGGTGCTCTGCCTGTGAGACCGGCCCCCCTCTTGTCCTTACCCTTGTGAAGGAGCGTGACGTAGACTGAGACTGTGATAGCGAGAGAGAGAGAGAGAGAGCGTGACTGTTTGGTGAGTGAGTGTGTGTAGGGAACGAACCGTCTGGAGCAGGTGAGTGCTTCCTCATTTCCCCACTGCGGGTGCCCCTGGGCCTGGGGAACGGAAGCCCTATCCCTACCCTCCTGTTTTCCCAGGGGCCTCACTCCCTGTTCCGCACCAACCTTCCTTCCCCTTCGCACCCCCTTCCTGGGACCCCGAGTGACTGTGGCCCGAGGAACGGACCAAGGCTTGCGCTATACCCAGATACCCGATGATGAGCTAGGCCTGGTATCTTTTCGATCCCTAAGGCCCTATAAGACCCTGAGGGTAGTTTTCCAGGCACTGCCTTGTGTCCCGGTTCCTGCAAACGGGCGGCTCTGTGTGTCCAACCCTCCTACCTTCCTCCCCGTCCCTTGTGAGGTCTTCCCCCAACCTCACAGTTTCACCAGCATAATACAACCTCGTGCCGTTATAGGAAAAATGGAAAAATTAATGGCAGAGGTTCAGGAGCTTACACGGGCCGTTCAGGCCATCGCTATGGAGGTGAAGGACCTTAAAGACCAGCAGCAGGCCCCTGGGGCGGGGGCCCTGGCCCCGCAAGGTGAGCCACCCATGCCCCCGGGTCCAGGGGCCGGCGGGCCCGAACCCCATGGCGACAGGGGGAGAGAGCCCCGGGAGCCCAAAGGCCCCACCATTTCCAAATTCACGGGTGATCGCCGTGCCTACGCAGGGTTCATAGCGTTATGCAATTTAACCTTCTCCATTCAACCCCTTACTTACACTACCGATGAAAGAAAGGTGGCCTTTGTTATTGGGCACCTTGAGGGTACAGCCTTGGAGTGGGCTACCCCTTTGCTCACGAAAGCCAGCCCCCTGTTGAAGGATTATGCAGGGTTTACACGAGAGTTAGCCTTCCTCTTCGACGATCCTCACCGTCTACAGGAGGCAGAGATGGCAATCATGGGCCTCCGACAAGGTAAGGGGTCGGTGGTGGATTATGTGACTAGATTTCAGCACCTGGCGGTTGAACTTAATTGGTCCGATCATGTCCTGCGCGTCCTTTTCCGTAAAGGGCTGAACGAGGAATTAAAAGACCAATTGGCCCTGATTACCCTTCCCGATACCTGGGGGGCGCTGGTTAATCTGACGGTACCAATTGACCAACGGCTTGCCGAACGCCGGAGAGAACGCCGGCAAGACACTTCCCGGAGTTGGATCCCCCGAATCGCCCCTGCCCTTGGCCCTAAGATGGAGATTCCCCGGGGGGATGGCGTGGAGCCTATGCAAATTGGGGCCGCCCGAGGGCCGTTAACCCCTGCGGAACGCGAAAGCCGCCGGGTGCTTCGACAATGTTACTACTGTGGGGAACCCACGCACTTTGCTCGAAATTGCCCTGCCTTGACGGGACGACAGTCGGGTCCGGGAAAACCCAGGCCTCGAGAACCTTAGGGGGGGTTCTCGAGGATGGCTTATCACCCCGACCACTAGCCCCAGCAGTTCAGAACACCAGGCGACCTGCGGGGCCGCACCTCGTTGTCCCCGTCTTACTGCAGGTATGTCACAACCATAGCCGGGTGGCCTGGGCCATGATTGACTCTGGAGCATCGGGGAATTTCTTGGACATCACTCAAGGAACACGGTGGGGGATTCCGAAACACCCCCGGGTGCCCCCCGAACCTATACATTCCATAGATGGGTCCCCGCTCATCTCAGGGCCCATTGCCTTTCAGACCCCCCTTCTGACCATGATGTATGGAGGGCATCAGGAGCGGTTGAGTTTTGACCTCGTGGCGACCCCAATGTTTCCGGTGATTCTGGGGTTGCCCTGGCTACAGCGGCACAACCCTCGAATTGATTGGTTGCACCGCACGCTACAGTTCGAGGAATTGTTATGTCGAACCTCCTGCCTTGTGCCTCCTCCAGTACTGGCAGGGCCCCCGGGCACTATAGCCAGCGCGAGCCTGACCAAGGGAATTCCAAGGCCATATGCCGACCTATGCGAAGTCTTCAATAAGAAAGAGGCCGAGGTGCTGCCCCCGCATCGGCCGTATGACTGCCCAATTGACCTAACCCCTGGGGCGGAACCACCGTATGGCCGACTATATGCCCTCTCGGAGCCCGAACTTCGTATCTTAAAGCAGTACCTTGATAAGAACTTGCAATCCGGATTCATCCGCCACTCTTCTTCCCCGGCGGGGGCCCCACTCTTCTTTGTGCCAAAGAAAGGAGGGGAGTTGCGCCCGTGCATCGATTATCGAGGTCTTAATGCCCTTACAATCAAGAATCGGTACCCCCTCCCGTTAATCCCGGAACTTCTTGACCGTCTTCAAGGGGCCTCGATTTTCACAAAACTTGATTTACGGGGAGCCTACAATTTGCTGCGCATTCGCGCAGGAGATGAATGGAAGACGGCCTTCCGAACCCGATATGGACACTACGAATACCGAGTCATGCCATTTGGGCTGGCTAACGCTCCGGCGACTTTTCAGCATTTAATAAATGACGTTTTCCGGGACATGTTGGATCAATTTGTCGTGGCTTACCTTGACGATATTCTTATATTTTCCACCTCCCTCACAGAACACATACGACACGTACGCGCCGTCCTGAATCGCTTATTGCAACATCGATTATTTTGTAAACTAGAGAAATGCGTGTTCCATCAGTCCACTGTTTCCTTTTTGGGCTTTATCATTTCCCCACAGGGGATTGAAATGGAACCCGAGAAGGTCGCAGCGATCGCTACCTGGATTCCACCCCCCTCAGTTAAGGCTCTGCAGCGATTCCTGGGCACCGCTAATTACTACAGGCAATATATTCCCCATTATGCTCAACTCACAGAACCCCTCACCCGACTCCTCCGGAAGGGGGTAACGTATCAATGGAGCCCCCTGCAACAGACGGCCTTTGAACGCCTCAAGAAAACCTTCATGCAGGCCCCCCTTCTGCAGTTCCCACGCTTCGACCGACCCTTTACTCTGGAAACCGACGCATCCAGTATTGCACTTGGAGCGGTGCTCCTGCAAGCCGAGACAGAGGACTCCCCCCTAAAGCCATGCGCGTACTATGCCCGGCAACTCTCGAGCGCAGAAAAGAATTATACTGTTTTCGACCGAGAGCTGCTTGCAATCAAAGAAGCCTTTGCAACATGGAGGCATTATTTGGAGGGAGCCCAGCACCCCGTCACCGTCCTCACGGACCATCGTAACTTAGTTTACCTACAAACCGCTCGCATTGCGAACGCCCGCCATGGCCGCTGGGCGTTGTTCTTTACACGGTTTAACTTCCGTATTGTATACCGACCAGGACACCAAAATGTCCTAGCAGACGCATTATCACGCTGTACGGAAACAGGAGAACCCCCCGAAAGTCGAGGAGACTTCCTCTTACATAGAAGGTCCGTCTTAGCCACCCTGCCTTCTATGAAACAACTGAAAGAAGCCGCGTCCCTGGATGACATGGCAAGGGAAAAAGGGGTATATGATGCCCACACTGGACTCTATTACCATAATGGGAAGATTATTGTGCCCACCGCGGCTCGTCAGGCCATCCTCTGGGGACATCACGACGCCCCACTCGCCGGCCACCCAGGAGAAACTAGAACCTTACATTTGCTGCAGCGACACTTTTGGTGGCCATCCTTACCACAAGATGTGCGACACTACGTGCAACGCTGCGAGCTCTGTGCCCGTACCAAAGTTCCCCGACAACGCCCGCAGGGTCTCCTGCAACTGATGTCACAGCCTCAAGGACCCTGGCAACGGGTAGGAATGGATTTCGTCGTGGACCTACCCATGTCACAGGACTGTACCACGATATTAGTAGTGGTGGACCATTTTACAAAAATGGGGCATTTCATTGCATGTCCAAAACTCCCGACCGCCGGGACTACAGCCCGTTTATTTTTGCAACACATTGTTCGCCTCCATGGGGTGCCACGGGAGATCATCACCGACAGGGGGACGCAGTTCACCTCACGATTTTGGAAGGTCCTGTTAGCAAGCCTCCAAATAAAAAGTAATCTGACGTCAGCGTACCACCCCCAGGCCAATGGGCAAGTTGAAAAAACAAATCAAACCTTGGAACAGTATCTTCGTTGTTATACTGACTACCTCCAGGATAACTGGTTTGAGCTCCTCCCCTTGGCGGAGTTTGTTTATAACAACACCTTTCACGCTTCCATCGGTACGTCTCCTTTCCACGTAACCTATGGGTACCACCCTCGTGTCTGCTTGCCCGAGATCCCGCCGTTAACACTTCCTGCTGCAAAGACACTGATTCAGCATATCCACCGGGTGCAAACGGCCGCTAGCACCATCCTTCGGCAGGCCCGGGAGCGATACCAAGTCCATGCCAACAAGCGCCGACGTCCGGCCCCTGCCTTCCAACCACAGGATTGGGTCTGTGTCGACCGACGGCATTATGCCTCCCGGCGACCATCGAACAAATTGGATCATCGATACATGGGTCCATTCCAGATCCAACGCAAGATCAACGAAGTTACATATCATGTTTGCTTACCCGCCCACCTACGGATCCATCCATCCTTTCATGTATCCCTATTGAAACCCGCGGCCCCTCCCGGGCCGGCGGCTTCCCCGGGACCCCTGCCACAAGATACCGATGCGGAATACGTCGTTCACCGGATCCTCGACTCTCGGCGCTCGCAAGGCCGCCTGTATTATCTCATCGATTGGGCAGGGTACGGGCCCCTGGATCGGTCCTGGGAAGCGGCAGTAGATGTACATGCCCCCAGACTCCTTCGCCTCTTCCACATGCGCTATCCGTTGAAGCCTCGACCCACTGTGTATCGTCGCCATTGGAGGGGGGGTGCTGTCAGGCAGCCGCCTGGAGGGCGTAAGGGACCGAGCCACCGTGCCCCGAAAACCCCGATAGGTGGGGGGAGCCCCGCTGCAATTCCTGCACCTGGTCAGTTACGCCGCCCACAATCAGCGGCAGCGCCGCCAGAACCCGGAAGTCCAGGGAGAAGCCCGGTGGGGGAGAGAGTAACCACACCCCCGCCTGGCCCCGGCACCACAGAGAGGCAGCGTTCAGAGACGCCGACGCCGGCCACGTTGGACACGCCCCCGGCAGCGGGGCTCCGTCGCTCTGCGCGCCTACGCCTCCGCCCTCCACGCCAGGCTACTTAAGCGCGCCCCTGCAGGGCCTCCATTGCTGGTGAACGGTGCTCTGCCTGTGAGACCGGCCCCCCTCTTGTCCTTACCCGTGTGAAGGAGCGTGACTTAGACTGAGACTGTGATAGCGAGAGAGAGAGAGAGAGAGCGTGACTGTTTGGTGAGTGAGTGTGTGTAGGGAACGAACCGTCTGGAGCAGGTGAGTGCTTCCTCATTTCCTCACTGCGGGTGCCCCTGGGCCTGGGGAGCGGAAGCCCTATCCCTACCCTCCTGTTTTCCCAGGGGCCTCACTCCCTGTTCCGCACCAACCTTCCTTCCCCTTCGCACCCCCTTCCTGGGACCCCGAGTGACTGTGGCCCGAGGAACGGACCAAGGCTTGCGCTATACCCAGATACCCGATGATGAGCTAGGCCTGGTATCTTTTCGATCCCTAAGGCCCTATAAGACCCTGAGGGTAGTTTTCCAGGCACTGCCTTGTGTCCCGGTTCCTGCAAACGGGCGGCTCTGTGTGTCCAACCCTCCTACCTTCCTCCCCGTCCCTTGTGAGGTCTTCCCCCAACCTCACAGGCTGGAATCGTGTCGTTCACCGATTCCCCTTTTTGGTAGGAGAGGTGGGAAATGAGACGAAACTCCCCTGGTGCCTTCTTGGGGACTATACCCAATGGCAACAGGTGTAGCGAGGCCATGGGGGGAGATCTGAATGGGCCGGCCACCCTACCTTCAGCAATTTCCTTCTGGAGCTTGATGTGCATCATGTGCTCCATACCCTTGATTGATTTTAGATTCTCCACCCACTTCCTGGTCTTAAACTCACCCGCAGGTATCCTAAATATCAACCTAAAGCCCTCAACCACATACCGGACCTCATCATGCATTGGGCAGTCTGCCAAGGCCCTGCACAGTGCTCTATGCCGTACCGGGGTTGGGTTCCTAAGTGTTATTAGAGGCTGATCCCCCTGTGGTGGGTTTGGCTGAGGGTTGACTCCTACCCTGGATCCTGACCCTGTTGCAATGGCAAGCCGCATGGTTGCCGGTGCAGTGCGTACAGGCATGCCTATACTGGCAGGAGGAGTGGGTGCAACTCCCCGACCAGTTGAATTCCCATCACGTAGCCCCTTTAGTGGCAGTACGGCACCAATTCGCTTGAAAGGGATCATTAACAGGTGCCACCCCCACTTTAACCAGCGCGTGACCACTATCCGTGTGAGGCGTGCTGTTGACATTGCTCATACTTTCCAGCCACAGGTCCTGGCCATATCTGTCCCATCATAGACCTGGGGTTATGCCTGTCCTTTTCCTAAAAGCTTCATCGTAGCAAAGCCACGCACCGGGATTGCCTGTGTTGTAAGCCCTGTGTCCTGGTATTTGAGGAGCTCTGAGGCTCGCTCTGGGGACATCTGTAACATTACCCCCATCAGGACAGAGAAGGTCGCTGACCAGTTCGACCAGTTACAGTCCACTTTGGGCCTCTTAAACTTCTCCTTGTCCTTAGATGCAGGAACCAGTATGGGGTCACTAAAGAGCAGGGTGAATACATTGATGTATTCGCCCTTCCAGATTTTGTCCCTGGTGGCCTGCAGGAGGTGAGTGCCAATTGGGGCGTTCACCTCTGCATAGCCACCAGCTAAGGAGGGTTGCTCCTGGCGCGAGCACCCTGCTGTCTGGCACTGGTGCGTGCAGTGCCCTGGTTGCGGCCACACTTGACTCACTTGGTGACACACACACACCCCCCACAGGATGACCCACCTGAACAAGGGTGGGAGACAGGCATGCCTACACCAGCACTGGTGGCCATTTGGTCAGACCACGGTATCCAAGACCCCACCCATTCCAGCCTCTGTTGGGCAGAGGCTTCACTTGTGGATCCACGACAGTGGTTCGCACAACACCCACTGCAATGGGATGCCACCACTGTCCCAGGGGGTTCGCACCTATCCTACCTTGCACCAGAGCAGGGGACCCGGGATGGTAACCTTGAGTGGGGTGCTGCAGTGCCATTTCCATTGTCTCTGGCTACCTCAACTGCGATTCTTGCGCTGTACTGCATGGGTGCCTGTCTGCCAGCATACGCAGTGTGTTTTCAATTGCCTCCATACGACCGGAGAAGTTCTTCAGCCATTCCAGGATTTCCATGGCTGGGTCCCATTTCCCTCATCATCTGGGGGGAGTCTCCCTGCACCTGCCGGGAGACAAGCCATCCCTCCCCTCCCCCCCCCGCCATGGTGGGGATGGAGTGCTAGGTGGGCTGGACCACCGGTGAGGTGGGCTATCCTGCTGCCTTCTAGATGCAGTGGTGGTGGGGATCCCCTGCCTGTGCAGAGGGGGGGTTCATGCCCCCTCCTCCCATTCCTCGCTGTTCTGTTGTGGTAGGGAGGGGCCGGCGAGGTAGGCTATCCAGCCACCTCCTAGGTGTATGGGGGGGAGACCCCCCCACCTGGGATGGGGGGTCAGCGTCCAGCCGTCCCGCTCCTCACTGTCCTGATACCTAGCTGTGACTCTGATTTGCCTCAAGCCCTCACCATCAGAGAGCCAGGAGAGTGGGCCTGTTGTTGTCCTTCGACCCCATCAGGCCGCGGCTTGGGGAATCCCTCAGTTTGGGGAGGCGGGTCCTCGCCTTGTCCCTCAGGACTTTAGGGATCTACCTCTGTGTGCCCCCTAGCACTTCCCGACTCTTCTGCCCCACTGGGGGGGAGGGGGCACCCAACCCCCGCAGAACTTCCTCGCAGAAGCACATCCTCTGCTGTAGGAAGGTCATAATGGCCTTGGCCTGCCTTTGCAACTGGGCCGCAGACCTGGAAGAGGGCCTCTGGGTGCATCCTTGGGCCGCCGGGGCCTTCTTGGGCACCTGCGGCTGTGTTTTTCCTCTTCTTCCCAAAGCCCCCACAGCACGAGTCCTCGTTCTGATTTTGGACAGCAGAGGGAGGTGGGGGGTGGAAGGGTGTGGCACGCTATTCCCCAGCCTCCCTGGCCAAGACTTGCCTTGATACCACCGCCGTTGCTGGACCCTGATGTTGGGGGGGGGCGAAGCCATCGCTCATTTCACCATTAGTCTCCGCACTGACCCTCCGGGTGGTAGCATGCATGCAAGTGGAGGCCACTCAGAGCAGTTGCATCTTCCTCCTGCTCATAGTGTCCTCCACGTGCATCTGCTCTGCCACTTGCCTCCATAAAATGGCGGTCGTCAAATCCCGTATTGCGAGACTTGCCCATGTGCCAGTGTCTTCTGCTCCTGGCGCATCCTCTTTCTTCTGATGGGGGCGGGAAAAACACGCTCCTTCTTATTAGGGATGGGCAAACAGAACGGAGTTTGGAAATTTCAGTTCTGTTCGGTTCAGTTTGAAATTCGAGTTCGGAAATTCGGTTCGGTTCAGTTCGGTTTGAAATTCGAGTTTGGTTCGGAAGTTCGGTTCAGTTGATCGAAGAGACCGAGTTTGGTCGAATTCCAAACTTCTGAACCACATTCGGCCATTCAAAACTAGGGTTTTTGGTGTGTGTTGCCACTAGGGATGGGCGAACAGAACGGAGTTCGGAAATTTGGTTCAGTTTGAAATTCGAGTTTGGTTTGGAAGTTCGGTTCAGTCAACCGAACAGACCGAGTTCGGTCCAAACTCCGAACCTCCGAACCGCATTCACCCATCCCTACCTCCCAATGGGGGGGGAGGCGGGAGCACGAGTTCACGAGGATGCGAAGTCCCAGGTGTACGCGCTTGACTTAATACATCAAGAATGATGGCTGGTTGGTCCATGTGGTGAGGATATGAGTACACAGACCTTAGGTAACAGATTGTACTGGATGGAGGGTATCAGCAAGAGTTAGGTGAGGGGAGCAAGAAGTCGGGGAGGGCAAAGCAGAAGAGGTGGGTCTGGCGGAGGGATCTGAAGGTACGAAGGAAGTGGTCAAGGCGGATATGGGCAGGGAGGGAGTTCCGGGTGGTGGGGCAGCTAGGGAGAAGGGACGAAGGTGCTTAGGGGAGCAGGGGAGGCATGGGGAGGGTGAGAAAGGGGACATAGAAGGAGCGGAGTTCACGGACTGGACTCGTACAGAGGGAAATTAGCACAGAGAGGTAGGGGGGAGAAAGGTTGTGAAGAGCTTTATAGATGAAGACTAGGAGCTTGTGCAGGATTCATTCAGGAAGGGGGAGCCAGTGAAGAGGGGAGAGGAGGGGCTGCACGTGGTCAAAGTGATGGGTGAGGTGGATGACCCTGGCAGCAGAGTTTTGGACAGAGATAAGGGGAGAAAGGGGAAAGAGGGGAGGCCAGTGAGAAGAAGGTTACAGTAATTGAGGCGAGACATGACCAGGGCATGAACAAGGGTTTTGACAGAGGAGACAGAGAGAAAAGGGCGAATCTTAGCAATGTTATGGAGGGAGAAGCAACGGGATTTGGCAACAGAGTTGATGTAGGGTTTAAAAGAAAGGGGTGAGTCAAAGATTAAGCCTAAGCTATGGGCTTGCGGGACAGGAAGGATGGTGACCCCATTGATGAGGATTGACAGGTAAGAGGGAGAGGAAGGATGAGGGGGAAAGATAAGGAGTTCACTTTTAGTCATGTTGAGTTTGAATTGACGTTACGACATCCAGGTGCAGATGTCAGAGAGAGAGAGCTGGTGAGGCGAACTTGAATAGAGGGCAGCTAGGGGGAAGGGACAAAGGTGGTTAGGGGAGCAGGGGACGCGTGGGAGGGCAAGAGATGGGACAGAGGAGGACCGGAGTTCACAGACTGGAATACGGTGGGAAATTAGTGCAGAGAGGTAGGGGGGAGCAAGGTTGTGAAGAGCTTTATAGGTGAAGACTAGGAGCTTATGTAGGATTTGTTCAGAAAGGGGGATCCAGTGAAGAGGAGGGGCATGTGAATGTGCATGTGCAAAATGGCATCGTGCATGTGCAAAATGGCTGCTGGGGCCGTTTTGCCCATGCCAAAATGGTTGCCACACTTAACCAAAATACCAGTGGCCATTTTTGCACATTTATTTATTTTTATTTCATTATATTTCTATCCTGCTCCCTCCTGCTCACAGAGCAGCTCAATATTCAGGGAGGACACTTGGTGAGGGGGCCTGATGAAGCCCCCACAGCAAAGGCATGCTTCAATCAAACCCTCCAGGCTGGTACATACCACTATGGGGCTTCAGCGAATGGGGATGTGAGAGTTCAGACCCACTGCCCCAGGTGTTGGGATGGATAGGAGAATGGTTCCTTCAGGTTCAGTTTCCGATTGACTTGCCCATTGACTTTTGACTTCAGTGGTAAAAATACTAAACTGAAAATCTGAATCTTCAAAAAGATCTGGATTTTCAAAAGAACAAAAAAACCCAACAACCCGTAACTAACATTCCATCTGAAGTCCTACTCCTAAAGCTCCATATGGAATAGGGGGAAAAAACTTTTAGGTCTTGCCTGAATATTATGAGCTGGGAAAATATTGGCAAGAGAAAGACAATGGCCAGTTGATTTACATAATCAAATATTTACCTAAACTACCTTTGTTGTTCTCTGTCCTACACCAACCACCTCACTCTCACCAGTGCGTTAGAGAACTGTAAATGTCCATTACATACAGCTCCATAGTATGCATGAAAATGACCCTACTCTTGGACTGTTACAGCAACCCATACTCACTGTGCCAGACAACAAAACAATATTTTCACTCTGAGATGCCCAGAGTTCCACAGATGGAGGCCTATGGTCTAGATTCAGGAACTCAATGAAGTTTTTACAAGTCCTCATCTCCATGCCTGTGCTAGTCCTGGTGCCCGTTGTTTGTTTCCAATGGCACCCGGCTCGCTTCTGGTAGTGGGGAGGAACATCTAATGCACACACACACACACCTGTGCTAGCTTGTTTCTCCCAGACGTTAGAAATACATTAAAAATAAGCCTCATGAAAAAACTCCCTCAGTCTCTTCACCAAACTCTCACACTTTTGGGCAAACATAAACCAAATGCTTAGATATTAGTAATGACAGTGCACTTTGCATAGTGCATGATGGTTTTTTAAAAACTAAAATTCTTCCCATAGCTTAGCTGTTTAATACAGGCCATAATCAGGGACCCGAGTTGACTGCACCAAAAAATCTTAAATTCTGCAACCAGTGAAACCAAATTCTGCAAATTCACATTGAGCATTAATATTTGCATAATTAACTTGATTTGCATAACTACGCATGCTGGGAAGCAAATTTGCAATAGGTTTGACATAGAATCATAACTTTGCTAATCAAACACAACTCAAGGAGCGGGTTGGGAGATCTGCCAGAGAGAGAGGACTTTGCTGAGACCCTTGCCCACCCCACAGTTCCTGTTAGGTGCTTTGCTGCCCCCCCGACTTGTGGTGAAGGAGATACGGTGAGCCTCGGGATAGAGCGGAGAGACGCTGTGCTGACATCCCTCGAAGCGGCGAGGCAACAGCTGTGTAAGGGGTGTGTGCCCCCTGAGAGCTTAAAAGGTGGCGCTCCATCTGCGGCTCGCCTTCAAGTGCGCGCCAGAGGGCGTCGTGCCTAAGGGCTGCATGTGCAAGGCTGCGCCCTTGTGTGCGTGGCCTTAGGTGCTGGCGGGGCGAGGGGCCATCTGTCTTTGATTGTTTCCAGCTTCCAGCATGTCTAGGAAGCGTGAGAGATCCACCCTTGTAGGACTTAATGGACTCCCCTCACCCAAACAGAAAAAGCTGGACTCTTTTTTTCCATCTGTTATTAAGGAGTTGGTGGAGTCTAGTCCTGACTTCAACCACAGTGTAGCATCGCCGAGACTCTCCCGGGGTGGAGTACGCCATCCAAGGGATTGTGATAGCTTGGAGGACTCTCTTTTTTCCAATTGTTTTGCTGGTCCTGAAGAGATGAACCCCCCAAGCATGCCTCCCCTGAATGATCCCATTTCAACCAACACTCTTCTGTATAAATTATTGGGGGACCAATGCATTCTAATTGTGGATTTAGTTAAGAGAGTGCATCAACAGCTGGAAGGTATAGGGTCGAGTCTGGTGGAGCAGGGGAAGAATTTACAGTTACTGGTAAATCATGTATCCAGTGTTAACAGGGACACTGTATCCAGGTGTGATATATTACACACTTTTCGACAGGACGAAGGAAGGCTGGACAAGGGGGGTAGGGGCCCTTATAACAGATGTACCCCCCAGGAGAGGGCAGGGGGGCCGAATGGCCATATGCCACCTCTGTCCTTAGTCCCAAATAGATCTGCACTTTCGTTGACAGTGAACCCATTACCTAATGGTTTTCTCCCCAGATGTTATTCTAAACTGGATATCTGCCGTCATTTTTCTGCCATCTTAGCTTTTAATTTTCCTTATCATCAAATACGGGCTTTTCAGACCCTCCCTTCTACAGGAGATAGTCATAAAATGGTAGTTTTTTTTCGCTCAAGTCAGATGGCCACATATTTATTTTCTAGAACCGAATTATTTGCTTCTTGGGGGGTTAGGTTGGGGGAAGTCTTGAACAACTCAATTATACACCCCTTAATTCCAAAGGGGGCCCCCTGAATTGGCTTATTAAAATCAGCCAGGGTTGTCACTGCAGATGTTAGACCTACGGGGTTAGTAGATAATAGTCTAGCGAAGGACCCAATAAATATCAGGTTAACACAGTTGGCTATGCCCCAGGTGCCTATGGATTATATTTGTGTGGAATTCCAAGGGGCTATGCTTCCCTGACCTCCCCACCAGCTATAGAAGCGATGGATCTGGCTACCTCCATATTCTCTGATCTAGCCAATAGGGGGAACTTGGGTGCAATGGGCTATACAGAGGACCCAGTAAAGGCTGACTGGGGAACTTCATCTCCACTAACGCAGGCCAAGAGGGCAGAGCTAGTGGAAGTGGAATCCTGCATAGCAGGAGGGGCAGGGTATAAATTTGTTAAATACATAAATAAAATAAATAAATAAATCTGTAACTAATAAGGAAGGAATTTGCAGTAGAGATCTGGGCCTAGAGAGGGGGGATATTAAAGAGGGTATTTTGTCGGCCTGACCCAACCAGCCCCAGAAGGCTATTAAACTCTGCTCCTGGAATGTGGCAGGGTGGGATAGGTTGACAGGACAGCCAGAGGCACTAGTGTTTCTTAGTGCCTGCCATTTGATAGCCTTACAGGAGACATGGGCTAGGGGGCAGCTCTCTTTGGAAGCTTTTGACAGTTACTTGCTGCCGGCGGTAAGGCACTTTAGTCGGGGACGACAGAGTGGTGGCCTGGCCTGGCTTATAGCAAAATCCATACAGCACCAGGTGCTCAAAATTAAGCCACCATCTTTGTTATTACTGGTCATTTTGTTAGGAGAGCATACATTTATTTTGGCTAATGTGTATATACCTCCAACAAATGCAAAGTATTATAGTGCTTCCATCTGGTCTCTTGTTGGGGGTGCTCTTAAAGAAGCCACAGATACTTATTCTTCTACCAAGATAATCTTGGTGGAAGATTTCAATGCCCATATCTGGGCAAATGATGATATACTTTTTCCTGATGGTAGGTTTCATCTAGCTGAGAGCTGGGAGGGCTGTAGGAGGTCTAAGGATGAGACAGTAAATTCTGCAGGACCTCTTTTAGTTAAATTATTGGTTGAGGTTGCCCTGTTCATTCTAAATGGTACAGGGTATGGGGATATGTATGGGGAGTTCACTTATATGGGGTCAGCAGGCTCTAGCGTGGGAGATTTCATGGCCATCTCTTTGGATCTAGCCCCCCTGATTAAATCCTTCCAAGTGGATAGCTGCCAAGGGAGCGATCATTTGCCACTGATTTTGGAATTGGCTTATCAGGGGCCAATCCTTCCCTTTGATAAGCAAGAGGATCAGGGACTTTTAAATGCCCCATACCATAGGGCAGTCAGGGCGGAGTATATTTTGCTGGAGGAGGTCTCACTTATTTATACATCTTTTCAGGGGGAGTGGAATATGGGGCCTGGTCAGTCTGTCCGGGAGTCCTTTTCATCCTTGATACATGAGCTCAGTACCCTTATAGCTGCAAAGAGTAGGCTGTGGGTGGGCAGACGCTGCTCCAAACCATGGTACGACCAGGAGTGTCGGGACCTTAGAGGGCAGCTATTAGCATTGTACCAAGATTACAGGCGGATCAATTCGAAGGTGGTACCCCCTCAGTATTTTGCAGCCAAGAAACTTTACAAAGAGGCCATTAAGCAAAAGAAACTCCTTTATTGGGAAAGCTTTTGGGACAAACTAGTCCGTGCGGCAGATAGCCAGGACAGTAAGAAGTTCTGGGGCCTGGTAAATGGGGTGGGGAGGGTGAAGGTTGGCCCTATTTTGGCAGCTGTTACAGAAGCAGACTGGGTGGCCCATTTCTGCTCTCTCTATGCGACTGTAGAGATGAGGAGCGATACATCTTTTCCTGCCCTGGATGCCGTATTGGCCCCTCTGTGGCCCCCTGTTGCTGTTGAGGAAGTAGTAGACATCATTGGCTCGTTTAAGAATGGCAAGGCCTTAGGGCCAGATTTGATTCCAATAGAACTCCTTAAGGGGTCTTTGGATTGGTGGGCGCCCAGACTGGTTCAGTTATTCTCAGTTATAAATGCTACGGGGTGGGTTCCCCCCATTTGGGCCAGGGCCATAGTGGTACCCATCTTTAAAAAGGGGGACCGTGGTAACCCTTAAAATTATAGGCCAATTAGCCTATTATGCACTATTGCAAAGGTCTATGGTAAATGGCTGCTTGGGAGACTAAATACCTGGGTGTAGGAAGAAGAGGTTCTCTGGCCTGAGCAGGCGGGGCTTCAGAGGGGGCACTCCACACTGGAGCACTGTCTGATCTTATACCACCTTATTGAAAAATATTTGAATAAAAATGGGGAACTTTATGCGGCCTTCCTTGATCTCCGATCAGCTTTCGAACTAGTAAGTAGGGAAATTCTCTGGGAGAGGTTAGATGTATGAGGGATGGAGCCAAGATTACTTTTTTTGCTGAGCCGCCTACATGGGAATAACTCTCTGGCAGTTAAATTGGACCGGGAGGGTCGTCCGACAGAGGACATCCCTGTTTGTGCGGGAGTCAGACAGGGCTGCGTGTTGGCACCCGCCCTTTTTAATTTATTCATAAATGGTGTGGTGCCCAGATTGGCCGTCCCTGCTCATTTTCCGCCCAAATTAGCAGATCACCCTGTCGGGTGTCTGCTATATGCTGACTATATTGTAGTTCTTTCCCAAACAAAGGTGGGGTTGAGGAGGCAGCTACAGTGCTTTTCTGACTTTTGTTGTCAGAATGAACTGGCCATAAATTTCAGGAAATCCAAGGTAGTGTTTTTTTCTAGATCAAGCAAGGCAGGGAAATGGCAAATAGGAGAGCATGATAAAGCACAAGTCAAATCCTTCCGCTATCTGGGCCTCCTTTTCCAATTGACGGGAGTATGGAACAACCATCTGGAAGGCGCTTTGACAACAGCACGGGGAGCTATTTTTGCGCTGCTAAGATTATTTAGGTGGATGGGGAGGAGATCCATGGTCCCTGCAATAAAGGTGGTGAATGCTAAGATTCAGACACAGGTGCTGTATGGGGTGGAGGTATGGCTGTCACTTCTTCCTTTGAGAGCGAGGAGGCTGGATAGCCTCCAGGCTCTCTTTTTTCAGTCTCTTTTGAAGGTCCGCCGTGGTACCCCATTTTCAGCCATTAGGTTGGAGGTGGGACAAGAAAGGTGGTCCACGACAGCGTGGGCCGCTGTGTTGAAATTTTGGGCTAAATTATCTAAGTCCTACGATCATGGGCTGATCCAATATTGGAAATCCGATTCATATAAGAGTTCATGGCAGAAGGGCGTGGAATTCTTCCTGGCGAAATTAGGGTTCCACCCAGACTACTAGGCGGGTAGGGACCTGGCATATATAAGGAAGGAAATCTTGACAATGCTAAGGGACAGGGATTACCAGGAGGAATGTGCAGCTATTAGAAGTTCGACACATTTACGGGACTTTCTCCTATTCCCTCCCCCCCGGCTAGGCATGGCTGCTTATTTAGCTACAGATATTTCATTGAGGGGTAAATATCTGTTTATGTGCGCTAGGTTCAATGCCCTCCCTACCACCCTGCTGGAAGGGCGTATTAGGGCAGTTGGGTTTTCTGAGAGGCCTTGTCCCTTTGACGCCCAGTCTGTAGAAACAACACAGCATCTTTTCTGGAGTTGCCACTTATACGATGAGGGCCGTATGGCCTTTTTGGCCCCTTTTCTTCAGAAGTACCCAGGCAGGACTGAACACCACTTGCTATGCCTTGCTTTGGCAGATGTAGAACCCGACCTTACTAAGGCGGTGGCGTCTTTTCTTGTGGCTGCGTTCAGGCACCGTGCATGTTTCTTACAATTTCAATCTCTTGCCCCCTAAGGTTACCGGTGTATTATGTATTATTTATAGCTTGCTGTTGTATTAACTATTAACTTTTCGATTTATGTAAATTTGGGCCAATGTCATACTAGTTTAGTTTTGGCTCATGGTTATATTGGTGATTATGAGCTTCTGTTTGTTTTGAGTGATTGATTTTGGTGTTATGTATTTTGGCTTTGGCCGCAAATAAACGAAACTAAACACAACTCAAATCCTCTGGAATTTCAGTACCTCCCTCATGCAAACCTAGGGCCTTCAGACCCCACCCACCCACAATTCATCTCCCAGGGGCCTATTTACCCTCGGGTCATGGTCAGGATGATTCTGTGAGGAATGGCTGATTCTGCGAAAATCACTGCAAATTGCAGCAACACAGTCAACTCGGGTCCCTGGCCATAATATACTTGCTGTAACTAGTGCCTGAGAGCCTGCTGTCTCTATACTCTCATCCTCTCTCACTTAAACAAATATGGCATGAGACACATTGTTAAGTCATGTGTGAAGAGGGCCATAGTCTCAATAATTAGGCTAAAGCTAAAGACTGGGAGATTAATTTGAATCCCAGGGGATACCCCTAACATTTTACAGGTCACTAATTATTCTGTGCTCTTCTGTGGTTCTGAATCTTAAAGGACAGCAGGCAGAATCAGGTATATTTTTTTAAAGACAGACTGTTCACTGTATCATTGATCTACTGCCTATAGGGGAACACAATGAAGAGTTAGTCACTAACTGTAAGTGTAATAATATACAAATGTGACACAAAAGAAAATGCATGCCTAGTTTTTAGGAGGACGGAAGATTATGGGTTAATATTTCCTAACTCTCCTCTTCTGGGGCCTTCAAACAACCCTCCAACCTCTTACAAGGTTTCTAGAAACCTTTCTGAGTTTTGAATTAAGAATATAATGAGCGCTTACCTCGACTTCAGATGGTTCTACATAATGGCCCTGAGCTACCACTACTCTACTGTACTCTAGATTTCAAAGTGCATGGCATACATAATCTGGCCCACCTTTCTGAGTAAATTAAATCTTGCTGTGTTTAAGGAGGCACACAAGAACCAACAAAATAGTTAGCATTATTATAAGTACGGCAATCAATCTTTTATTGTTTAGCCGTTGGCTGTAACAAAATATTCATACAAGTACAACATAACACTTCAAAATATAAAATTTAAAACAGGGATAAGAAATCGTGGCCCATCCAGTAGAGTGGAATCCCAACCCACCACGGGAATCCCCTTGCGTTCTCTTATCCCTATCAACTAAAATAAAATCTAAAATAAGTAAATAGTTCCAACTTGCCTCAAGAGAGAATGAAATACACAAGCACTCCTAGACCACCAGATAGCAAACAGAACCCCAAAATCCAGCTGATAACCACCCCCACCCCGAAAAGACCCTGGAGCAACAGGAACGGAGGGAGTATATACATAGGTTATAATAATGATATAACTCCCTACAATAGAACCCCCTCACCCCTTGAATCTAGATTCCACGGGGGGGCTTAAGGAATCGCCTACCTAGCGTCATTGGCCGGGGATGGGCTCACTTCCATAGTCGAACAGACCTATCTTTCTAGTTATCGAGCCAACGTTTTGCGAAAATACAAAATGGCCAGGACCATCCCAGAGACTGCTCTAGTCAGAGCCGAGTCCACTGGGCTAAGAATTTTCCGAAGTTCCTGACCCTCGGTTCCCTCTAAATATCGTGACCTAAGCTCATCAAATTGAGGACAACGAAGCAAAATATGAGCGACCGTGTCTATCTCCCCTAAATTACACAAAGGGCAAACCCTCTGACTCCAAGCTAACCCCTTATAACGGTCCTCCAAAAGCACTGAAGGAAATGAGTTAATCCTTAACTTAAAAAAAGCGTTCCATTTCCCAACGTCTGTCCAGTTAAAAAGATAGTATTCACCAGGGCCCCTAGAATTAAATGGTAAATACTGAGGTGCCACCTTCTGCTGTGCCAACAGCGCAGATTCTAATTGCAGGGTTTGGTCAAGAATCCTCCTTTTAACCAAGCTCCTGGCTGCTTGTAATCCTACAACCCCCAAACTTCCAGTGGAAAATCCTAGCCGGAAGACCTCCTCTTCCACCAACCTATGCCATGGCCCTCCAAGTCCATCCCTGATAGCCATGGATAAGAGGGAAGTATTACAAACAGGAAAAAGCATCACTCTTAAGCAGAAATTAATCAAAACCTGACTAGCATAGGCTCTAAGTGGGAGGACCAACGCCTCAGCTCTTAAGATAACTTGGGGAGTTCCTCTAGGAGCACCCAATATAGTCTGGAGGAAAAGGTTCAAAATGCCTTCTAAATGAAGCATATACCTCAACCCCCATATTGGGAAGGCATAAAAGAGTTGATTTATAACTTTGGACTGGAACACTTGAAGAGCAGGTAAAACTAGTTTGCCTTCCTGTCCAAAATAGAACTTAATAATGGCCAACGAGGTCTTTTTTGCTAAAGAATATGCAGCCTCAAAGTGATTTTTCCAGCTTACATAGGAAGAAAAAATCACCCCCAAGTATTTATAACTATGCACCTGCTCAATGGTATTTCCGCCTATTGCCCAATGATACATTCTCAAAGGTCCGCTGGCTCTAACAACTAACACCTTGGTTTTAACAAAATTAATTCTTAACAACTCACGCTGACAGTAATTCCCAAAAGCTTGCATTACTCTTTTCAACCCTATTTGCGTCTGTGACAATAGGGCAGTATCATCTGCGTAGATCAAAAGAGAAACTCTGTGGGAGCCGATTTTTGGGGCATTGGTGTTGTTATCCGCCAAGGCCTGGACTACATCATTCGTATACAGGTTGAAAAGAGCCGGAGCCAGCAAACAGCCCTGTCTCACCCCTGCATACACTCTCATTGGCCCAGACAGCGGACCCCAAGTATTGTAACGGACTCTTAAGGAGTTCCCGGAATGAATAAGGATCATCAGATAAAGTAATCTGCGATCGATACCTAGGTCCCTTAGCTTCAGGCACAGCCTTTCCCTACAGACTGAATCGAAGGCCTTTTCAAGATCGATGAAACAGATAAAGAATTTCCTCCAGTCAGCAGTATACTTAGAAATTAAAGCTGATAAAACAAAAATGTGGTCTGATGTCGCACGACCTTTTTGGAATCCGGGCTGTTCAGGTACTGATATACCAGCTTCCTCGAGCCAGTTTTGCAGTTTCACCAGTAGAAAACGAGTATACAGTTTAGCAATTATGCACAAAAGGCTGATGGGCCTATAGTTCTCTGGGCACTTGGGGTCTCCCTTTTTGAAGATGGGGACAATAATACTCTCTCTCCATGCAACTGGGAAAGCCCCAGTTTCATTAAGATGCGTAAATAAAGGTGCAAGTACCCCAACCCACCATTCCGGATTCCTTTTCAAAATCTCGGGTGAGATATAGTCAGGCCCTGGAGCTTTCCCTAATTTTAGACCGTCTATAAGAGACACCACCTCCTCAGATGTTACCGGAGGCCATTGAGTAAACTCTGTCAGTGGAGGAAGATCAAGAGTAGTAGGAAGAACCCCTCCTAAATGATTAAACAAAGACTCGTAGAACCTCTGCCACTCTGACGGAGATATGCTTATCTTCCCCTGGAATCCACGGGCCCTTTGAGATGATCGGATTATCGTTCAAAATTTACAAGAGTCGTTAGCTTTAGCCGCAGCATTTAAATTAGCCCACTGGGTTTGAAAGAAGGTGTTTTGCTTGGTATTCCGGAGCTTCCGGTACTTTTGACGCAGTTCCACCACCCTAATCCTAAGGGATTGATTAGGATTTCCCCTAAGTTTCCTAGAGGTCCGGCGAAGATCAGACCTAACCCTACGGCACTCTGAATCAAACCAGGACAGAAGAGTGTCAGCCTGGGCCTCAGCACTTGGAGGTCCCAGGTTCCTCCGGGTAATTACAGGAAGAAGCAGGGATACTAAATCCTCATATCTGTCTACTATATCTGAATTACAAGTTACTACTGCCTCTCTTAGGGCAAGCGCTGCTGGGGAAGCAAAAAAAAGTATCTAACAACCCGGCTTGATGCTCCGACCACTTCACCCTAACAATGGAAGATGCCTCCTCATCCCTTAGGGGCGATATAGAGGAGTCAACAGGAGTCCCTCTAACTAAGGGGTCTTCAAAAAACAAATTTAATGGAAGATGATTAGATACCCCCAAAGGGACCACTTCTAAACGATGAATCGTACGAAGGAAATTAGGGGATACTAGTATAAGGTCTAAAACACTAGAACCTTGGGGGGCATGAAAAGTAAAATCTCCCCTCCTGTCTCCCTCTGCACACCCATTGATAATGAAAAGATCTAAGTCTCCTAAAAGTTTGTCCATCAATGCCTTCCTTGGTCCAACAATTTGATCTCTAGAATGACGAGTAGGGAGAAGAAACAAATCTGCAGAGTCTTCCAAATTTGGAGATATCTGCTGTGCCATGTTCCCCAAACGGGCATTGAAGTCTCCTCCTATAAGGAGGGAAGCAGCTGGAAACTTTTGACTGGCCAAACAAATCTGTTCTATAATACCAAATACCTGGATTGTAATCCCTACTAGCATTTCAAATCCAGATGGAAATACACAGTGCATGAGGCTAAAATAAGCTTTAATTGAACAAATAATCTGCACACGCACAGATAGCGAAGAAGCAATAAGCAAACCAAGCCCACCACTAGGTCGCCCATGGGAGTCTGAGGGGACCGCCTCCAACCAATAAGTATCAAAGCTCTGCCATGATTTCTGGCTTGGGGGCACCGCCAGCCAGGTCTCTTGGATAAGAACTATGTTGTGCGCTGATAAAAAAGCAAGAAAATCCGGGTCTGCTTGGTGACCCTTCCACCCTGAAATATTCCAAGAAACCAGGGAAATAAACAGACCCTGGTTCTTGGCTAGTCATTGCTTGGAAGGAATGCAGGATAATTTAGGCCGTTGTCTAAGAACCCGGTCAGAGGGATGGGCAGAGACAATAAGAGGAGGAGAGGCAACCCCCGAAGGGGGCCCTACAATATGGGCTGATGTAATATTTATAGATAATAAATCTGGACTAACCAAAGGGGCAGAAAATATAGGAGCCTCATGCGGCAATCCCGATGCCATGGGTGGGGGAAGCGGAAGTGATATAGAGAGCCGACCTCTTTGTGGTAGAGTATTGTTATTACAATTACAATTACAAGGGGGGGACCCTCTCCTATCCGCTGATTTCCCCTTCGATGAACAGCCTAATGGACTAACGGTCGCTGATGAAACTAGAACTGGAGGGTCAAGTCTTTCCCCAGGGGATTCACCCACCTGGGAGCCCCCCATATCTGGCAGTCTGATGGGGGATTCAATCGGTGTAGAAATCCGAGATCGAATAGGAGACAGTCGGCAGAGGGTAGGAGGTAGCCTTTGTGTATCGAGAGGAGGGGGGTCTAGTCTAGATGTCCCTTCTAAAAGCTCCGCTGTTAACACTCCCAGCTGGGAGTATAAGGATTCTAATAGTTGAAAACAACGGGCTTGCGTAATTGAAGAGGGGGAGAGCAAAGCCCTAGGTTGATTAGCCAACATAAGGGAAGAATGAACAGGGTCCCCTCTTTCTGCAGTCACTGTCCGCTCGGCGGGCAGAGACATGCTGTTAGTCTGTGGAGCAATTCTGCTTGGCGATCCCCTGGGTCTCCTACGGGGCGGAGTTGGAGGGCGAATCCTCTGGGGCAAGCCTAATTTAGGGGGACACATTCCTTCACTTTGCTGGAGTATCAAAGAGGGTCCTACGCCTACCTCCATGGCAGGCCTGGTCCCTACAGGTTCGTCCTGTCCAGAAGAAAGAGCCTGAAAGGTACGGGCCATAAATATTAAGTGCCGTTCTAAGGGAAGTTTCTGCGCCATAATAAGCTCAGGCATCTCATGGTCTACAAAAAGAACTAATACCATTTGGCTTGTTGGTGAGATCAAAAGATAATCTACTGATGCAACATCCTTACTAGTAATAACTAGTTTCTTTAAAAGCGGTCTTAAACATTCAGCCTCATCTAGAGCAGAACCCCACGAAGGCAATGAGGCCCCATTTCTGGACCTGATTGTAAAGATCAAAGCAATAGAAATATATCCAAATGTGCCTGCATCCTCAGTATAAATTAAAGAAGGGGCTACAGCCTCCCTCCCCCGCCCCTGGACCTGAGTTGAGCGGTCTGGAAAGGGTAAGGCTGTTGAGGGGGAGGGCCGGTGTACCTTAACAGGCATCGGCCTAAAGATCTCAGAAGAATCCCCCCGACTCTCCTCTGCCCTACCTGCCCTGCCTGAATTCTGACTACACCTAACATCCTGCAGAAGCCCTTCAACTAGATTAATTTTAGATTGCATATAAGTCAATTTACAAAACATAAATTGAACTGTCTCTGCGGTGAGCAGGATATGTTCAGTTAGAAAAGTAGCCAATTTCCCTCCCACTGGGAGGGCTTCTCCCACATCGACTAGGATCCTATTTCCCGAGGCAGGAAAATCTTTACACGGGGAAGATCCTAAGTGCTCTGCCTCCTGTGAGCAGGGATCCCTCTCATTAGGAGCGGGAGATAGTGAAGGTAAAGGTAAAGATCCACATTCAGCAACCATGGGGGGGTAAGGTACTTCCCCACTGCATAAAGATGGCTTGCTAAGAAAGGAGTCCAAGCATCCCTGTTTGAGTACCTTTGGGAGAAGTAGCCCCCCTCCACCATCTGCTTCAACCCGTCTAGAGGCAGCCATTAATGAAAGTTGTTTGTGGTGTCTACGCATTTCTTAACTGCCTAAAAAACTCATGGGGGGGGCTCCTGCTCCGGGGAGCGCCGAAGGGAGCACAAAAGGGTGCGCAGCCCTTCGGCGTGCTGCCCTGGCGCATGCCTCCAGCACCGCCGGAGTACTGCTTGGCTTTTCTTTCCTCGCAGGCTGATGACGCCGCCTCTGGAATCACCCTGCGCCGATGTTCAGGTAAGTCAATTAGGGCAACAAGTCCCTGCTCAGCCTCCCGCTGCTCTCACCCTGCCGGAGTACTGCTTGGATTTTCTTTCCCCGCAGGCTGATGATGCCGCCTCTGGAATCACCCTGCACCGGTGTTCAGGTAAGTCAATTAGGGCAAGAAGTCCCCGCTCAGCCTCCCACTGCTCTCCATTATTATAAGTACTGGGGGTACCCTCCTTATTAAACAACAAAGGTGATGACAATGGGCATTTTTACACATACCTTAAAGTGCTGGTCTTTCAGTCTTCTGGGTTTACAAGTCCACAAGTAAGTTCTGGATGCATTCTTCACCCCCACACACACTGCTCTGAGGCAGTTCCTGGATGCATTCTTCACACAAACACTGCCCTGAGGCAGCCTAAAGTAGCCGCAGCTGTAGATGTGATAGGCTGCTATGGAAACCAAGTGACCACAGCTGCCTGGAGCAAAGCAGTTTACCAGTAGAATGTTTTACACACAAAAGTTCTGCGAGAACTTCTATGCAGAAGTTCAAAGAGTCGGATGTTTAAGATCTGGGTGAGTGATTCAGACACACAGAAAGTTCAGGATGTAACAGCAAACATGCAGGAGAAATGTGTGAGTAAAAACACCCACTGTGGTAACTACAAATTGGGGAAAGAAATGAAAGTATGTAGCATGATAGTTGTGGATGATGGCATCTGCAAACTTTTTTCTAATTGGCTGATCCAGCTTAGCAACAGTGGCTCTTCTTAGTAGATCAATTATGAAAGTTTTAGGAATGGAATTTATAGTGGAAGACAATAAAGATGCAATGTTATGATCAAGCACAATGGAGACCTTTTTAATACATGGTTTAATGCTATTCTTATTAAGATGTTCAGTGTAATGCAGTTAGCAAAATCCAGCACTGTGACAAATGCCTCTTGGACTCCGGATAAAGACTCTATGGCTCACTATCTAGATGCCTAAGTAGTAGGGGCGGGAAAACTTGTAAATCCGGTATCCAATAATGCCGGTACCGGGCGTACCGGCATTATCGGATTCGACCCGGTAATCCGGTCCGGGTACCGGATTCTTTTGCATTGCAGCCATTTAAAAATGGCTGCAATGTAAAAAACTTAAAGCCCCACCACAAAAGTTACAAAAAACAAACCCTCCCCGAGTCCAGGCTGCGCGGGTGGAAGGGGGGACACCCCCCACCCACCCTGCCCAGCCTGGATTTTTGTTTAAAAAAAGACTCAGAGGCGAGTCCACCCCCCAGCACCAGCGGCCGCGGCGTCCCCGCAGCCGCCGGTAAGTATGACCCGATCCCTGGGGGGGGTGGGGGTGTTTAACACCCCCACCCCCCCCAGGGATCACCCCTACAGCGCGCTTGCCGCTTACCTTGGGGAGCTCCGGCGGCGGCGGGCGGCCCGGCGGCTTCAGCGCCGGCTGTGGCTGCCGGCTTCAGGACGTTCTAGGCCTTCCGGTGAAACCCGGAAGTGCACCGGAAGGCCTACAGCGTCCTGACGCCGGCAGCCACAGCCGGCGCTGAAGCCGCCGGGCCGCCCGCCGCCGCCGGAGCTCCCCAAGGTAAGCGGCAAGCGCGCTGTAGGGGTGATCCCTGGGGGGGGTGGGGGTGTTAAACACCCCCACCCCCCCCAGGGATCGGGTCATACTTACCGGCGGCTGCGGGGACGCCACGGCCGCTGGTGCTGGGGGGTGGACTCACCTCTGAGTCTTTTTTTAAACAAAAATCCAGGGTGGGTGGGGGGTGTCCCCCCTTCCACCCGCGCAGCCTGGGAGGGGGAGGGGGGAGGAATTAATTGTAGACTATTTATTTCATTGATTTCAATGGGGACACAGTGCCCCATTGAACTCAATGAAATAAATCCGGTACCGGTATACCGGATTTAATCCGGGAATCCGGTTTTTACAGAACTGGTAACTGGTAAATCCGGTAGCCGGTAATGGGCCCGGGGTCCCACCTCTACTAAGTAGCAATCAGAGATAAACAACTAATATTTATGGCTCATGTGAATGCTCTTCCCACACGGATATATGAGGGTAGACTGGAGGGAATTCCCTTTTTAGAAAGGCTCTGTCCCTATGATATGCAAGCTGTGGAGACAGTAGCCCATACTATGGTATCTTGTCATCTGTACGACGATTTGAGGGAAAAATTTCTGGCCATGATACTTAATGAACGGGTAGGATGGGCTGAAGGGGATCTTCTTAGATACTTACTTAATAGCCCAAGGATTCAGGTGATTAAGGATGTGGGCGGTTTTTTGAGGCAGGCTATGTGGAGGAGAATTTTTTTTTTGGAATTCAAGCCTATTGGCGAGTCTATGGTCAATAGCTCCCCCTGTATTTAGCTGATAATTGATAACTGTTTAGGGTTGGACAGTGTAGAGAAAGCTTATATGCCTAAAAATGTTTGATGTTTGATGTTTATATATGTATATTTTTGTGGCTTTGCCGGCAATAACATATTGTTACGCTTAATAAAATTTATTATTATTACTGTGACAAATGCTGATTTCCTGACTTGACTGAAATGAATTCTCAGTTTTGCCCTGTTGTAATTTGAGGGATAACGTGAGAGCACTGAAAAGATATAGAAAACAAATTCAATGGGATGAAACCCACTTATACCAGGTCTGAATTTAGATATAGGACTAAATCCAACAAGGATTGGAGGGATCTCAACTCCCTTTGCAGAAAGTGCTTGGCACAACTCAACATCAGGTGTGAAGATGGTATAGGACAGAAGTAAGTTTAGAAAACCAGTTCCTTCTGAACAATTTCACATGATATGCACTTCTGTCTTACTATGTACATTTGAAATGTCACTTTCTAGCCAGTGACTTGCTGGTCACTCCTTTCCAAATCTCAAGATCCTCTCATGGAATGTTTCTGGTTGGAGGAGTAGGATTATGGGTCTGGACTTTTTAGATTTCACTTGTTCGTCAGAGATAATTCTTTTGCAGGAGACTTGGATGTTGATGGACATGTCCTGGGGGGATTTCCAAGTACACAGTTCTCCAGCAAATTCTGAGTCAAATAGGGGCAGGTGAAGTGGTGGGCTAGCTCTTATGGTGGCTGACTCCCTTGGGGCTTCTGTTTGCCAAATTGGTAATTGTGCTTCCTATGCTGCTGCATGAATGTTAATGTTCCCTTCGGATCTTAAGTTTAATCTGATGAATGTTTATATCCCCCTTCTAGTTCCTCTTATTATAAAGATACAGTCTGGAAAGATTTGACAGACTAACTAGTTAGTTTGGTAGATAGCTATCCCCTTGCTGGGATAATTGTTGTAGGGGATTTCAGTACCTGCTTGGGGGATCCAGCGGGTGAGCCTACTCTAGTAAGTGCAGAGGAAATTTATGCCTGCCTTTTTATTTTTAGACAAGTGCTCCAACTCGCAAGCCCCTTATTTAAGGAATCTTATTGATACATTAAGTTTCTCTATTCTAAATGGTGCTGTGCCAGGGGATAGTGAGGGGGAGTTTATTTTTCCCTCCCCTATCGGCTCAAGTGTAGTAGATTATGTATTAATCTCTGAGGCAGTGTCAACTCAGGTTCTGGATTTTGCCATTCTAACTGCTAGTGAGACGGAGCATCAACCATTGGCTCTGGTTATTTCCATCCCCTTGACTGTGGAGGACTTTGCCAATAAATCTGATTTGACTTCGGACACCCATGGGACGTTGGGTTCCATGAATGGTCATCAAAGACAGAAAGCTTTTTCCACCAATTATTTAATTCAGACCATTTTACAAAATTTAGGGAGTCTATTGTTGGTGGGGGAGACAACCTTACCTCAACCTTACTCCCACATCCGGTTTCTTCCCGCCCAATGCCATCTAAGGCCTGGAATCCGCTGGGGGGCTGGTTTGATAAAGAATGCTGCTCAACTAAGATTAAGCTAAGGAGGCAGGCCCAAATGGTTAAAAATAAGAAACTTGAAGTGGGAGTGCTTATTACAGCTACGAGTGAGTATAGGTTGCTGTTGAAGGACAAGAAATTGAACTATCAGTGAAAGACTTGGGCAAATTTAGAGGAAGCAGCATTAGGAAAAGACATGGGTCTTTTTTGGAAATTAATTTGGCAAGCTTGGCTTTCTGCGAATTCATATACACAAGCAGTCATTCCAGCTGGTGACTGGGTGAATAATTTTTGTCTTCTGTTTGCCAGTTCTACTTCGATTGAATTTGATTTACATCTACATAAACTGGATAACTTTCCACATTGGCTGCCAGTTGCGTCGGAGAATGTGGAGGCATTAATAATCCAGCTAAAACCAAATAAAGCCCCAGGGAGTGATTTCATCATGGCTGAGCTCCTTAAATCTAATGTGAACTGAGGGTGTGTGTGTGTTCCCGGTGGCGTTGTGTACCTCTGTCAGTGATATGGGGCTGTTCCCTTCCAACTGGGTTCAGAGTATTGTGATCCCCATATTCAAGAGTGGAGATCCACTGACCACATTTTTATGTTGAATCAATTAGTGACCAAGTATGTTCACCAGAGAACTAGCTCATCTCTGCACCTATGTCTCATGGATCTAAGAACCGCCTTCAATTCAATTAATAGAGAACGGCTTTGGGGAAAGCTGCATTTGTTAGATATTGACCCAAGACCTCTGTTCCTGATTGTTTCTCTGCATCAGGGTTCTATCAGTACATTTTTCCAAAACTAAGGTAATGGTGGTGGGGCCTTATCATGCTCACCACCTTTGGATGATGGATTTGCATGAAATTGAGCAGGTTAACTGGTATAAATATCTGAGGAACAATTTTGTTCCAGAACAGCCTCTTGGCAGTCTCATTTTAAGACTGCATTGGCCCAAGCCAGAGCCACTGCTAAGGGGATAGTTGGGTTTTATCTCACTAAGGGTGGTAAACTGGTGATGCTGGCCATTAAGATATTTAGAGCCAAAGCAGTCTCCCAGTTTCTGTTGCAGTGTGGATCCTCCATTTTTTAAATGAGCTTGAGCTGCAATTAAATCAGTTCCTACACTCTAGTCTGAATGCTCCTACATATATGCCATCAATTTTTCTAAGGATTTAGACTGGTTCACACTCACTAGCCTCTATGGCTAAGGTGGATATCATAAAATTCTGGCTGTGTTTAAAACTGAGACCACCGGAGTCATTCTTGGCAGTAGCACTATCGTCTGATATTCATGGCTGCTGGGAAAGTGGGGTAAACTCCCTTCTTTTTTCTCTTGATTTTTCAAGTGAATATTTTGTGAATATGGAATATACTAGGGCCTTAAGTATTATTAATATGGTTAGGATTAGTGACCAAGAGTCCCAATTGACCTCCGCAGCCATTGACGCGCAGAAAATATCAAGACTGTATGGTTCCTTGTCAGTGCTGCTTTCTGGTGCTCATTATTTGTTTGCCCTCTCGAACTGGAATTATAGATTTGCTTTTTCTCTTGCCAGAATGAATTTACTCCCCTCAGTTGTGATAGGGGGTAGATTTATGAAACTGCTTTCTGAACAGATGTATTGCCCCTTTTGTCCAAGAAAAGTCATAGAATCCTTAACTCATGTTTTTGTGTGTGTGTTCTTTATGCAATTCTTTTCATCGCCAATTCCTGGAATCTGTTGTTTACTCCATGCCACCTTGTAATCAGGTTGAGGCTCTAAGGAGACTATTAGCTGATGAGGATCCCCAACTAACTCTGGTGGTTGCAAAATTTTGTGCAGCTGCATTTAGAACTAGGAAAGCAGCACAGCTCACAAAAGTATGTTCCGTTTTGGAGGTCTGATCATCTTATTTTGTTGTTCTGTTTTGTATGTCTATTTGTATTTGAGATGGTTCTGCAAACACAATAAACTTGACTTGGCATTTGGAATGTGGTTCTCCAGGGTCACTAGATAAATTAAAATTCTAATCATTGTAAAAGTTTGCTTTGGAGTGGGTAGCAACAGGTTCACACACGGTCTGTCTCTACATGCTATGATATTCACAGGGGAAATCATCCCGTTCAAGCTCCTCATGCTGCTGTGTTTATGCTGCCTGCCACCCTATAGACTGCCCACCGGGGGAACCCATCAAGTGGCAAAATAAATAGGGATTTGTCCCTCTGCTCGGGCTCCTTTACTCTTTAATTTTGGCTCCTTGGCTCTGCTCAGGCAAGCCACAGTCATGCAATAAAATTGACATGCCTACTGAAAGTAAGTTCAACAGCAAAACTGACACGCTCAGAGTCCATTGAAGTTAAGCCTGACAGCAAAATTAACAGTGACAAAGCAAACCTAGACACACCCAATTAATCATGGAGACAAGAACTAGAATGAAAATTTCAATGTTCCCATGTCTCTGGCCACTTGCACATGAGAAGGGAAGGGGGTAGGACTGCCAAGAGCCAAAATCACAGCAGGGAGATCACGTGCAACTCTGCTTGTGTGTGCCTGTTTTTATTGTCATTATTCTGTTTCTGCCATGATTTCAATCACAGGAGATGGTGATCAAAATCCAGCCTTGTCTCCCGTGAATGAAATCATGGCAGAAATGGGCTAATGACGTTAAAAACCCCATATACACAAGCAGAGCTTCACGTGATCTTCCTGCTGTGATTTTGGCTCATGGCAGTTCCTTCCAACTCTGCCTCCCGTCTCATGTGCAAACAGCCTAAGTGGTAGCTTGGCTGACCAGTGCCTAGGGGCAGGGGGGTGTCGTTGACCAGGCATTGATTATTATGTTTTTGGCTGCTCCACAAGTCCCTTGAAGAGCACCACAGATACCTTTCAGGTAGAAAACCCCTTCAAACCTGCATTTATGTCATGACAAATCCCATATTTAAAGTTATCAAACGCAATGCTTGCCCTTTTGTTAGGCAGCTGTAACAGTGGCAAGCATAACATGTAGAAACATTCCTACAATTGATTTTCTGTGCTCCAGACCTTGGCCTGCAGGAACTAATTTTTCTAGAGCTGTAAATCCTGATTTATCTGATGGCAATTCCTGTGTGTGTATATGTCATGGTGATTTCTTTTTTTCCCATGTTTGTGTATGCACAGAAAAACATGGGACTAAGGGTAAAGTGACATAGGAGAGGGCCAGCAGGATCCCTCACCTGCCCTGTGACAAGGCAAATGCAGCTGCCACACTTTGGGCCATCAGGGAGAACAGTCCAAGTGGTCTACCCCTCTGCAGGGAAACAGGGTGGGTGGGCCACTGTCACAAATACTTCTTCCAAGCAACCAAGATTGGCTACTGTTGGAGACAGGTGGTGTGCTCCATGGACCATTGGTCTGACCCAGTATGGCCATACTTAAGTTCTTATGTTCTTATTCTTGAGTGTTTCCGAGAAGGGAGGATTGAGCTTGAGTTTCTGACACCTCCTCGGTAATGTGATGACTACTCCATAGTCAGTATTTGTTATTTAGTACTCTGTATTATTTATTTATTTATTTTATTTATTTAACAGATTTTTATCCCACTCTCCCCACCTCAGTGGCTCAGAGCAGCTAACAAAACCATAAAACAACAATATAAAAACACTAGAACAATTTAAAACATTAATAATAAAAGCACACCCTCACTCCCACGAAACCCACCCCTACACATCATCCCTACCCACTCCACCCTACCCCTACCTTCACCAAATGTCTGAGAGAACAGCCATGTTTTATAGTTCTTCCAGAAGGTCGGAAGGTCCAGGGCCAATCGTGCCCCCACCAGGAGGGAGTTCCACTGGTGCAGCACAGTGACTGAGAGAACACCCTGCTCTGTGTGGCTCCCCGAGACACCCGGGGGACCTCCAACAGCACGCTCCCAGCCAACTGCACAGGCCAATCCAGAACCTGGGGAGTGAGGCAGTGCCACAGGTAAACTGGGTCCCGACCATGTAGGGCTTTATAGGTTAAGACCAACACTTTGAATCGGGCCCGGAAGACTATTGACAGCCAGTGCAGAGACCGGAGCACCGGTGTGATATGCTTCCAGTGGCCCAGTCCAACCAGGAGCTGGGCCACCGCATTCTGCACGAGCTGCAGCTTCCAAGCTATCACCAAAGGTAGCCCCACGTAGAGCGCGTTGCAGTAGTCTAATTGACTACATCTATTCAGTACATGTTACTTAATATGCCAGCGCTACTGCACTACCCCTTCCTCTACCGCTTTCCCCCGCACAGTATAAAAGCAGAGCCTCAATTTTCCCTCTCTTTGTGGGTTGCAGGAGGCAAGCAACAGGTAAGCATTACTCCATCAAGACATTACCGAGTACCAAATAACTTGTCTATTTCTTGGGTTCTGACTGCAATACTTGGGCCAATACTGCAATGCTTGACTGAAACTGAGCAAAACCAAATATTGAGTTTCAGCCCGAATCCCGCCCAGTGACGTGACAGCACAGGAATGGCGAACTATGCCCGGCTGAACTATAATGGCAAATTATGCTCTATGGTGCCAGCTGACCTTGCCATGGGGTGGGTCTACATGGGTCCAGCCTGATAGGATGTGGCCCATTACCCCACTTTGGACCAGGTGGGGCAACAAGTCCATTTTGCAGTGGCAGCTCCTAGTTCAGGGCTGTAGGGTGGTGCCCCACAAGCCCTGGCTGGGCTTCTGCTGCTGCAGTGCTGCCCTAGTACGGTATATTGGGGGGAGGGGGGGATTTGTTATCTGCGAGGTGTCACTCATTGAGCTGGATCAGATCATTCTGCCGCTCCCTGCTGGAATAGGCTTCCCTAGCAACTAGAGAACTGGGAAGCCTGTTCCAGCAGGGAGCGGCAGAATGATCTGATCCAGCTTGATGATGAACTAGTCAGCACATGGCATGGTTGGCGGGCCAGGCAGGAGACTAGGGGAGGAGCTCCCAGTCCCACGAAGACGCAGTAGGTAGAGGGGAGTCCAAGCGGCCGGCAAGTGGCTCAGCGGCAAGGAAGGTGGCACGCACAGAGAAGATTTGCAGGTACTCTGAATCGGGGCCCTGCGGGCAAGGCAAGTGAGGATGTGCGAAGTGCGAGACAGAGGATCTTGGAGCCCTTTTTCTTAGTATCTTGCACCTGCTCACTTGTATTTTTGGGGCGGGCAGGGAGGAGGCGCTTGAGGATTCCTTTAGGAATCCTCCAGCAAAAAAAATCATTTTTGGGCTGCACAGCTAATTGCCCTGGCCAATCTCTGGCCACCAAAAAACACAGGCAGCCTGAGTGCGACCGTGCACTTGACTGTGGGGGTTGGGATCTTTTTGTGTGTGTGTGTGAGTGACTTTGGAGGGAGGGGGGACTCAGAGGGACTGGGAGCCAGCCAGCCAGTCAGGCCTCAGCACAGCAGCAATTTGCAAAGGGAACTTAGTGGGAACTAACTTTGGAAGTAAACTTAGCTGCCGGCCATGGTTGTAGCAGGCAGTATGCACTGGCAGTTACAAGCAATTTGACTAACAAACAGCTGAGCCCAGTTAAGAGCCTCGCCTCTCCACCACCAGTCTCCACCAGCACATGTGGCTGGGGTGAGGGGAGGCGAGGCTTTTAGCTGCCTGGGCTGGGCTCAGCTGTTTGTTAGTCAAATTGCTTGTAGCCACTGGGCTGCTGCAGCTGAACTCCAATGCTGATGCTTCCAGGGCCCAGGCACTGCAGGTGGCAGTTTTTCTCTAATGTAGGTAAGGCAAATGGCTGAGCTGCTGTGTCTGCAGCTGAACTCCAGTCCTTCCTGATGCCTCCAAGTCCCAGGCACTGCAGGCGGCAAGATTTCCTATAAGGTAAGGTGCTGGTCTTATTATGTACTTGTGGCGCTAAAACTGGAGTCCTGGGATTTTATTAGGGTGCTTTTGCTTTCTGTGTTTCCATCCTGGATGATTCTGCAGCTAGTGGACTCCTACAGGGTGGGTGCTGCTTGCTGCTACTAGGTTCAGTTAAGCACTGGATGTCTCATGAGTCATGTCTGGGATTTTATTGGGGAGGTGCTTTGTGAAGTACTAAGGGACAGTGGTAGAGCAGCTATTGGCTCTTGATTCTGGGGTTCATCAGGGTGCTTTGTGAGTGACTGTGAAGTGGGGAAGCAGCTAGCCATCTGCTTCACTGCCCCTGCCCTGAAGTATTCTCGCTCTCCACTGAGTGTGTGTGTTGGGGGGACCCCAATCCCTGCTTCAGAAGGGACTTCTCTGTGTGTGTGTGTGTGTGTGGGGGGGTTAAATTGTTATTCACGGGGCCTTAAATACTAATTCCCCCCAGCACACACACACACACACACACAAGCAGCAGAGGGCGAGAATATGTCAGGGCAGGGACAGTGAAGCAGATGACTAGCTGCCATTCAGGAGTCCTTTTGTTTCTATGATTTGATCCCCTCCCAGGCTGAGGCTGGGTAAGTAATTTCTCTCAGTGCAATAGTGCATGGTGCCTGACTTACTGTCTCTTAGCTTTCTTAGTTTCCCAAGTTTGAAGCAAGCTTGATGTAAAAGAGAAATCTCATCTGTTCAAGGAAGTTTATTGATATTGTGGTTTGGAAGTTTGAATCCCAATCATGATTTAGTGGGACTAAGGGGGGAAAAACTCTACATCGTGGTTTGGTTTTTCATTCAATCCTTATCACTCAGCATGCACTGAGATTAGTGTGTCTTACAGTCTTAGGCCGCTTTTAGACGAGACACATTTACGCATGATTGTTAAAAAATGCGCTTGTTTTAATGCTTGTTTAAACACCTAAACCGTTTTAAAATGTGTATTTGCCGTGAACGTGTAAAAGCCCAAACCATTTTGAATGTGTTTTTTAAATAATGCGCATTTTTAAAAACCGGTTTTGAGCAACTTTGATGATCGGGGGGAATGCCAAAACCAGTTTTTAAAAATGCGCATTATTTAAAAACCACATTCAAAACGGTTTGGACTTTTACATGTTCACGACAAATACACATTTAAAACGGTTGAGGTGTTTAAACGAGCATTAAAACAAGCACATTTTTAAACAATCATGTGCAAATGTGTCTCGTCTAAAAGCAGCCTAAGGGTGCTTTCAGACAAGATATTCTCCACACACTGCCCACCCGCTATACATGTTACAGGGCACCGCTAGGGCAATATTGCAGCCCTGCAACATGTACTGTGGGTGGAGAGTGTCTTGTCTGAGAACGCCCTTACTCTGCCTGTGTTTTGGGTTTATAATGTGAATGAAATTTGTGTTTTGTTCCAGTCGTTAATCTGGTGTAAAAAGAACAGTGATTTGTGGGTTTCAATCTGTGGTTTTAATGGGATCAATCTTGCATGGTTTTTAATTTAGAATGCACGTCAATCCTCCTCTGTATCATGAACTACTGGACTGGGGTGCTTTACAAGGGTGGGTCAGGTGTCTGTGTTTTGGGGCTTAATTGGTGGTTTGGGGCTTGAATCCCAGTCACGGTTAATGGGAGAAAGTCTCCCTGGTTTGCATTTCAATCCTTAATCTGATGTAAAAGGAACTTGTCTCTTTAGGTTTAAATGTGGTTTAGTGGAACTAATGTTGCGTGGCTTGCATTTCAATCTTCCTCACTTAGCATGCTCTGTGGGGTGGGGCATATCTTCCTGCCTGTGCTTGTTTTTTTTTTTTTCCCAAGCTTATGTAAAATAAAAAAATCTGGTCTTATTATTTATTTTTATTTATCTATTTCTTACATTTGATAACCCACTCCTGTTGTCACAGTTACCCGGAGCGGCTAACAACCAATAAAATACATAAAAACATCAAAATATTAAAATAACTATAAACCTGTAAAATCCACTTTTCTAAAAAGGTCTGCAATAAAATCTCCCAACTCCCGTTCCTGCAGTACAACAGCACAGGGGGCCTATATAAATAAAGTTATTTGGACAAGCCCCACCATAGAGCTCTGCCAGCCATAAGGTTCTACCGGCCTTACTGCCCCACCAACCTCAAAACCCACCAGCCGCCACTGCCATGTTGCATCACCAGCCTTCACCGGCAGATGCAGCACATAGTGCCCTGTCTCCTGCCCTGAGGCAAAAGCAAACAAACAACTGGAAGCCCCTGACCTAATGACCACCTGCATCCCAGGCTAAGCTGGGGTAAGGTAGGTCACCCAATATGGGTTAATGTATTGTGTGGTCTTATTGTTCAGGATTCTCTTATTCCCCTTGTAGGTAAATTAAGGATGTGCATTGTGCACTTGCAATTTGTCAGCTTCATGAACAGCCCTCTTTCCCTATATTTCCCTCCTCCTTGCCTTCTATCCTTTGCCCACCCTAGATGGTAAGTCCTTTGTGGCAAGAACCTGTCTGTAGTCATGATTGTTTAACATCAAGTATTTTGCTGGCACTATGTAAGTAAAAATGAAGATGGTGACTGGAAAATGTTGCTACTGAGAATCCCCCCGCTAAGCGCCTTGTGCACTGTGGGGGAAGTTTGGGCCCGCCTCTAAGGGAATGAGGCTGCAGGGTGGTTCCTGTTCTTTCCCACTGCGCGCGGGGATGGAGGAAGCTGGCCGCACGAAGAGCAAGCTGCAATCCGTCCTGGATTGCAGTTTGCAGCGGCAGGGTTGTGGCGCGAAAATGCGCTCTCCTAATTGGCCGGTAGAGGCCACGTGGTGCAGCGCGCCGGGCAGCCCCTCACTTGGTTGGCGGCGCGCTGCTGAAGCCCACCCACCCACCCCTGGACTAGTGCCGTGGATTTAATCCGGTCGCCTATTTATTGTGGGATCAGGAAGGAATTTTTTCCCTTATAAAAAGGGTTTTTCGACTTCCTCATGGCACTGTTGGGTTTGGAAACGTCGGGGGTGCATGGGTGGTTAGGTTGTTTTTTATAATTGTCGCGGCTGTCGCGGTGTTCAGTACCATAGGTTTAAAAATGGAAAGGGCTCTAGGGCCTTGGGTGTATGGGCAGATGATTGGGATCATTCTGCAATGGGTACCTGGTGAGTAATTTAGGGGAGGGGCGCCCCAAATTATCACAGGACGGAAGGCCAGGCGTTGTGTGCATACGGGTAGGATTTAAGCGGTCCCGAAGTTTGCAGCAGCAACGTCTGTCCTTCTGAAGAATGGATCAAGTCGGTCCATTGGAGGGGGATTGGACTGGTATCTCCAATCCAGAAGGTTGGTAGTATGGTACTGAACGCGGGTGGGGGTGAGAGATAGTTTAAGGTTTGAGTTATGTCATCTCTTCACCCCTTCCCCCCTTTATTGTTATTCACCCAAGTTAATTTGGTTAATTGGGTCTAATTTTAAGCAGAATCTAATTGGCATTCTAATTGCCTCACAATTCGGCATGGGAAACAATTTGAAGCAGGGTAATTGGTTTTAACTCTATCCACCGTTATTCATCAGTTCAATTGGCGTAATTGGTTGTCTTGTTTCTTAACAGGTTATTAATTAAATTCGGATTCAATAAAACAGCTGCGGCCAGTTTTACCCATATCCTTTGTGTCTGAATCTTATTCCTAGTGCGGGGGCAAAAACTCAATATGCAGAGATGGCATTGTTGGAGAAGTGCAATCATGGAATACCATGCACTTGAACAGGACACACTCTGTCCCTAAGAACTTATGATAATTAATCAATCAACTTCAAAAATGCTATATTCCCACCAACAGATTCTGAAAAGGTTACTTGCTGGTAGGGACTCTGTATGCACAGAGTATATGTACCTAACTTTCATCATAACATCTAAAATATGCTCGTGGGTCATTTAATTAGATGGTGTGTCTGATGTACTCTTGCATGACCAGGAGCAGGAAAAATCTACAAGGATGTAAAAGTCAAACTCATGATAAGGAGTTATTTTCTTTGCATGTTTGTTTTTTAAAATCAATTATTGCTTCGCTCATGGTCACAATTCACTCTGTGTTATCCTTCTTAGGTCCTTAAAGAGTATGTAGTAGATAAAATAAATAAATTGCAGTTAAAACAGTACATTAAATAATAAAACGGTACATTAAATAATCATTGTTGCCATAATAAAGGGCACTAACCTGTGAAGAAGAGGGATTGTGCAGAAAAGGGTTAGAGCAAGTCCCTGCAGTTGTTGTAGACATACGGCTGAAAATCGCGGCTAAGTGATTTTGAACTGAGTATCAGGGGCATTGGTACCAACTACATCCGGTCTGTGGATTTTTCCAGCATACCCATCCTGCACTAACAAGGCTTGTCTGAAGGCAAAATTAGGCAGACAATAGGGGTGAAATTAAACTCTTCCTCTGTGAAGGAAAAAAAAAGATGTGGCCAGAATTAAATTTTAATGTATCCTTTTTGGCTAAATTATTCAGAATTTAGTGTAATTCTCTCTGAACCCCATGTGAGTTGATACCATTTGAGTTTTCCAAGCAGTTGCATAAAATCATAGTATGGAACACTTCTTCATTTATTATAAATTATGCCTGTTCAGAAGTACTTCATGTGCTGATATTCAGTCCATTGACGCCAATTGAGGTCTTTCCATTGACTTGAGTGGGCTTTGGGTATAGCCCTATATGGTCATGCAGTTGTTTGATTCAGCAGATAAGAAGAATTGCATGCTAGATAGAAAAATGCATGATACTTCCTTGGAAACAAAGATATCATCTAGTGATCAGTAGATGGCAAGCTTGTTACATCAAACTTTTAGAGCATTTTTATACTGTTAGCACTTACAGTACAAGTGTTATGCTATATTATAATTTAAAGTACCTTTAAATTCATCCTATTTTTTGTATTGTGTGAATGATTTGTGCACAAGCCTCTCCACATAGCAGATATATGTTGCAGCCTTTAAGTTGCTAGTGTAAAGAAATAAATTTGTCTTAATTAATATATGTGTTAACTTCCAGTAGCTATTTTCCCTCTGGCATAGATTAAATTATTAAGTGCTTTACTTCTACAGGGTTTATTTTTATTTGAAACTTGTTTTTATTAATGCTGGGTTTGGGACCCCCACCCCACTGCTTTGCCTAGTTACTGTGCCTTGGCACTTCTCTTTCTAACAGAAGCCTTCCCTAAAGATCCTATAGGAACTGCAGTCTTCAGCTAATAATCAAAATTATCTATAATGCTGCCTATTAGAAACAACATGACAAGAATAAGAGGCTGTCTGATTTATTATGTATCCCCATTTATTCTTTGTGATGCACATGTATCTTTTCTAATAGCATAATAATCATAGATTTACATCTGGGGGGAGGGGAGTAATATGGTTAGGACAAAGTAAATAAAATAGATAATGGGCATGCAAGAGCATCCAAGCAGAATTAAATTAGTAAAACAATGAATAAACAGGATTAAGGAAGATGACAGGCTGCCTGAGAAATTACACATTAATGATGCAGGGCCCAAATACACGTGTGAGTTTTTTCTTGTGCTCTGCAATGGTTAGTCTTGTTTGCTGTCTGGAATGTTCCAGAATGACTGTGTCAAATCTGTATTGACTGTAAGTAATAGGAAATTGTTCTCCAATATTAGCAGGGACTTGCTGGAAGATAGGTACTGAAGTTCATTTAAACAGCTCCAGGAGATGAGCCAGACATTACTATTATCTGTTCGGCCTGATCTCGGAACTTCCTGATCTTTTGTTAGGAGAAAAATCAAATGATTTAGTTTTTTAATGTAGCCAGGCAGGGCAATTGTATTCAGCATTTAGTATGAAAATAAAACAATGGCCTTATGGGGGGAAACAGTGAAAGGAGCCATGTGAAAGGCTGTATGCAGGTTCCCCTGCAAGTTTTACTTCCCTGTGCAAGACAGTGGAACACTTTTGTGCCAGGTCTGTATGACTCGGATAGGGATTCTCTGGCTTCAGGGATAGAGAATGTTAAGGCAAATGAATGACTGACTGAGTTAATGAGCAGCCTTTTCTGTAAGGCTTGCTTTCTGTGACAATCCAGCAATATCCAGGCAGATATTGGCATAAGAGTTAATGCTGCTCATTTCTCATAATTACAGATGTCTAGCATTTGCCACCTTCATGGAAACAGACCTACAGTGAAGAGGATTAATGGCAACCTGGCTTCTGAGTGGAGGGATGCTTTGGCCCTAAGTAATTATACAAAGGCAATTCAGAAGCTTTTAAGGGCAATCACTGAGTAATGTTGGACTTGAAAATTGTGAGGCAAGAACAAGAATTATTGTGACCATAATAACTTGAACATCTCTGGCTACAGAGATTGACAGCTAGGTAGGTATATATATTGATCCTTTGTAGAAGAGGTACAATTGTCTGTTCATCCGACTGATTTATTGCTGTCATTGAAGAGGGAAGGGAAAAATAATGAATATTAGGTCTGTTTTTGGTTTAAGTATACTCAAGTCTATAGTACATATTTTAGTTGAACATGAAAGCATATATTCCGCACTGAATATGGCCGTTTTTACACAGATGCCACCCACAAACACTCATTGGATGGCTGGGAGACCATCTGTGTAAATGTCAACAGATGGGTGTGCAGGTGCC
>QEPC01000119.1:6831649-6842722 GCA_003113815.1 Sphenodon punctatus | reverse complement strand
TGAGCACTGAAACGGAGTGATTTGGGGAGCCAGAGCACTGAAATGAGGGCCAGTACCCCCACCAGTGGCAGTCTCCCCCCTGCCATCCCCCCATAACCTCCTGCTCACCCCTGCCAGGCTGCTGAGGATCTGAGTCTGGGGACTCAGCTCCGATAGGCCCCAAATCTGGTACACTCTTCCCACCCCAAGCCACGCCCCCAAGCCACAGGGCCACTAACACTATATTTTCCCGGGCCACTTTGGTTTCCCAATCTGCCCCTGCTGGTTTGTCACCACATGGCGGGACAGAGACCTCCCTGCCTTGGATTGGGTCATAGACCAATTTCAGCAGAGGGGGATAGGACCTTAAAAGGGACAGACCGCCACTTCTTGGCTCTCTTGCCTCTTCCTGCCTGCTCTGACATCTACAAGATCTGGGCTTCTGCCAGATTGGAACTAAGGACTGAGCCCTATGTAAGTTACCTGTACATGGAGTTATATGCCATCAGATTGCCTGCCTGAACCAGTACAGTTTAGGCAATTGCAGATTCAAAAAGGGTCCTCGTACCCCTCAAACTGGACTCTGGGGTCTTCTCAATGACTTATCTTGCTTTCCTACCCTTTTGTGCCTTTTTGTATCTTTTAACTCTATAAGTAAAATCTAAGCTTTTCCTATTTTTAACTCCACTGGGCTTGTGTGTGTTTGCTTGCAAAGAACACCTCCCTTCACCTGAAAGGCATAGCTACTAAAGAGGGAGAAAGGAATTCCCCTGTCTCTTTTAGCCAAAGACAGTTTTTGACCAAGATAAGCACCTGTAGGTTGCTCCAAGGGTTCTGCCTCTTGGAAGGGGGAGAACACCGGATAAAGTGGACTAGGGTGCCTTGGAAAGCTGTGGGCCTATAAACGTCTGGGGTTCACATATCCTGGGTTGTGTGGATTCCCTCTGATTTCTGGAACCCAGGTGGTGGCAGCGAAAACTAGGTTTTTCTGGGATTTTCCAGCTGTGGGGACCCCAGGTTAGAGATTGGACGAACACAGTGAGGTGGGTGGCTCAGCTGTATAGCACCCCCTTACTGCATTTCACCACAGAGCCCTCAGCCCCTGGTGAGGCCAGCCAGGATGCGGGAGGGAACAGCCCCATCCTACTGGTGGAGAAGGCCTCCCTGCAAAAAGAAACGGGACACATCACCCTCCGCATGCACCCCCGAAAATCACAGGGACAAGGTGCACATGGGGAGCAGATCAACACCAGGGACTCCTCCCTCCCCCCCCCCGGACATGGAGGAATAAGATCCAGATAAGAGAACGACCACAGGGAAGGGGGGGGGGGCTTGGCCACGAACAGTCAGGGCCCCAGCTGGGAAGCACAGCTGACGGAACACATTTGCTCATGCAAAAGGGAACCTGGAGATGTACCAGGAGGAAGTTGCAGCCCTGGAGGAGGTCAAGGAGGAACTGGAGGCCATCCTGAGGCCTGGCGACCAAGACACCGATGGTAGGTCCACACAGACATGGGAAGGGATGCGGGAGGTGCTGGGGTGACACAAACAGGGAAAGGGGCACAGCTGCACCAATAGTCCCATCCCCAGCCAAAGGAATGTAAGGGATGGCCAAGGGGACATCAAGAAGGGGGGCTGGGAACACCAAGACACCGATGGTAGGTCCACACAGACATGGGAAGGGATGCGGGAGGTGCTGGGGTGACACAAACAGGGAAAGGGGCACAGCTGCACCAACAGTCCCATCCCCAGCCAAAGGAATGTAAGGGATGGCCAAGGGGACATCAAGAAGGGGGGCTGGGAACACCACGGGACAACAGGCATTGACAACAGAGGGGGGAAGGCAGTGGAAGAGGGAACGGGAGATACGGCCACGAAGGGGACAGGAAACACACATACGTAGGGATCCAGGGAGCAAGGATAGGGCCACCATCAGAAGCTGAAGTGGATGGGGATGCAACAGGGACCACAGCTGGAAGGTCAGAGGCCATGGAGGGAGCAAATGGGGGATGCCAGTGCCACCCTAAGGACTATGACAGGTGCACAGGGGATGGTCACGGTCACCAAGCTAATCACAGGTCCCCTTGCTGTTCACAGATGAGCAACCTGGTCCATCTAGGGGTGCTGCCGCCAGGAGTGCCGAGAGGAACTGGGAGATGCTGGTCCACAACCACAGGAGGAGCAAGGATCTGGGGAGGGAATTTCTGGTGGAAGCCAGAAGGTTGGCAGAAGCACACACGGAGGAACAGGCCCGCAACTGGGAGATGCAGCTAGGGGAGGGGGAAAGGGATCTGGAACAGATTGCAGCAATTCTCACCTGGTCCCACACCGAGCAATGCTCACCTGGCCCCATACCTGTGGGACAGGCACCAAGCTGCCACCCTCATCCGTGAGCAGCACCTCAACTTGCTCGAGAGGGAAAGGGTCTGTGTTACGATGAAGGGAACTGCCACAAGGGCCTTCACCCTCATAGAGGAGGCACTGAAGGCACTGCGGCTCTTACCCCAGCATGAGATGGACCCTCCAGTCATGGTAGGAGGGATGGCAGCAGGTGGACACCATGGCACCCTCCCACAGGTGCAGGTACCCCCTCCCCAGTCCTTCTGCCAACCCTGGTTCCCCCAGCAACTGCCTTACACTCCCACAGGGGCACCCACACGGCCCCCCAACAACACCAAGGGGCCACCCTACCAGTCCACCCCCCTTCCAGTTCCCCCCTGCACCCTCCACAACCCCCCTCCCGGGACCCCAGCCTCCACAGAATATCCCTGCACCCCCAATGACCCAACTGCCCAGGCCAGCCATCCCACTAGATCGGATAAGCTGAGGTAAGAAGTGGAGTCCTCCCGTGGGGCGGGGGGCAAGACATGGAACACACCTGGCCACTGGAAAGGGCCAAAGTGGAGCATGGGAAGATGAGATGGACACAAGGGGGGCACATATGGAAGCACAAGACCTGGGCAGCAGGGCAGGGGAACCAGTTAACGGTGATGCTGTGTGCCTCTATTGCAGGAGACATCACCAGACCCAGCTGTGGAGCAGCCTGTAGAGGAAGGAGAGCCCAGTTTTGGCAGCCAACAATCACAGAGGACAGTGGCTGCCAAGGCCCACAGAGAAGCAAGCCCCGGGGGTGCTGTAAAGAGGGGATGGGGAAAACCCTGAAAAAACTTACCCCACCCCATGTACAAAGTCCAACAAATAAAAACAATGTACAGACATAACAGCTTGTCGATCTGTCTGTACAGGGGGCTGCATGTGCAGGGACGGAAATGGTAGCAAGTCAATGGGGTCATGACAGCAAAGGTATCAACGCCACACAATTGCTGTGAAAGCAGGCCTGGTGGCCCACCCCCATGCCCCACCACACCACCGGCTGATGGACAAGGCAGCCGACCACTAGGGGAGACCATGCAGTGTCCAGCTGCCAAAGGTAACCCCGATACCCACAAGGACATGGCATGGCGCCCTACAGAATACCAGTCAACACAAGCACACAGCGGAGGAAAAGGTGATGGGAAGACTGGGCACAACACAGAGACCAACAGATAGCCTGGACCCAGGATACCACACTTGTGCGGCAACGGGAACCCTAGAGGCTACGGCTACACGGAGCTTCAGGGGTCACCTCTGCCATGGTATGTGGGATCAGGGACCCTCACCATCACAGCAGTGGCCCTCTGACCATGGGGGCACCCAACCACGTATCAATAATGACATGGGCAGTCACAGGGATAAACAGCAGAGTGTATTGGTTCAGGGTACAGGAATAAGGGAATGGTGGAGGGGGGGGGCGTGCATAGGCATGGGTCGGTTCTCAGCCAACTGGACAATGATGCACCTGCACAAGGCATCCCTGTTCTCTTCTGAGATCCGCCTGAAGGCCCTACCCTGGACATGCTGGTACAGGGACATGAGACTTGTTCTCTGCACCGGTGGGGGGTTGTCCAGGGCAGCCCCACTGATCTCGCGAATGTTGTGAAGTGCACAGACCTCCAGGACAAGGATGAGGGTGTGCTGGAGATCAAACTGCTTTGGTTCAGCAATAGGTGCCACCTCATTTTGAGCTCGCCAAAGGTCCGCTCTAACACGCATCTCGCTGATGACAGGCACTCATTGAAGAGCACCCACTCGGGGGAGGTGCAACAGGATAGGCCCTCATAAGTCATGGGGTCAGAGGGTAGGCAGAGTCCCCAATTACCATCGGAGCCATGGACACACCCTCTATAATCTGGAACATATTTGTGGGGATCTCCCTATCAAACATCCTGGCATAGAAGGGGGAGGGGTGCAAGATCCAGGAATCGTGGCTCCACCCCGAGTGGTCAGTGTACACGTCAATGAAGAGGCACCTGTGGTCAACAATAGCTTGCAGTTTCACAGAGAATGCCTGCTTCCAGTTTAGCTAATCTGTCCTGGTGTGGGGGGACTAGAAGATGGGGATGTTTGTGCTACTGATCACACCTATGCAATGTGGGAAACCCATTGCCTCGAATCCCTGGATCACAATCTCCAGGTCCCATAGCTGAATGACCCGCTCGAGGAGCAGGTCCGCTATCAGGTCACATATGTCATGGAGCACCCTGTTCACGGTTGCAGCTCCCACACTGAACTGCTTACCAACACTCCAGCAGGAATGGCTAGCCTCCACACTGCCATCACTACCCACATCCCTGGGGGCAATGGGAACTGCATGTTGATAACATTCCTGCAGGGATGGGGACCAATGATATCATCAATCCGAGTCAGCAGGGAGCAGTTTTTATGGAAGTGGTCGGTCCACTCCTCGTCAGTCCATGTCACCAGCATGTTCTCCCACCAATCATTGGTTCGTGAGCACATCCATTGCAGCTGCTGCATTGGTAAGGTCACACGACGGCCATAGAGGTTGAGGAGCCACCTGGAGAGGACAGGGCAGATGTGCTATGCTGCTGTTGAGCCAGACATCACTTGGCATCTGGCCTCAATCCTCTCTGCCCATCACAGAGATGCAACATGGCGCAGGTTGGCTGTTCTCTTGCGCCGTGATCCATGGTTGTACCTGGGTGGGTTGGCTCGGTCCATTGCTTGAACACCTGGGCCAGGAGCCTGAAGCATGTGGCCAGGTGGCTATCAGGGAGGATCGCAACTCTGGGATGCCTGCTACTGGCATCCTGCCCCCACCAGTGACCACTCCCCATTCACCCGGCACCATACCCTGTGACCGGTCACCAGCCTCCAATCTGCCAATACACCACGTACACGGGTGCCCTGTTCCAGTCGGTCACCCTGTGCTCTCGCCCCTCACATGCACCCTTGCACCAGCAGATCGATCACCTTACTCACTACACTGTGTTCCCACATGCCCCCACCAACTGCCCCCTGATGTCAGTGGTCCCCTCCTGACCAGTATGCCCACTGAGCTGGAGATGACCGTCCTGAGAGCTGTGCTGAGCTGTTTGGATGTCTGAGCTACTGCTGTTACAGGACACCCCTTCCTGCCCCGCTTCATGATGGATGCCCATATGTGTGCCTGTGGTTTCTGCTGGGGCCTCTTTGCCTGGGAGGGACTTGTCCGGGGGCCCATGTTCCATGAACACCCGTCGGCTGCTCCCTGATCTCGCAATCTCAGGTACTCCCTTCGTGGACCCACACTCCCCGCGATGGAGCGGCACTTCATCTCCCCAGGGGCTTTACCGTTTTCCTCCGTTGAACTTTGTGCCCCATTGGACTCTCCTTTTGGCTGCCGTGGTGCGTTCTGCAGTTCTGGATCCTCTCTCTTCCCTGCCAGGTGTGTCCGTGAACCCCTCAGATCCCGTTGTTCTTGGCTCCTGCATCTCCCCATGCTCCTGGGTTGGCACCCTGGTGTCCCTGTCAATCGCTTTCGTGGCCTTTGTAGCCCCTGCGTTAATAAAATCCAAGCCTTTCTTAGCTACCACTGGTGTCCTGCTTTGTCTGTGTTACTGTTCCACCTGGAACTGTGGTTGCTCTTATGTGTGGTTGTGGGACTTGGGCCCTGGGATGTGTGGGAATGGTTCCCCTGCCAGGGCCTGGCCCCAATGGGTGACCAATGACCATTGCCTGGGACATACCTGCCGTGTCGCTGTTCTCGTCATGGGTGTCAGTGTGAAGCACGGGCCTGCCTTACACCCCCGGTGACCGGACCATGGGTTCAGTTTGCTTGGATAGTGGGGCCATGGGGGATGTGGTTGGGCAACGTGCAGTTATGAGGGGGTGCACTGTGAACTCTCGCTATGGCTACTGGGGGGTTCCTCCTGGCTCTGTTGGATGGGCTGTTCAGTGGTATGGGCCTCTGGCATATTGTTGGGTGGACCCTCCTTGTTCTGTCGTTCCTCCCATGGTGGTTGCTCTCCCTAGCTGTGATCCCCTAGCTCTGTATGCCCCATGGATTTCCAGGGGCCGTTTTCCCCTCCCACAGCAGCCGTGTGCCCTGGTGGATTGTGTGCTTTAGCATGCCTCTGGCTGGCTGCTGGCATCGCTTGAGGGTACGGACTGGATCCATGGGCTAGAGACAAAAATAGGAAAGAGGCCAAATGGAAAAAAAGGCTGTGGGTATAACCAAATAAAATACTACAAGACTGCATTAGGCCCATGGGCTGCAGGTTCCGCACCCCTGATGTAAATGTGGGATAATTGTATCTTTCAAGTTAAGAGAGCAATTATGTTCTAGGTCTCTTTCACAACTCTTTCAACTTTTTCAAAATGTTTGTTGGAGCAGTAATTGTCCAACTTGAATCTTTTGGCTCTCTTGTTTTGTCAGAACTATGTGTTTCCCTTTATTCAATATTTAATTTTCTTATAGGTAAGAAGAAGGCAAGGAGAGAGAGAGTGGGAAATGAGATTGTATAGGAAAAACAGAACAATGGGTAAAAAACTTCTAGGTGATCTGCTTCTTACTAATGAATAAGCCCCTGAGAAGTCCTTGGTGAGATTTAACAAGGAGATTTATTTTTTTTAAAGTGTTCTCTTTCTTACTAGGCACAAAACAAAGGAGTCAACTCCCAGGTACTGCAGCTATAGAGTAGCAATAATCAGCAGATGATAGGGGAACTATATTGAATAGCAGAGGTGGAAATAGAAAAAATAGCCCCAGCTACCTTTTACAGGGCCTTCCAAGTGCCTTCATCTTATTGCTGTGCAAAAGGCCACGATTATCTAATCAGTTCTTTTTCTTATGTAAAACTAATACAAATCGGGTTTTGTTTCCTAGCAATGCATCCACACAAGTATGATAGAGACAAAAACTGACTCCTTGTCTAGAATCTAGTTTATACCTATTTCTTTCTCCAGACAAGATACAGATCAAGAGAGGTAAAATTCAATAAATACCTTATTAAATAGGTTGTACAAATTCAATGCAGCATCTTCTTTTCTGTCAAACCAAGGTTATTAGTCTACATCATTTCATATGCAGGTGAGATTATCATGATAACATTTGGAAGTGCGCTTGCTGAGCTTATTTATTTATTTATTTTTAAAAATATGTTTTTCTTGGGCAAAGACTGTACAAAATGACCAAGTTTCATTCTTGTTGTTATAATGTCGATTTGCCTGGCACTGGACAGCTGGGATTAGAGACAGGATCCTGCCTTTAAGGGTTTACAGGATTACAAGGGAAGGGGGAGAAGCAGGAGGCGCACATAGGGAGAGAGAAGGATATTTTCATGAAGTTGTGGGTGCACATGTTTAGCTACAAAGGGTGCAATTCTCATTCACCAGGTCTGCAAGGTGGTTGTATGCATGTAAGTAGTGTACCAAAGTGCCAGGCTAGACTTTTAGTGGTTGACAAGTTTTATGTCACATCAAGAGGAATAATTGTGCAGCATAACCTAACCAATTATACTGAAGCCTGAATGTGGGAGTGTGTTCTTCCCTCATCTCTCTCTCTGAATGGGGATGGAGCTACATGAGCTTGGGTTTACCCAATGTGGTTCAGGGACCCAAGGAGTAGTTGGTCAGCTGCTGCCTGGCCAGAGGGGTATAGCTGGCCATGCTGCCTCATATACATAAGAGCTCAGGGGACTCTCTGTGGTGTGTGTGTGCTAAATTCCAGCATGAAGAGCCATGAAAGTCTCTCTCAGGTTGCAGCTACACTCAGTTTTCTTTCTTTCTTTCTTTCTTTTTTTCTCTTTATCTTTCTTTCTTGTACCAGTCCCTGCTATGGGCCTTGACTAGTCTCCCCGTTCCCAGGCTGGGAAGGAATTTTTCCCTCACTGTGAATGGCCATTGCATGCTGAGGGGGTGGGGTGTTGCATTTTTTGCCTTCCATATAGCAGGTACTTCAAAGTTGGGTGTTCTGGAATCAGCATGGGTGTTTACATACCACCATTTCGTTGTCACAGTTGGCGGTTTGTAGCAGGTACAGGCAGTATGAGGCTTACAATTTCCAATCTTCCAGGGCTAATATTAGTTGAAGGGGGGCAGCCACTCCAGGAGTGAGTATGGCTGAAGTGGGGCTTAACCCTTAAATTGATGGGGTGGTGAATTGAGCCTAATCAGATAAGGCAGTGGGGAGTGTTACTTGCCCACATCCTCAATCTCTATTGAGGGTTGGGGGCGCAGGTTTTGTGCATCTGGCATGGGAGGGATATGCTGGAAAGATAGCACATAACCCAAGCTCACTTTTTGGCAGATGGCTTCCCAATAGTCACAGTTTGTGGGAGGATCGGAGAAGGCTGGTTGAAAGTTACCCCATGCTTGCTGGAGAGGGGGCGGCAAAGATCCCCTTATAGCCAATTTAACTCTTTGTTTAATAAAGCAGTCTGTGACCATTTCAACTCCCCTTGTAGTCTGAGGGTTGTTAATGTGCCACTGCCAGGGCAATGGAACATGCCTCTTTACATGGAGCATACATATGAAGGGTCAGACCACACATATATCTTAATTGTAATAGTAAGGGAATTTCCTGGGCAAAATCTCCAGTCTAGGTTTTACTAACAAATACTCTCATGTCGCGAGATTCTTGCAATAGGCATGCGAGAATCGAGATTCTCGCGAGAAACTTGCGCTTTCGCAAGATCTCGCGAACCTCAAAACAGCAAAAAGGTTAGTCTGCGCATGTGCAGCCATTTTGCACGTGCGCAGATAATTTTTGGGGACATTTTTGAGAGTCTCTAGTTTCTTGAATTTCTCAAATGTCTCACAAGAATATCAAGTTTCTCGCAAGATCTCACCAGGACTTCGAGATTTTCGCGAGAATCAATTTTATTCTGCATGTGTGAGAATGAGTGTGCCATGATACAGAAGAGGATTTGACACCCCCTTAAATCTAGTGTGCTGAAGTGCCACAGAAATGATGCAAACATAACTTTCTTATGCACCTGGCAAATGAGAATTGCACACAAAGAGGGGAAGGGAGTCCTAAATTTACATTGGGGGAGGAGGGAAGTCCTAAATTTCCATTATATCATCCTTAGCTCTGTAGTTTTTGAAAATGTTAAGCTAAATAGAAAGGCAAGGAACTCAGATCCATAAAATGGTGTATATGGGAGTGGAGAACCTCAGGCTCAGGGGCCAAATGCAGCACACGCTGTTTTTATTTGGTCCCTTTGCAATGCCTGGATCAGGCCTCATCAAGATCCAGTAACTGCCCCCAAGCACTGAAAGACTGAGCTCAGAGTAAAGGAATAGAGATGAGGGTATGTATGTACACAAGCATAGGGGACGGATCCAAGGCACAGATCCATGATCTTGACTCCTCTTCCTGGACTTACCCGTTAAGCACTCCTGCCTGCAACTTCTATGCAGCTCTCAGAGCTTGTACTCATTTTCAGAGTGGCCCCTAGGAAGGAAAAGGTTCCCGACCCCTCGTGTATATGAATACCCTTCCATTGACATCAGTGGAATTACAGCAGGTAATGATCTGGATCACACTATAATATGTCATAATATCCCATCATACAATGAAATTAAAACAAGTTTAGGAAATACGACCTCAAGCTACAGATAGAAACAAACAGTTCTCTTTCAAACTAAAATTCTAGCTGCCACAGGGATGGGGTATTTTCTGAGTGCTATGCATTTCTTTACAGTACCTCCAGAGCTTTGTGTGACAACAATTTTCCAGTCTACAATTTAGTTTCAAGAAAAAATGGTTTTACCCCCTCTGGGAGAACATGTTTAGGCTAGCACAACCGAATGCTTCTAAAAGTTTGGGGTCTGTCAGCATTTCTATTGAAAGCTCTATTTTCGGGGTCTATGACCTACTTGTCAAACTTCTTTATAGGATGAAGCTTAGCACCGAAGCCTCCTACTAGAAACAATCTTTTATTATTATTTTTTTAATCAATTTTTTAAAAATAAGTTTGCTTGTTGGAGGGGTAAAAACAGCTGAACAGAGCAGTGGCCTCGCGTAGCAGTTGCTTTCTAAATAAGATATTGATAGTAAAGGGCAAGCATCAGAGTCAGGAAAAGGGAGATAATATTATGACTGAGAGTTCTGTTCTTGAAGTCAATGGCTTGGCTTCCTTTGAGTTTAATGGGTGTAGATCACAATCTGGGAGGAGGGGGAGAAAAGGAAACTCTGATTTAGCTAACCATCTGATCTTCATTATTCTGATTATTCTTAGAATATAATACATTCTCTTATATAAAGTGTATTTGATATAAGCAAATTTACTCTTGATTTTTCATTTTCAGAATGATTTCAGTTAAAAAACCAAACAGAAGTTTAAAAGAAAACTTTCAAATCGTTAAATTGTTGTCAATCACAGTATTGGCTATTTCTCATTATTTCTCCCCCGCTGTGAGACTCCAATACAAATAGACTTAAATTTCTTACGCTATGATTCCCAGGATGCATCTCTCTTAAAGGAATAGCTTTCCCACTGTGTGCTTTATTCCACTTAACATCTTCAAAGAAGAATTTATGTAAATTAAATGCAAAGAAAATTATGGAATTATGAGCTCAGATACTGTGGGAATTAGTACAGTGTGGTCACTATCATTTATTACCTCATTGAGGTTAGTAAAAGGTGTAGACTTTTTATTATTGGTTAGTATTTGTGATGGCTCCATCTCTACAGTTGAGAATATAAATGATTTAAAACCGCAACCGTTTGAAATTCAGAAGGTTATAGCATGCAGAAAACCTGGAAG
>QEPC01000119.1:6794590-6806871 GCA_003113815.1 Sphenodon punctatus | reverse complement strand
TGCTCTTCTTGAAGGTCAATCTTCCGCTGCTGGGATTCCCTGAGCTGCCCCTGGATAAGGAGTGATGGTGCAGTGGCACACACCATCTCATGCCAGGGGCATTCTTGAGACGGGGCTCCTTCTTCTCCTTCTCAATCTGGGCTAGGGCTACTGCTCCTGTGCTGCTGAGGTGCTGTCCCTCCCTCCCAATGCCTGGCACCCGCCCTGCCTCTTTATCTGCCTCTCACTCTCTCTCTCTCTCTCATACTGGACGGCCTCGGCCGCCTTATCTGACTGATCTCATGAAGGAGGGTGACATTGGGAAACAATCTGTAAGCCTGCCAGCCAGCCTATGGCTACACGATCTCGGCCCGCCTGTGTAACGCTGACTGGCTCTTGCTCTCTTGTACTGCACAGTCTTTACTAGCCTATATGAGTGCCCTGCTGCCAATGTCCCAGCCCGCCTGCCCTTCTGCCCCTCATGCTACGCTACCTGTCTGCCCGTCCAGCTTGCTGCCAAGCTCAAAGCTGTCAGCCGCCGCAGCCGCTGCGCGGCGCGGCGGCCCCCCCGAAGGCACATGAACCCCGCTCCACTCACCAGCATTGCAACGCCGCCTCTGTTACAGGCGCCCCCAGCCAGAGGCGCCAAAGGCAAAAGCGGCAAGGAAAATGGCTCCAGGACTGTGCGAGACGCCGAGGAGCCCCGCCCCCCATTGCCCTCCAGGCACGCACGGGGGGCGGAGCCAGCACTACAAAGGCCAGCACTGCAAAAGTAGCAGTGCCGGTGAACAGAGCTACAAACCCTGGAGAGACTGGTCCCCCCCTGAGCTAAGTGGTGAAACTGACTACCCTCTTGTTTTTGGATTGCTGTGTGTTCCTCCCTTACCCTGCTCCCTTCCTGCTGTTTGTATTAGAGTGCGTCTCTGTCTTTCCTGATATAATTGTGTATGTGTGACCTCCTTTTTCCCTCTGACCCGGATTACTGAGTGAGTGACTGAGAGCCTGCGGGCTCGCCCGGTTGGGCCTTCCCTTCCGTCCTGGGACCATCCCTTCCCTTTCCCCCTGGACTGTGTGAGCCCGTGAACCCTATTGTGAAGCTTGGGACCCTTCATGAATGCCTCATGCCTCAGTCCACCTTCCTGCCTCTCATGTCAAGGTGCCTGTCTGCCCACCCAGGTTGCCTAGCTCAAAACCTGCCCAAGCCCGCCTGCCCTACTTCCTCTCATACCACACTGCCTGTCTGCCTGCCCACCCAGGTTGCAAAGCTCAAACCCTGCCTCAGTCTGCCTGACTGCCGCTCATGTCACGTCTCCTGCCTGCCTGCCCTGGCAACCAATGCCTGCTTCTGCTGCCAATGGCCCCCAGGCCTATATGCTGTCTGTGCCAAGGGTTCTGTACCCTTGCAACCCACTGTCTGCTGCTGGCAATGGCCCCCAGGCCTATATGCTGCCTGTGCCAAGGGTTCTGTACCCTGGCAACCATTGTCTGGTGCCAATGGCCCCCAGGCCTATATGCTGCCTGTGCCAAGGGTTCTGTACCCTGGCAACCAATGTCTGGTGATGTTGGTGCCAATGGCCCCCAGGCGGATATGCTGCCTGTGCCATGGCATCAAGAAACAGCCACTCCAGCCCCTGGATCCACCATCAGGGTTCTGGGGCCTATGTTACTGGCAGGGAGGGTTGTGCCCTATAACTAGAAGTTGCCACTCTAGCCCCAGCCCTGGACCCACCCTTAGGGTTTTTGTGCCCTGTCATTCCTCTCACAGGGTGCTGTCATTCCACCTTTTCTTTATGCAACCCCCTGTTCATGGAGAGAGAGAGAGTCTCCCCACTGCTAGAAGGAGATACAGACACGATCCCATCCATGTTGCCTGTCACATGCACTATATGGCCAGAGAGAGAGAGGCTCCCCACTAGAATGAGACAGATGAGGGGTGGAGGGGGAGAGGTAGGTGTATCCAGCTCAAGCTGCCACCTGCCAAAACCAGGAAGAACTCCCATCGGTGCTCATGTGCCCCATCGATGCCCATTGCCCACATCCAGCAGCAAACCTACCAGAATGAGATGGAATATATCAATATAACACAATGTATTATATGTGCCTGCCTGCCTGCCTGTGTGCATTCCTGTACCTGCTGCTACCACCTATCGCTTGATTGAATGAAGTGTGCCCAACCATGCGCTAATTCTAGGGACATAATTATCATTAAACTCACATAGGCTTTAATTCCATTTTACCTGAATCAGTCATACCCCCCCATCCCAGGAACCATCAACAAGGTTCTGGGAAAATCATTCCAGTCACTGGGGAATGCATTCCATTCCACTGCATCCAGAAGCCCGGTGCCTGCACGCCAGCCTGCCCCCCCCCAACAGCCTACTCCTCCGCACCCACCCGCGGATGCCCGCTCAAGCCCCTCCGACCACCAGCTCCTTCCCCCTGCTTCCCGCTGCCAAGGAGCCCGTCTCTCTTTCTCTCAGGCACACCCACACAGACACAAGCCCTGCCCCTCCTCGGGGGCTGTCTACAAGTTGAGACCCTGCTGCTGCCTGGCACATCTTTGGGTTAATACCTTAACTACGCTACATGTGGAGCCAGCCAGATGCTGCTGGTAGGGATCGACAAGCTGTATGAGATTCTGCCACCTGCCTTGCAGAACTTCAGTACATAGGGATAAAAGTCTGGACAGGTCAAACGAAGCTCGTAACAACAAATATAACAACTTTTATTAAAACTATTTAAACAACAACAAAACAACAACAACATTATGAAACCAAAACCAAACATTGAAAGGAAACTTTAAGGAAACTATTAGTCTCTGGGCCTCTCCCCCGGGACTTGGGGGAAAGGCAGAAGGCATTGGGGTGCAGCACAGGGCTGAGGGGGGGCCACCAGGTCCTCTTCAATCTCGTAGCCATGGGAGATGGCAAACTGCATGGCCCCTTCCACGTCTCAATGCCACCTTGAGACCGCCTGGTTGTACAGTTCCAGGCGTTCCATCTCGGTGGACGTACTTGGCATACACCTCCACTTTCTTTTTCTCCATCTTGAGTGCCTGGAACTGTTCCACCAGCGGTTCTTCAGGCAGCGTATGCCCTTCATCATTTGACGGCCAGGCCTCTCAACTTCAGTCCGAAAGGCCTTGGCCGCAGCAATCTCCCGGGGCTCAGGGGACTCCACATCGGGGCTGGAGGAGGGGGAAGGGCTTACATGATGGCGCTTCTGGGTTGCTTTCCCACCCTTCTTCTGGCACTGAGGCTCCACAGCCACACCAGAGTCCTCCTGCCGCCTCACCATCAGGCTGTGGAGCTTTTCAATGTGGGCGATCAACCCCGATGTGGTCCTCTCTCTCTGCCTCCTGATTCTTTTGCTACAGATCTAAAGAGCCAAAACACATGAACCAAACAGCCACCCAGCCAAACACACACTCTCTCGCCACACAGCTCTGCATGCACTCAAATTTCTGGTTTCCGTCATGATCACGCACTCTCGCGATACTGTTTCCAAATGCCCAAACCGAACCTAACATGACCGAACCAAATGGCCGAACCCGAACTCTGCAAACGACTCAAACACCCGAACTGAACGGACGAACCTAATCGAATGGATGAATCCAAACCGCAACCTGTCTGCACATCCCTAGTTGTTATAGAGTCCTTAGAGGTGGGGTAAGGTGTCCCAAAGACACTTCTTACACAAAAGGAGTCCCAAATGCACGTTTTGCACAAAAAGGGATCCCAGAGGTGTTCAGGAATGCTAGGGCTGAAATATAAACCCTTGCATGATGTTTTGGGGAAACTAGAGCCTTGGAGGATTTCAATGGGAGGCATGGCAGGATAAACAAGAGGGCAAAAGGGAGTTTCTATAAACAGGGGAAGAAGGCTATTCTTAAACAGGTATGCAGCTCTCAGCCTAATGATCAATCTATTGCTTGCTTAGAGTTTTGGGTGGCCGTGGAGGGCTCATCTCAAGAGAGGCTACTGGTTTTCGATTGCTCCATTTTTTACCCAGGAGCCTCCCTTGTTCCATTCTCTTATCCTTTCTGACCAAACCGGTTTTGCATGGGGATTTTCTCCTTTTTCCTTTTCTTTTTCCTTTTCCTCCCTTCTGTTCCCCTGCACCCTTTGACCTGTGTCTCGTGGGGTGCTGCTGAGGGGGGGGGGTCTACGGTTTTGGGAGGGGAAAAGTGTTGTTCCTAACACCTTCCAGTGCCCTCTGTGACATGTTTGTTGATGACTTCGCTGATAAAATCACGCGGATTCACCACAACTTCGATGCTGCAATTAGTACATTAGGAGAACCAGAGGTTATGGAAGCCCCGCCTTGTCTGGTTTCATGGGATCGGTTTCAATGGGTGTCACCTGCTGATGCAGAGGATGTTCTTGGGGCTGTCACGGCCTTTTTTTTTTTGTGAACTAGACCCATGCCCGTCCTGGATGGTTAAGGCCAGCTAGGAGACATTGGGGCCATTGCTGGCGGGGGTGGTCAATGCCTCCCTTCGGGAAGGCAGAGTGCCGGGCTGCCTCAAAGAGGCGATGGTGTGGTCTCTGCTCAGGAAACCATCGCTTGACATTGACTTCCTTGCCAGTTATCAGCCTGTCTATAACCTTCCCTTTTTAAGGAAGGTTATTGAGTGGGTGGTGGCTTGGCAGCTGCAGGAATATCTGGACCACATCAGTTTTCTAGATCCCTTGCAGTCCAGCTTTTGTCTGGGTTACGGCATTGAGACTGCGCTTGTGGCCTTGGTCGACAACCTCCACCGCAAAATGGATCGATTTGACCCTGTTGATTCTGTTAGATCTGTCGGCTGCATTTGATACCGTTGAGCATGAGATGTTGGGGTCAGAACTCGCCTGTGGGACTGGTTGGCGGGACTGTTTTTGAATGGTTCCACTCTTTCCTGGCTGGAAGGATTCAGCGATTGGTGCTGGAGGATTGTTCTTCATCCCCCTGCGATGTCTCATGTGGAGTCCCACAGGCTTCCATTCTGTCCCCTCTTCTGTTCAACATGTATATGCAGTCGTTGGGTGGGGTCGTGAGAGGGTTTGATGATCGATGATGCATGCTGATGACACCAAACTCTAACTTTCTTTTTCATCAGACTCAGACTTGGCAGTCTCAGTACTTATCTGGTGTCTGGCGGCTGCGAGTGACTGGATGAGGGCGAGCCATCTGAAATTGAATCCCGACAAAAAGGAGGTGATGCTGGTGGGGTTTGCATCCCCCATCTTTGATGGCGTTCACCCTCTGATGGTCCCTCAAGTTCATAGTCAGGGGTGCTCCTCTCTTCCCAGCTCTGCCTCGATGTCCAGTTAGAGGCCACATTTTGACAATTGTCTCTGGTACAGCAGCTTCGGTCATCCGTCTCAGACTCCAACGTGACCACCATAATCCAGACTAAACTATTGTAACATGCTCTATGTGGGGCTACCAATGGCGACAGTTCAGAGGCTGAAGCTGGTGCAGAATGCAGCGGCCCGCCTTCTCATGGGGACAGGTCACCGTGAGCACATTACTGCAGTGCTCCATTCTCTGAACTGGCTGTCTATAGTCTTTAGGTCCCTATTCATGGTGTTTATGCTCACCTATAAAGGCCTATACGACCTGAACCCTACCTATTTGTGGGACTGCCTCACTCCCCAGTCTCTGGATCGGTCCCTGAGGTCTACCGGAGGTGCCTTTCTCAAAGTCCTCCAGATATTGCAGGAGGGGGGATGACTATAGAGAGTGCATTCTCAGTGGCTTCCCCGAGACTGTGGAACTCCCTTCTGGCAGAGTCCCATGTGGCCCCAGGCCACTTCTCCTTCCAACATGTGCGTAAAATCTGACTGTTCTGCCATGCTTTGACGAGGGAGATGGATATGATGGCGGGGTTGAAGGTTAGGGGGGTAGTGGGTTTGTTTGTTATACTCTGTGGCGCTCCAGTATGGGTTTTATTGTTGTTTAAAATTTTTATTGTATTTTATATTGTGTATTTTACGGATTTGTAACCCACCCCAAGCTCCTATTGGCAGGAGGGTGAGGGGTAAAAATACAACTAAATAAATAAATAAATCAAGTGGTGAGAGTTCTGTTACAGATTTCAACAATTTTGTTGTTGTGAGCCACCCTGAGCTGCCTGTGGCAGGAGGGGCTGGATATTAAATCTTGAATTAAATAAATAACAGTCACTGTCAAAGGGCCATATTCCTAATTCCACTGTCAGTGAGGCTTGTTGGTCCCCTCCATTCAGCTCCCAAGGTCCCAGAGCTTACAAGTTCCCAGCCTGACTTTAATCTGTCCATGTTCCAGCATGTAAAGTCTCAACGGCTTGGTCTTTCCTCAGCTGGGTGCTCATATTCTCAGTGCCTCACATTGTCAAGGTCCATCCTGGTCTGCTCTCAGCCTTCCCGCAGCTCCTTCACCTTCTGCAGTGCCCCCTGCTTTGGGGCAGCTCTCCATGTTGACTCTGCAGCAGCACACTCACTTCTCTTGGCTGCCTTGTCAATAGCAAGTCAATTTCACAGACTTTTACAGGTTGTTACTTTGGATGTTTTAAAATGAGAACTTGGGGTTGTAGTTGATCACAAGCTGAACATGAGTCAGCAGCATGATGCAGCTGCCAAAAAGGCTAATGCAATTTTTGGCTGCATTAACAGAATCATAGTGTCAGGTCATGAGAAATAATAGTTTCACTCTATTCTGCGCCGGTCAGACCTCATCTGGAGAATGGTGCCCAGTTCTGGGCACTACATTTTAAGAAGAATGTTGACAGATTGGAAAGGGTTCAGAGGAGGGCAACAAAGATGGTATGGGGTCTGGAAATGAAGTCCTATGAGGAAAGGTTGAAGAAGCTGGGTATGCATAGCCTGGAGAAGATATGACTAAGGGGAGACATGGTAGCCACGCTGTACGTGGGACTACCTCTGGTGATGGTCCGGAGGCTGCAGCTAGTGCAGAATGCGGCAGCCCGGTGCCTTACAGGTTTGGGTCACCGGGAGCACATTACACCAGTTCTCTGCACTGGCTACCTATTTTCTTCCGGGCCCGATTCAAGGTGCTGGTTCTCACCTTTAAAGCCCTGCATGGCCTTGGCCCAATGTATCTGCTGGACCGACTCACTCCCCAGGCCCTCGATCGGCCCCTGCGGTCCACTGGGGGCACCTTCTTGGAGGTTCCCCGAGTAAATTGGGGGACCACTATGGAGAGGGCATTCCCAATGGCCGCACCTCGGCTGTGGAACTCCCTCCCAGAGGAAGCTCACCTATCCCCAGATCGGCTGACTTTTCATTGGGCTTGTAAAACCTGGCTGTTCCTCCAGGCATTTGGTGGAGGGGACGGGGGAGGGGAGGGCTGGGGTTGAGGGATAGGGTGGGTGAGTTTTTGTTTTATATTTATATTTATATGGCTTCACCCTAAGTGTGGTTTTATATTGGTATTTTATATGTTTTATATTTTTGTTTTAAAGTGTAATCCACCCCGAGCTGCTTTGCAGAAGGGGAGGGGTATAAAATTGTAAAATAAATAAATATCTGAAGGGTTGTCACATAGAAGATGAAGCAGACTTGTTCTCTGTTGCTCCTGAGGGCAGGACTAGAACCAATGGGCTCAAATTACAAGAAAGCAGATTTCGGCTAAACATTAGCAAGAACCTCCTATCGGTAACAGCTGTTTTGACAGTGGAACAAATTGCCTATGGCATGGTGGGTTCTCCTTTGCTGGAGGTTTTCAAACAGAGGCTGAATAGTCATCTGTCAGGGATGCTGTAGCTATGGATTTCCTGCATTGAGCAGGGGACTGGACTAGATGGTGATGATTGATTATTATTATTTATTACAAATATGTGATATCCCACCCCCTCCTGCCGAATGGCAGCTTGGGGCGGCATACTTATATCATAAAATACTATATAAAATACAATATAAAATCTAAATAATATAGAAACAACTGCTGATGGAGCTAAAGTCCCCCCTCCCCCCCAACCCTCCCACCCATTACCCATCTCCTGGTAGAACAGCCAGGTCTTACGCTGTCATCGAAAGGAGGGAAGGTCTGGAGCCAGATGGACCACCACCTGGAGGTGGTCACCAAGAATGCCGTCCCCATGGTCACCACCCTAGAAACTTGAGGGACCTTGAGAAGGGCACTCCCAGCTGACTGCAGGGGTCAATCCAGAATCCGGGGGATGAGGCAGTCCTGCAGGTAAGTGGGGCCCAGACTATATAGGGATTTATAGTTAAGAACCAACACCTTGAATCGGACTTGGAAAACTATAGGCAGCCAGTGCAGTGAATGGATCACTGGTGTATGGGTTCACGGTGACCCATGCCTGTTAGGAGATGGGCTGCTGCATACTGCATGAGGTGCAGTCTCCGAACCATCACCAAGAGTGATAGCATGTACAGCGTATTACAGTAGTCCAGTCTTGAGATGATGAAGACCTAGATGAAAGTGACAAGGTCAGAATCTGAAATATGCGGCCGAAGCCACCATACCAGATGTAACTGGCAGAACGTGCTCCTCACCACAGTGGCCACCTGAGCATCCAGGTGGAGCTGCGAATCGAGGAGCACGCCCAGACCTCTAAGGTACCTTTCAACTCTAAGATTCTATTATTCTAGATGCTACCATACATGGACACACATTATTCACTCATCTGAACGTCCGTGTGAAGGTGGTGCGGGGGGATATGTGCTCCCATGACCCACCCAGCACCCACTAATGGCCACATATGGAACACTGCATAAAAATACGGAGGCAAAAATCCCGAACCTTGCAGGGGAAGCCAAACAAATTGCATGGGGACAGACACCCATGCATCCCCTGCCTGTATGAACCAGAGCATCCACTCACGCCAGCAGACAGATCTGCAGCTGGCTGCTTCCCTGGTCCCGCCCAAAGCCCTGCTGGGAGCTCTCTGGGGAGCTCTTAAAGGGCACACATGCAAAATACAACACCGCATTGGTGCAAAGTACAACCACCCCACCCCCACACCTCATAGTGCATGAGAGAACAGCCAACGCCATGAAGGATAGCAGCTCGGACAGTAGTTTCCTGCATGTCCCATCCAGTATGTGTGTCTGCTGCTTCCCAGGACTGCTAGCAGCAGCTGTGACTCCTTTCAGTGGTTAATGTGTGACTATATGATCTTACTTTAAAACTATGCAACCTAAGATCATAGCCAGCCAGGTAGTTCAGAAGCTGTGTGGGGTGAATTGTAGGCAGCAAATGATGTGATTCTGCTGTGAAGAAGATCTATGCAACACAGAAATTTGCAATGATTACACAATGGCACCCCAGCTCTCTGGTTTCGAGCATTCAGATATATCTTAGATTTACAGCTTCCAGTTTTAGTGTTGGCATTTTAATGGGTTTAGTAATGTAAGCACTGTACATTGTCTAGTTTTAATTCGTTATAATAAATCTAAATCATGTATAAATAAGTTATAGTGCACTGTAAACTTAAAAGAATAATCTGTTGTCCCTTAATTACCAAAGAGATGTGCATAATTGAATACCAATGCTACTTTGCCACTCTCAAATTTTTCTTCCCTGCTGTGTGCACACATGCAAAACTGTGACAGAAGAAATTAAATATTACAGGTTTACTACCATACTTTTGCTTCCAGCATTAGCTGTATACTACATTAATTCCTAATCCATAATGCTGAAATATGTATAGTCTACGCCTGGGCCATATGAACCATCAAGAAGAAAACTGGAAAGAAGTCTTAAAAACAAAAACACGTACGAAAAAGCCCATCAAATAATAAAATAAATAAATTAAATAAAGATCCATAGCACTTAGTACTAAAAAGAAAAGACTGTTCAGTAGCAATATCTGCAAAAGAATTCTGTAATGGTTATTCTCCCACCCTTTTAAAGAGCGAATGTTGCTTGCCAATCTACTTTTCACTTGCATGCATTTCCTACTTATTACATATGCAAATTCGTCTCCCCAGTTGTCAGGACAGCATGCATAATGCATTATCAGTTTAACATCCAATTAATACCATCGTTTACAACCCATTGGAAATAGACAATGCTAACAAGTTATTATGTTTTCAACTAACAATAAACTGCCTGAGGTATAACTGAAAATGAAACAATGTGTCAAAAATACTTAACTAACATTCTGTAAATAAGCATTGTGTAGAATACAGTCACTCTCAAATGGAAAAGAGGTGGGTAATCCATACAGGATAGGATGCGGAGGAGATTGGAAAATACAATTTCAAAGTTTACTGTAAACTGAAGATCAAGAGACCCAGTCTTTCTGCCATTGAATAAATGAAAAACCTTCCATTGGCATCACTGGTGGAGAAGTAGGTGAAAATTCTGATGGCATCAATTATAATCAGTGATGTAACTAAGGTCCTAAGAGAAGACTTGTTTTCCCCACTCCCACTACAACCTCCATTCAAAGCGAGTGCCCTTCTATTCTCTCATTTTCTTCAGAGAAAGGCAACGAGGATGATAGAAGGAATTGATTTGATTTCCATATGAGAAGAGGTTTAACAGGTTAGGACTCTTTAGCCTGGAGAAGAGGTTAGTAAAGGGGGATATTATAGAAGTTTATAAAATCATGAGCAGTGTGGAAAAAGTAAATAGGAACTGTTGTTTGCCCTTTCTCACAATAAGAGAACAAGGGGACACTCCGACGGTTAAATGGCAGCAGATTAAAACAAACAAAAGAAAGGTACTTTTTCACTCAGTGGACAATACAGTTGTGGAACTTGTTGCCTGAGGAGGCAGTGAAAGCCAGCACCATAACTAGCTTCAAACAGAAACTAGATAAATTCTTAGATGATAGAGCCATAAATGCTTACTAGGTGGGGCTTAACCCCCTGGAGACTGGTAGTTGGGAGTGGTTAGCAGGAGATGGGTCACACCTCCATGACCTACCTGTACTTGTACTTCTCTTGATCTACCGTAGCTAGCCAATGTTGGAGACAGGATACTGGGCTCAATGGACCATGCATCTGGCCCAGTTTACTTCTTATGTTCCTCTCCCTCCAACCAGTGGTGGCCTCTTCTCCAGAAGTTCCATCCCTGTGCCTTCCAGTTACAAAACTTTAGTTAGAAGACCACTAATTATATTTATTATAGAGTGGTTGTGTTTATTTGGCTACAAGGAGAGTTTTGAACCTGTGTTTGTTTTGAAGGATTATATTTGCAGATTTGTCCAGCAACACTACATTTCAACCATATCTCAGAGGATGATATTATCAGCCATAATTCTGCCTCCTAATAACAAGTACATGAGGATATGACAAGCATAGGACAAGTCTGAATTGCTGACACAGACTGTGTATGTGTATCTGTCGGTGTTTTCAGATGGTTCCCAGCTCCCACCCCTGGAGATTCTCCACGGGTGTACCTCCACATCTGACCGCTACCAGCCCCGCCTGGGGTTGGGATCAGATGGACCCAGCTGGTTCCCCGGTTGGCGGTTTGCCCATGCAGCACCCACCCACCATAAAGTTGTGGGCAATTGCCCGACACTCTGTAGTATTTCCCAGGGACAACAGCCAGCGGGAAGTGGAGCAGCACTGTGGGTTTACACATTAGATGGACAGCTGTTCTACTTTGGAATGGTGCCCTGGGTTTGGCTGACCTGCTCTGCCGGCAGCAGTTCAGGATGTTTATTTAATTTTTTATTTATTTAAAACTTGTATCCCGCGCTTCCTGCCCAAAGGCAGCTCGGGGCGGCGAACAACACAAAAGTTTTAACAATAAAAGATTTAAAAACAAATCAACAAATTTTAAAACAAATCGTAAAACTCTCCCTCCCTCCCAAACCCTACCCTCTACCCCCCCTCGCCAAAAGTCTGGTGGAACAGCCAGGTCTTACACAAACGTCGAAATGACAGGGGGGTGGGGGCCAACCGAGCCTCCTCTGGGAGTGAATTCCACAGCACGGGGGCAGCCACCGAAAAAGATCTCACATCAGTGGCCACCCGTCTCGCCCGGGGAACCTCCAAAAAGGCCCCCACAGACGATCTCAGGGGTAACACGGGCACATGCGGAGTGAGGTGATCCTGCAGATAGGCAGGGCCCAGGCAATGAAGGGCCTTGAAGGTCAAAACCAGCACTTTGAACTTAGCTCGGTGCTTTATAGGCAGCCAGTGCAGAGCCTGGAGCACAGTTGTCATGTGCTCCCTGCGGCCCGCCCCAGTAAGGAGACTGGCCACGGCATTCTGCACCAGCTGCAGCCTCCGGACCAGCTTCTCAGGCAGCCTCACGTAGAGCACGTTGCAGTAATCCAGCCTTGAGGTGATGAAGGCATGGATGACAGTGGCGAGGTCAGAGTCTGAGAGATA
>QEPC01000119.1:6775004-6794380 GCA_003113815.1 Sphenodon punctatus | reverse complement strand
GTCTTGTCAGGATTCAGCTGCAGATGGCTCAGCCTCATCCAAGCCCCCACAGCTGACAGGCACTTGGAAAATAAAGAGACTGGATGGCCTGGGTCGATGGAAAAAGAGAGGTAGAGCTGAGTGTCATCATCATACTGATGACACTGCATGCCCTGAAACCCTCTCACAATCTCCCCATACCCTCTCACGATCTCCCCTAAACATCTAGAGCAGAACTGGATGTTAAACATTCCAGAGCGGAAGTCTGCCGGCAGGGTTACCCTGAAGTACGCACAGCCTACTTGGCTTCAACATCTGGCAGGCCCCTCTGCCTTTAGACAGATGGGCCACCCGGGGTGAAGTGGACTTGTACAGCCCGCTCTGGGGCAGTCCGTCCATGTAAAAACATCTTGTGTGTATGAGGGGGACAGAAAGAGAGAGAACAGCAAGTGCAGCATAGTGGCAGGATAGGATGAGATAAAAAATTAAATAAAGTAAATAAATTAATAATTGCCTCTGCCCACCCACCCCCCATGATACTGGGGGGGGTGGCGGCGAGCAAGAGGCCCTTTGCCGTGCCTGCCTAACAAGGGGGCTGGACGACTTGGGGAAGATTTCCCACTGCTGGGCTGCGTTAGCCCAAAGGTAGGAAACACTGCCGCTCCGACGAACCTGGCCAGGGTTGCTAGGCAACCCTAGCCGTTAGTGAGTGGTAGGGGCTGGTCACATGGGCCCCACTCGAGAGGCAGAGCTCATGAGTTGGCGATTCAACTCCAGTCCCACTTGCGGCTGGAGCTCCAATGGACAGGCATCCACCCAGCCCTCCCCCTGCACTGTGGTTTTTTTACCGGTCGCCATTCGGGACCAGGAAGGAATTTTTATGTGAACCCTAATCTGGCCTAAACACGGGTCTCATTTTTTGCCTTCCTTGCAGTGCGGATATTTGGCTACTTGATCATCCCCTACGAAAAGTGTGTTGTTGTGCCTGTTTATTCATTGTCGCACTCTGGCAGGGGTCCAGTACAGAAGTTAGTAGTAGGTTAGATTCATCATAGGTAAGAGTCATCTCCTTAAGAGATGGGGAGGCCCACCCGCCGGAAAAACAGGGTATGGCAAGCGGTGGACCAGTCTCCCTGGGAGGGGTGTCGAGCGAGGACGGTAGGGACAAGTACGGTCCCCCGTCTGTAGGCACCTTGATCCTTACTCGCATTAAAAAGATTGGGTCCCTCTCGCCTGTGGCTTGGGCCACTGAGAGGGAGAAATGTGATGTTCACGGTTGGGGTGGTAATCGAGGGTACATCGAAACCACCCCTGGTTTGTTGGGTTACTGTTACATAAGTTATTTTTCAAGTACTGGACCTGCATCGCACTAGGCGATTTGCCCCCACCCATTTGGTTGATTATAATTCGATCTGAATAAAGAGTGCGGCCGTTAAAACCCAGCAATTGAGTCCTATCTCCTTCGGTGCGTCGGCAAATTCCTGTTTGTACCTTTGCAATTGTATTTGCTGATACCTTCTACATCCTATCCTGTATGGATCACCACCTTTTCTATTTGAAAGCAATTCGCTGTTTAACTTTACTGGATACCACAGTGTTCACCAAGGATTCTTTAGTGACCAGGCTGCAGTCTTCCCTCAAATTCACAATCTAACTGAAGCCAGTAGAGAGTCTCATTTTACCTAATAATCTTGAAGTCAATGTGTCAACATCCTTGTGTTATGGCTCTGAGAATGGAGTCCTAATTTACAGATGTATTAGTTTGATCTCCTGTGTCATGCCATAGAATTTCACTCCATCATTTCTTCAAGAAAGGTGATTATTGATTAAAACATTTTACTGCCACCCCCACATCTTTCATATGTAATTTTGGGATATGCTTCAAAGTTGTGTGATATGTTTCAAACTGTATTTGTCATGCCTTTTGCCCACTGATGCACAACTGTTACTGACAGATTTATGTCTAGTTTTTCAAGGTGTTGGGCAACCTTTAGATAGGAGGCTAGGCCAGGTGAGAGTGACATGGTGATCTAGTCATTCTGGTCTGCAGAGACCTGGACCTGGAGATTTGGCCTGGAGAACCTCATGGCATGGCAACCAACTACAGCAGGCTATTGTTTCTAGGAGCCAAGGGAGAACAGCAAAGTCTGGGACATTTGAATATTAACAGAATTTCTGTTTTCCCCTGGCCCATAAAAGATGGCACCTATGTTTTTCTTTCAACAAAAATCCACTGTTGAGAAAGCTCCTACCATAGTAACCTGAACAATTTCATTTGGCCTTTAAAAAGTTATGAATGAAAAATATGCAAAATACTAGAAGCTACTCTCTTCTACACTGGCCTAAAGCCCAAGGTGAGCAAAATACAGTCTAGAACCAGTGCCAGGTTTAAGATCTAATATTTCTTAATTCTCCAGGACCAGAAAGGGGAACTTTATCACAAGGGACCTGTGTTTGCTGCATTTTCCTCCTTGCTGCCAATGGGGAATACACAGTGAATATGGGTTCCCGGTTATCAGTAAGGTAAATAGTCAGGGCTCCTACTACTTACCCTCTGAAAATGAATCTACCTTCTAAAAACACAGTCAGTTTACATTTATTTTATTTATTATTTTATATATTTATACCCCACCCCTCCTGCCTCCAGCAGCTCAGAGCAGCTTACAGTAAAATAAAATAATACAATAAAATACAATTATATTATTCTAAAACGGTTAACTGAGAGCAGTCATAAAATGTGCAGGAAAAGAACACCCCACCCCTACCCCAATCCAAACCATCCTCCCCACTAAATGCCTGATGGTAGAGCCACATCTTACACTGATGCCGGAAAGTGAGAAGGTCTGGGCTGAGGCAGACACCCACCGAGAGCAAGTTCCACAACACTGGAGCGACTGCCAAGAATGCCCACTTGTCAGTTACCACCCGCCTATATCGCTGAACCTCCAGGAGGGCATTCCCTGACAACCACAGGAGCCGCACAGGGGCCCAGGAAGTGAGATGATCCTTTAGGTAGCTGCGGCCCAGGTCATTTGAGGCTTAATAGGTCAAAACCAGCACCTTGAATTGGCCCAGAAGACTATAGGCAGCCAGTGCAGAGCTTGGAGCACCAGTGTAATGTGCTCCCGGTGGCCTGTTCCAATAAGCAGACGAGCTGCCGCATTCTGCACCAGCTTCAGCCTCCGGACCTTCACCATGGGCAGCCCCACATAGAGTTCATTACAGTAGTCCAGCCTCGAAGTGACTAATGCATGGATGACGGTGGTGAGATCAGAGTCTGAAACAAATAGATGGAGCTGTATCACCAGATGTAATTGGTGAAAGGTGCTCCTGGCCACTGCCGACACCTGAAGATCCAGGCACAGTTGTGCACTTATAATGTTGCAATTACTGCACTTATAAAGGTGCAGTTATATTCCAGAAATTCAGCCCTCCCCTGTTTCCTCCTTCTTCTCCCCCCACCCCTCACTTTTCATTATGTCTGGTCTTTTCCCCATTTATCTGTCAGTAATTTCAGGTTCCTGTTGGACCCTGATTGAAGCAGCGACAGAACACTTCCCAAGCCATCACATTAATATCCTGTCCAAAAGGCCAGGTGTTATTTTAATTGCCTCATTATTCCTCTAAAATGAAGCTGCTTGGGGGGGGCGGGGGTGGGGGGGAATCATTCTACATGCAGTCAGTGAATGTGAGAAAACCTACCCAACTGCTATAATTTATCACAGTTCAGTTGGCCAATCAATGGGTTTATCTGCTCTAAAACACATTCCACCTATTATCATACCTGAGCCAATTACCCTACAATGATTTGAATCTTCTCTGTGTGCAGGTGGGGATTGTGTTATCTTTAAATCTATTCCATGCTTAAGAATGATAGTTGTGCTGGGACCATCTGTTTTCTTTTTTGCCAAATGCCTTCCAAATTCCTTGGCAAAATCCCTAAATGAACAGCGTATAATATGAGTGTTTAGTGGACTCAACAACAGAAAACGATCCAAATGATGAAATGTTGATCTTTTAATCTGATTTTGAACATCACCATCCATTGGATGATTATGCTAAATGTCACAAAGGAGCAGCAAGGCACCAGATGTAGAATAAATTTAACTGTCAAACATAAAAGTCAGCAGCGAGCAAGCTATAAATGGCCAGGTATTTCAGAGGAGTACCTGACAGTGATATGGGTATCATCAAGGTGTTATGTAACCTTTAAACGTTATTATAGAGCAAAACTAGAAACTAACATCCCTCTCCAGCTTTTTTGAACATCTTTCCAAAACATAATGCCTTTTGTAAAGTATCCAAAATGTCTTCTGACTCAATATAGTTTCCTTCCCTTAAAAATATCTATTCAGCCTCTATTTTGATTACTTATTGCTAGGACATTTCAAGCACAGCAGTCCTGAAAACATTTAGTCATAAGTCCCACTGATTTCTATAGAACTTATTCAGAAGTGTGTTTAGGATTGTGGCCTCAATTCTTTTCCCCCCCATGCAGCATATCTCTTTGGTCCTTTCTAAATGGATCAGGGAAGAGCTGGGGTGTGGGGAGAGGGGGATGGGTGGGCGCCGCAGTTGTTGTGTGAAGCGTGGGAAGCCCATCACATGGCCACCCACCTACCTCCACGCACGGAGGTACCTTTTGTTTTCTCGAATGCCTCCGTGTGGGGGGGATCGGTGGAGGTGGGTGGAATGTGGGGATGCGCACCACCACCACCCCGCTCACCAGCCATGACGGTCAGACGGACGCCCCCTACCTGCCCACGCAGGCCCTTTTCAAACGGTTGAAGTGTGTGCCCTCTCCCACCCGCCATGGCGGATGCACAGACTTCCCACCCACTGCCCACCCACCTGCACATGTGGGCGAGGGGGGGCATCCATGTAAAAAAGGGCCTTTGTCTTATTAAACCTTGTATACTTATTCTTTGTGCATTTTTTCTTAAATCCACTAAAACAACTCTGTGCTCATTGTTACTATTACCGATGGGGGACACGCTTTTTACACAAGACTCACCCATGCATGAAAACCCAGATTTCTAGGTGTTCATGCATGGGTACATCTCATGTAGAAAGGGCCATACTTTGGCCCTTTTCAAACAGACCATGGAGGCGACGCGGTCTGTGGGGGATGGGTGGAGGCGGCAGGTGTGCGGCGAGGGTATGGGCTGGTACACAGACATACACCCATCTCCACCCATCTCCATGCATGGAGGGATTGGGGGAAATAGAGATGCCTCCATGCGTGTGGGGATCCGTGGAGATGGTTGCAGCACTGGAGTGCACACGCACCCCCACCCATCTCCACCGGCGGTCACACGATGCCCCCCCTCACCCACGCAGTTGCACACGTGGGTGAAGGGTGTGTGTCTGTGTTAAAAGGGCCTATGTATCATTGCATTGAATTAGAAATTCTATAATCTGCTTGGAAATATTCATGCCTAAAGCCAAGTATTTCTCCTTATTTGTAGGTTAATCATGCTATAAATCTTGAAATTGTTGAATTTCTTTCTTTCTTTCTTTCTTTCTTTCTTTCTTTCTTTCTTTCTTTCGCAAAATTATTGAAACATTTTTTGAAAATGGCAAGCACTGTGCAGCGGCAGCAGGATGGGGCTTGAAGGAAGTCCCCAATGGTTTAACAATATCTTATATAATGCGCCTTGCCAATGTGCCTCCAGGCCCAATCCTGGTGCCACCCCCCGACCCCCGTTTTGTAAGCTGCTCCGAGCTGCTCTGTGAGAGGGAGGATGCGGGGTAAAAGAATAGCAAAATAAAATAATAAAATAAATAAATGTTGGAGGGAGCAAAGAGGTGTCTGCATGTCTGCCTCGTGCCCCCACCCTGTCTGTTGGGGCGTGTGCACACATTCAGTACCATAATGGTCAACCCTCATCCATGCGTTCAGCACCTCGAAGCTGGATTACTGCAATGCGCTCTACGTGGGGCTGCCCCTGGTGATGATTCAGAAGCTGCAACTGGTGAAGAATGCAGTGGCCCATCTTTTGACAGGGATGGACCGTAGGGAGCACATAACACCAGTGCGCTGAGCTCTGCACTGGTTGCCTATAGCATTCCAAGCCCGATTCAAGATGCTGGTTTTAACCTTTAAAGCCCTACACAGCTTGGGCCCCTCCTAACTGAGAGACCGCCTCACTCCTCGGGTCCTGGGGCGATCCTTGCAGTCCACCGGGGGCATCTTCTTGGAGGTTCCCCAGGTTAGCCGGGGGACCGCAATGGAGAGGGCGTTCTCGGTGGCCATACCACATCTCTGGAATTCTCTCTCGGAGGAAGCTCGACTGGCCCCGGGTCTTCTGGCCTTCCGCCAGACCTGTAAGACCTGGCTGTTCGTTCAGGCCTTTGGGGAGGGGGTGGGGGAGTTTTATCTTCCCCCACCCTTATTTATTTATTATCCCAGTCTGCTTTATTGTAGTGTTTTTATGAATTGGTTTTATTATTATATTGTTTACAAATTTATAAATTGTTTTATAATCAACTTATTAGCCGCCCCGAGCTGTTCACAGGAGGGGCGGGATACAAATTGAATAAATAAATAATAAATAAATAAAATATTGAATTGGTTTTAGTTTCTCTTCTTGTCTATGTTTTTTATTGTATTTATTGTTTTAAAATGTGCAAGTTGTGAGCCGCCCCGAGCCATGTTGACGGGAGGGTGCAGGATATAAATTTTAATATAAATAAAATAAAATAAATATATAATACAGACATAAACACTTCGGGTGTAAACAGATAGATGCTGAGGCTTCCTGCCCCCGAAGGTGCTCTGGGCATCCACCCCCATGTATGCCCCCTTGCAGCCCTGCCTGGGTCTGCTTTAGACAGACCCAGCAGTTTCCCCAGCCGAAGGTTCAACCATGTGGCACTTCCACCCCAAACCATAGAGTTGTGGGTGATTGTCTGATGCTCTAGGCTGGCATCCGCAACTCTATAATGCTGTCATGGGCAATGGCCGGGCAGGCACATAGCTGAAGTATGTGTCCGCCAAACAGACAGACAGCAGCTCCACTTCAGGCTGCTGCCCTAGGTTTGGCCATCTTGCTACACTGGCAGCACTCCAGGATGTTCCAGGGGCTGCCTGCTCTGGTTGCACATCTGGTGGAGGTGCCTTTAGATGGATGGGCCAGCCCAGGATTGAAGCAGGGTGGTGTGGGCAGAACAAAGGCTGCCGTCCACCTAAAAGAACCCATTGCTTAATTTCTGTTAGAAAGGCTGCATTGCATATGGCACTTCTAACTTCACAATTCTTGTCTTTTGTTTCAGCAGTCAATGGATGATCCAAGTGTGAAAATGAGAGGGATGGGTATCAACATCAATCAAAATACATGTTGTATATAAAATGTTTATTCTAGTGTCCGAGTGAATTGGATAAAGTAGACTCTTTGAAGAAAACAGATTAGCTTTTGTCATTAAGATAGTAGCAATATAGTGAATAGTAAATACTGCCTGTTTTATTATTATTTGTTTCCAAATGAAGTCAAAGTCTTGCACTTTCTTATGCTTCTGTGGTATGTGTCACATTATACTTAACAATGTGACACTTCCCATTGTATAGTATGATTTCTCCAGTGAGTCAGAGTGAACTTAAGTACTCTGACCCCTGCCTTGCACTCCAGTAAAACTGAAAGAAGCTATTTTTCTTGCCAGACAGCAGATGCTGGTTTACACAAGTAGCAAAATACTCATTATTCCCAATTACCTTGCCACAAAATCATAGCTTAGCACATTGCTCTAAACAGTACAAATAATAGATGCTGTCAGTTGTTATAATAAATATGACACAGGCTTAGAGGTTGCATAACATTTTAATTGTGTTTTCAATGGGAACAAGTAATGCTTGAGTTATACAAACCTTTACTACATGTATCCATGTATTACCAGTATTACTATTGTGTAAGAAACACAGCCTGAACTAGCTGACCCATGCTGTGCTATAAAGAGGAAAATATTACCTAAACCAGGGGTGAGGAACCTTTTCTGTCTGGGGGGCACTTTGAAAATGAGTACAAGCTTTGAGGACCACAAAGAAGTTGAGGATAGGAGTGCTTAAGAGGTGCACTCAAGAAAAGATGGACCCAACTCATGGATTTGTGCCATGGATCTGTCCCCTCTGCTTGTGTGCACACCCTCATCTTTGCACCCTTACCCTGAACTCAGTTTTCCACTGGCTGGAAGGAAGAATTGGGTCCAGGAACCAGATCCACATAGAAACTTGCCGGGGGGCACATTTGGCTCCAGGACCTGAGGTGCCCCGACCCTGACCTAAGCCACTAGTAGGGAACCTTTTACATTGTGATTATTAGTAGAAAAATTAGTAGAAAATTAATAGAAGTTCCATGGACCAGATAGCAGTTGGAGTTGGTGGTACTTAAGAGTTTTGCTCAAGATGAAGGAAGGTACCGGGGGGGGAAGTCCAGATGATGGATCTGTGTCATAGGTCCATCCCCTATTGTTGACTGCATGCCGCCATCTCTGTTTCCTTCCCCTGAGCTCCATTTTTAGGACTTGAGGACTGGGATGGGGTCCATGGACCAGGTCCAGGAACTGGAAGGGACTAAATAAAAACAACCACCACCACTGGCTGCACACACCCATGCACTCCCCTATCCCAGTCCCGCAGCAGGTGGCCATAGCTGTCTGGACCCTGGCCATCATGGACTCCTGCTGTTCCATGGCTCAACACTTTGGAGTGGGTCTCACAACTGTCACCGGCATCATCGGTGACTTCTCTGAGGCTGTGGAGGTTGTCCTGCTCGACTGTGTGATCCAGCTCATGGATCAGGGGGCAGTAATGGCTGGCTTCGAAGCTCATAGGTTCCCCAACTGCCTGGGCACTATCAATGGTACCCATGTGGAGATCCTCCCCTCCCCACCCCCCCCACGATGATGTGGCCAAGTACAGCAACAGGCATGGTTACCACTTGTTGCAGCTCCAGGCCGTTGTCGATCACCGAGGCCAGTTGATAGACATCTTCACCAGCTACTCTGGGTGCAGCTATGATGCAATCTCCCCTCTCTTTGTACAGGGGGGACTATGCCAACATGTGGATGACCCGGATCGAGGGGGGACTATGCCAACATGTGGATGACCCGGATCGAGGGGGTGTTGATGCCCCCCTGCATCATTGGGGATCTGGCCTATCCGCTGCACCACTAGCTCATGAAGGCCCATCCAGTGGCCATGAACCAGATGGAGGCCCTGTACAACACCCGGCTGTGCACTGCGAGAACTGTGGTCGAGAGGGCCTGTGGTGCCCACAAACAGAGATGGGGGTGCCTGGTCGACCACCTGGACTACTCAGTGAGGACCTCCACCTTAGTAATCGGTGCCTGCTGCATGTTTCACAACATTTGTGAGACCAATGGAGCAGCCCTGGGGTATCTGAGGCCACAGCGGCCAGCTGGCCCCATTCCGCTATACGTGAATGTGGTGAACCCCAGGGAGTACCGTTATGCTAAGCAGATCTGAGCAGCACTTACAAGGCACATAACATGGTTTCCCCAGGCCTTAAGCTCCTGGGTTTCGTGGGGCGGGACCCCTGGCATGCCTGTACCCGGGAGTGCCCTGGCCTCGCCCGCTTAGCACAGGGTCCCCGGTGTGTGTAGCAATGACCTACGGGCATGATGATTACTGTGAATAAAGGTGTCTTTATTGTCATTACAGTGTCCCCATGCCCTATTTCCCCCTCCCCTTACCCTGGTCCCTCCTGCTTCCTGGGGCAACCTCTCCATCGCTGTGTGAGCTGCTCCATTGTCTGTGAGCCGCCCTCACCCGCACTGCTGTCCCGCTCCGGTACTTCCTGGTTCTGCGACAGCTCCTGGCTCTCCTCTGTGGCTGCTGCTGGGGACTGGACCGGGTCCAGGACTGCCTGCTGCTGCTGCACCTGCTGGGGAAGCTGTTTCCATCTCAGCCCCGGTGGGATAGGGAGGCAGATGCGTGGGCACCGGCAGTGGGATGGGCGGTGGGTGTGGGGCTGCAGCTGGTATGGTGCCCGGGGGTGCTTCTGCCATGATGTAGGCACTCATCATGCCCGCATGTAGCAGCAGTGAGGTGCCAATCTCGAGGGACCGGTCTAGCTTCTGGGAGTGTTCTGCAGCCAAGCGGTTGATGGTCCCTGTCAGCTGCTTTATCACCTCAATCTGCCATGTGTGGTCCCATCTCTGCAGCCACCTCTCCATCTGCATCTCAGCTAGGAGATGCCTGTCCCATCCCTCCACCTGCTCTATGGCCCTGCTGGTGGCCACCTCCATTTTATTTATTTATTTTTATTTTATGAGTTTTCTACCTTGCCCCTCCTGCCACGGGCAGCCTGGAGCCACTAACAACATTAATAAAATATAAAATACAATAAAACCAATAAAAATGAGGGGGGTGGAATCCTGTCAATGGCGGCGATCATCGCCTCCCCCTGCTCCAAGCTGGTCTGCAAAATCTCCTCCACCAGGTCCTCCTGCTGGAAGCACACATGTGCCCTGAATCTTCTGATCCGGTGGCACTATTCCCTCTTGGGGCCGGGCCGGCTGCCGGGGCAGCAGATCTGTCAGATACGGGTTCAGTTAGCTCAGTCGGGCACCCGTTAACTGCACGTGCGCCCCACACCCTCGGAATGGAGCTGGGGCGAGGTCTAGGGTGCCTGCCCATCCATCCCCCTTCCCCTTGGGTGGTCAAGTACCCGCCCAACCGCTCACCTCACTCCACCCGCTGCTGCTGCTAGTGCAGCCCCCCCTCGGTCTTGGCCTCGGCCTCCTGAGGCAGTGGTATTAGTCCTGTGTGGGAACCGCTGTGGGGGTGTGACATTGGGGTTCCCCTGTCCATACACCCTTGTCCCACCCATCCCCCTCCCGGTGGACCCTTTCTTTTCTGCCTACCTTCTGCCACGTGTTCCACTGCTTCCAGTGCCTGTTCCCCCTCCATTGCCTCCTCCTCTTCCTTGGTCGCACCTGCGGTAAGGGGGGGGGAAACTGGTTAGTATTGTTCCTTGCCTGTTGTACTCCCCCTGTTTCTTCGCTGGGTCTGTGTGGGTCGCTGTGCCTTTCTCACCCTGTACCTACCTCCTATGTTCATTTCTGAGTCCTCCGTGGCCAGCTGCTCCATGGGGCTCTGCTCGGAGTGCTCCCCTCACATCCACTGGCTCAGGGTGACCAATGTGTCATCATCGGAGCCTGACCCCAAGAGTGGTAGTGGGTTCCCCATGCCTGTCCCTGATGGAGGCTTGCTTCTCCCTGAGGTTCCAGGCTGTTCTTCATGGGGTGTGGGCTCAGCCGTGTCTGTGTGCACCCGGTGCTGCAATGGGATGCGGGACGTCCTCCCGCGTTCGGCCCTGCACCACAGAGCTCTCTACCAGCCAGGGGTCAACAATGGATCCCTTCATGTGAAGGAGTCAGCCGATGGCATCATAATAGGTCGCAGTCCGCTCCGTGTGATCGGACCTCTGGTTATTGTCCTTTATGTGCTTATACCCCCTCTTCAGTTCCTTGGCCTTGGACCAGCACTGTGCTGTCAACCTCTGATATCTGGCCTCCCCCATTTCCTTCACTATCTTGTTGAACACGTGCTCATTGTGCTTGTTGACCACGAGCTTGACCTGGTTTTCCAGGGACCCCCAGATCCTGATGAAGTCCTGGGTCTCCTGGACTCCCCATCTCTGTGCTGGTACCTCTATCTCTGTGCTGACCCCTCCAGCTCTGATGCTGCCACTGCCTCCTCTGGCTCCTCCCTGCTAGTGTCCTGTGGGGTTCTGGGGCTTGGGCCCATTTCCTGGGCTGTTGGGTGGACATGGGGGTTGGAAACTGTGGTTGTGCCATTCCTGCCTCTGTCTCCCGCCCTCCCTACATGGCTGTCCACTATCCTTGCACCCTTGACTGTCCCATGGTGGTCTCTCTACCCATTTGCAGGGGGCCTCCATCCTCTGTTCGGTTTCCCTCTGTGGAGCGGGTTGCCCCGGGTCCTGCTGCTGCTGCTCCTCGTCCTCCATCACTGTCCTGTCTCTCCACTCTCTCTTCCTGTCTTGCTGCCTCATTCCCCTGGTGCAGAGTGCCCTTTAAATATCTCTCCTTGTTCCTTTGGTGCCCATTGCCCCGCAGCGACGCTGCGTGCTTTCGCCACGGTGTGGGATCGTTGTCCATGATCACGCCTGGTGATCACTATTCAGACATTACTTTTGGTTGTTTCCCAGTGGGGATTGCATTGACCCTGGTTCTGGACCTGCTCCCGTCCCGAGCTCCAGAACCGTGGTTGGCCTTGGCCCCTACTGATGATTGACTGTGGTGAACATCTGGATGCCACTGAACATTATTATTATTATTATTATTATAAACATTTATATAGCGCCAGTCATGTGGCCTGGTGCTGTACAGAACATAGTCTAGCAGACTAGCAGGCATTGGGAAAGGCAGCAAGGAAAAGGTGGGTTTTGAGGAGGGATTTGAAGGAGCGGAGGAAGGAGGCAAGGCGGTTGGAACAGACGTTCAGGGCTCATTGGCCATGCTGGGGGATTGACTGTGGTTCACTATGGTTGACTGTGATCTTGTAACGTCTGAAATTACCCATTATTATTATAAACATTTACCAGTCATGTGGCCTGGTGCCGTACAGAACATAGAATTAGACGTGGTCACTGCCTGTGACTTACAATCTAAAAGACAAAAAGTTGGGGGAGACAGGGAGAGGGGACAAACAAACATTCAAGCAGATGCAAACTCTCAGGTGCGTATGCTTGACTTGGTTTACAGAGAGGTTGGTGGCAGCAGTCAGCAGAGGAGGGCCGACAGTAAGAGTAAGGGGAAAGACTAGCAGGCATTGGGAAAGACAGCAAGGAAAAGGTGGGTTTTGAGGAGGGATCTGAAGGAGCGGAGGGAGGAGGCATTGTATTACCAATATCTTTCCTTCCTCATACCCTACATTTTACCTTCTCCCTTTCCCTACCCTTCTCCCCACTGTACATTATATATAGATAGGTAGTATAGATTAGATATAGATATATACAGATTAGATTAGAATAGTTATATAGATAATTGATTAGACAATAGATAGTTTTCCTTTTCCCTTCCCCATCTCCCTTAGATTTAGATAGATATTAGTTGCGCATGGGAATCAATAAAGATACTGATACCAAAGATAACATTTTTGTTTGAAATGGTACTGATACCATAAAGAAAATGACATTGTCATTAATAACGATAATGAAAATGATATTTTTGAATAACAAAAATGAAAAATGAAAACGACATTGGGGCCTGGTGCACACCCCTACAATGTGGCCCTCCACCAAACATTGGAACCTCCAGAAGGGCATCGCAAATAAGAAGGCAGTACCTGCTGTGATGGTCCTGAGATGGAGTTCTCCACCTGTTGTGCCGGTCCCAAGATAGAGTTCTTCAGCTGGAGCCCCTGGCTGGTATGCAAGCCCCTTGTTCCTTCACAGGGTGTCTCTCCAGTCACTCACCTGTAATCCTCCTGGCAAGGAGGTCAAAGGAGGGTAGAAGCAGCTTGCTGATATTGCTGGCTGCGTTTTCTGCCTTATCCTCCTCCCCGCAATGTCTCATAGAGCGGCTTCTGAAGCGGCCACTCTTTGTTGATCCCGCCTCCCCTGCCTGAGGATCCCCCGGCCTAGGACACTGCCGGTGCAAGGTGATGACATCAGAGGGGTTTCTGATGGTTGTGTTGCTGTGGGGCTCGGTCTGGGCAGCATGGCTGCTGGTGGCAACAGATTGGTTTGGCTCCTCCTGGCTCCCTCTCTGGGTGAGTCTTCACAATAGGGTATGATCCCTGCTGCCTGCCATTGACCCCCTCCATCCCCATAGCTGGCCTGCTACTAGGGGTCCTGCAGTTAAAAATGTGGGTGTTTTTTGTGGGAGTGGTGTGGAAAGTGTAAATGAATAGGTTCAGTTTTCCATCGGGGGAAATTTTCCCCATTGAAATCAATGAGGGGGGGATTACTGAATCAAAAATCAGAAGTAAAAATCAAGTAATTGGGAGGTTCAGGATAAAGGTAAGTGTGATGTATTTTACATACTTCTCCCACATGCACTCACACAGCCAGCAGCAGTCCAACGCACATTTCCCCCTCTCTTTCTCGTCTCTTCTTTAATGGCCCATTCATTCTAGGATTGTAACTTAGAACGAATGTCCCATTGAAATGAACAGGTTCAGTTTCCCATTGAAGTGAATGGGGGGGAGGGGGGGGCAAGAAACAAATCTGAATCTGAACCACTGACTCCGAATCTGAACTGAATCAAATACAAACCAAGTAAATCTGAATTCGAATTTAATCTGAATCCAAATTTCAGTCCAAATTCCCATCCCTACTAGGCACCATAGACTATTCTCCAGGGAGGGAATGGACAGAAAAGTACAGGTTTTCCTTGCTTTTAGGGAGCATCTCCCTTTCTTTTCCTCTTTTCTCCTTCTTACTCAAGATGATAAAATAGTGTCAAATAGTGAGGAAGAGACAGAGTAACAGTGTGTGTGTGTGTGTGTGTGTGTGTGTGAGAGAGAGAGAGAGAGAGAGAGAGAGAGAGAGAGAGAGAGAGAGAGAGAATGTAGTTTACTGGTGAATTGTCTTTGGGGAATGTAGTCTGAGCTGACCAGACTGAATCTCACTTCCATTTGTTGTGGTTCCTAGTTCCACACACTTCACACCACTTGTTTTTAATCACGGTGCTCCAAGTCCATGGTGCTGTGACTGCCACTGGTGCTGCTGCCAGAATAGCCACTCTGTTTGTTGCAGCTGATGCACATTGCAGATTCCTCCCCACCCCAACACAGAGTTATTCATGCACCAGTGAAGAACTAAGGCCATTTTTAGATGAGACACAACCATGCAGGTCCGCCCATGAGCCACGCATCCAAATAACCGTCTGAAGGTGATGTGGGGGGAAATATGCACACAGCACCCACTCGTGGTCGCTTATGGAGCATCGGAGAAAGAGCTGGAGTGCTTCATTCGGGGGAAGGCAAGAAAGTGCATGGGGAGAGGCGCCCACACATCCCCCTGCCCATGTAAACTGGGGAAGCTCTTAAAGGATACACACAAATTACAACACTGCATTGGCTCAAAGGACAACAAGCCCCCCTCCCCCTCGCAATGTACATGGGAGGAGCCAACGCCATGAAGAATAGCTGCTCAGACAGCAGCCTGCTGCATGTCCCACCCAGTATGAGCCTCAGTTGTGGCCCGAGTGGCACCTGGGCAGGAAGGGTTATTGGATGCTACAGTTTCATGTTTGTATGGTTTCCACAGCTGTGTGTCATGGCAGAGGGCAAACAATTGGGCAGGGCTTAGGGTGGAGGAGTGTTGCTTGGGGGAGGGGTGGGGAAACAGCCATCTGTATGAATTGTTTGCACGGCTGGTCTATGGTGGCGGGAGTTCATGGAGGCTACCTGAGTGGACACAATGGCCACCCAGGGAGCTGCCCATTAGAATCCCTCCCCATGTACTCCACCTGAGCGGGTGCTCTGTGACTGTTCCACTCAGTGGCCATGGACCCACCCCAGCCATGTTCATTGTAAAATGGCCTAAAGGGCACACCACCCAGCTTAGTGGCTGTGGAGGAAGTGATGGGTTGGCAGCTCTAGTGGAAAATGCTGCGTTTTCTAATTGATGGGGGCGTGGAGTTGTGGGGAGGGGAGGGGAAGGAAGTGATTGGAATTTACTTTGCTACAAGGGATTTACTTGGCTAAATGGAACCATATTATATTTTGATTAATGGGTGGGGACTTTTGGGATTAGGGTAGATGTGCAGCTCAGTGTTCCTGACTAGTTTATTTTCAGCCCTCCAAAAGATTTAAGGAGTCCTAATTTTGACTAAGATTAATCTGCCCTACTTTACAAGATGAGGAGACAAAGTAGTTCAGATGTTATCTTTATTGGACCAACTTGAGAGTTGTGAATGAGAGTATGCAAGCGTTTGGGCCACAACTCTACAAGGTATGAGTTGAAATTTCATTTTTAAAATTAAGAACATTGCAGTGCAACCTTCAAGTGCATGTGGATACCTGCATGCGTGAGCACACACAATGGGTGGATTGAGTGAAGTGACTGAACAAAAACCAGAGCAGTGCATTCTTGTTACTCTTTTGTTTGCAAATATTTGATAGGATCAGTAGGAAGCAAGAATCATGGCACTAATGGGGGACCTTTTCTTCCCTGTGATACTGAGAGTTCTCTCCATTTCTGTCTTAAGAATGCAAAGCTTTGTGGATTGTAGGATAATTAATTCAGACCCTATTAATGATATTCAGGAGGGTAAAAATTGTAGTAGGACCTTGTCTGGGGATTGAGTTAGTTTGCATCCGATATGATGAACTTTTATCCATGAAGGATGCTCTTTCTGACTACAAAAACGTATCGGTTGGTCCCTAGTATTCCTGCTCAAGTTTTAATGAGAAATGTGAAGGTAGGCATAAGCACTTCATAGGAATGTAGACCTACCCTACTAAAAATTTATCCCCTCTCGCTCAGGGCTCTTTTCCCATGAGTCAAGGATATAGTAGCCCTTGCACATTTAATTAGTTCTCTGCCTGAGCTTTTCAAACAGAAGTATTTTGAAAAATCAGGTCTGTGATTCTCTCAGGGAGAAGTTTAAGGAACATTTTAGGGGGCAGAGAGTGAGAGAGCATTCAGGAGATAATCTGAAAAAGGAATTTCTGCTTGTTCATAAAATAGCATTACATTATAATTAATTACTTGGTCCACAGTAGTGCTGAAACTCAGTATTCAAAATTACTATATTTTTACCACGTATCTTGGTATTCGACTCGATTTTAGCAGTAACTGAGGAATTGGCCTAGTACTTGGTCCAGTACTCGGTAGTCTGGTAAATCCTCAGATGGGCAACATACAGGGCTTTACCTGCAACATACAGGGCTTTTCCTAGTCCTATATAAGAAAATACTTGGTTTTATTTTACTGAGTATTTTAGAGAGTATCGAGTATTCAACCGAGTTTCTGAGAACCAGCCAAACAGCTGGAGCCAATCCTTAGAAACTTGGAAATACTCACAAAATATTTTTACTATTTGGTGCAGCCCTAGTCCACAGACTTTAAACAACCTGGGTTCCTATCTGACTAAAGAAATGGGAGAGACAAACTAGATACAACCAGTTATTAACACCACTATGCACACGCTGAAAAAAGCCTTAACATGGTCCTCCAGCAAAAAAAAAAAAAAAGGGGGGAGGGGAGAGAGTGTACACTAGGTATTCCTGAAATTTCAACGGATTAAAACTTGCAGAAAACTCTTCTGCCCCCAACTCCTTTTTAAAAAATCTGTGCATTGGGCTTTCTTTTCTTTTCTTTCTTTTTTTTTTTTTTTGGGGGGGGGGGAAGGCAGTAAAGTGCAAAACCACACCTTTAATTTTTAAAACGAAGCAACCCAAAATCTAAGTCCACTATCCCTACACTAGCTACTCCAGTGTATCATCGTTATGTCACCTAAATATTTTAGATGCTAGCTAGCTGACTATCTGAATGTGTCAGCTTGGGACTGTAATTGCTCTTTCCTCCTAACTTAGTTATATCTCTAGATTGTATTGCTCCTTTTAGGAAGAGCTTGAGCGTGGTGTCCCTGCTGCAGAGTATCCTCAGAATGACTAGTAGCCATGTAGGAGGTTCCCCCATTGACCTATAGCTGTCTGTGTCAAAACCCTCACCCAGAGATTGATGGAGATGGGTGGAGGTACTTATATTTGAAGGAAAGGCAGAATCATGGCATTTTGCTCTTCTCACAAAGAGGGTGTTTATGGGAAAGGCCATAGGAATTTGTCAGGGAACACTGGGTACCGACACCTCCCTCAGCCTACTTCCCACTTCTCCTTGCCCCCAGTGACAGGCAGGCTTGGGCAGCTCTCTGAAAGAGCGATGTGACATTCTGTGGAAAAATGGAAAGTTCTGCCTGGATACAATCCAAAGGCAGTTTTGCTTATATCTCCTAATTGATGAAAACAAGCATGGGAGCCAGACTGTTTCTTCTGAAGATGTTACTGCTGCTTACTTCCTTCACCAACATTTCACCAGATTATATGTAATATCCTACTCCACTGCCAAAGGAGGTCACAGAAGGCAGCATCTTCTAGTGCAGGGNGAACCCAGGCTGGGCAAGGCTGGAGGAACCTGGGCTAAGGGGATACGTGATGCTAAGAGCCGGACGGTAGATGCCTGGTTTCCTATGAGGTGTCTGTTGGGGCAGGGGTGCTTAAGGGATGCACTCAAGGAAAGGAGGGTCCAAATCATGGATCTGTGCCATGGAACTGTCCCCTATCCTTGTTTGCATGACCTTGTTTCTGGTTCCTTCCCTTGAGTTCAGTTTTTCCAGTGATTAGAGGTAAGAACTGGATCCAAAGGGCCAGATCCAGGAACTGGAAAGGGGCCACATAAAACCTTGCCATGGGCCGCATTTGGCCCCTGGGCCTGAGGTTCCCCATCCCTGTTCTAGTGCTTAATATCACAATTTCAACTAGACACCAGGGGCTGGGTTTTCAATGCTCTCATGCTTATCTCTCTGTCTCCATACTGAACATGTGATGTCTACTTATCGAACAAGCAGCAGCTATCAATTCTGAGCATATGGCTACGAGCGTGCTGTGCTGCAGAGAAGAAAAGGCTTCATTTTTCCCTCTTCCTTAGCAATGGTTTCCCCCTCATTTTCGTGATACTTTGAGTTGTCTCTCCCCATCTCTGCTTCAGCCTCCCACTTGTTCCTAACAGCACTGCAGAATCTACATCTACATTCTTCACGGACAAGCTAGCAGGCATTTGAACACCTTTCCCCTGCAACTATCCCACTGAACGTGTTCTGACTTGGATACGTCAGCTTCTCCCTTTTAGAAAACAACACACTATTAACAGGAGGTTCAAATGATTTAACACTGGGGACCTGCACTGGAGTGTAAAGCTCACATCACTGTTCATATTACAGACTGCCACAAATACCCCAAATGGGTAATGAAAAGAGATGCAAGTCTGGCAAGGGGGCTAGAACTACTGTAACCCAATGCCTCCCACAGGCCACACCAGGTTGTGTTATGGGCTCTCGTTTCCCTACAATGGATCTCTATTTTTCAGGTTGGGGATGTTTATAAAAAGTCAGAAGTGAACTAAAACAAGACAGCCTTAATAAGTTAGTATAATGCTATTAGAATGGCAGTCCTTCCTCATAGCATTATCCTACAAGCAACCCAATAAATCCCTTATCTGGGAAGTTTGAAAAACTGCGTGCTCAGCCAACTTGTGGGGGGACTGGGGGAGTTGAGGGTTGAGGGACAGTTTGGGGGGTTGGGAACTTAGGCTGGGGAGTTGAGGAGGGTTGAGGGTTAGGAACCTGTGCGGGGGCTGGAGAAATTGAGGGGGGTTTGGGGTTGGGAACTTGTGCAGGGAGGCTGGGGG
>QEPC01000119.1:6734182-6774452 GCA_003113815.1 Sphenodon punctatus | reverse complement strand
GGGGGACAGTTTGGGGGATTAGGAACTTCTGCGGGGGCTGGGGGTGTTGCAGGGGGTTGGGGGGACAGTTTGGGGGGGTCACAAACTTGTGAGGGGGATGGAGGAGTTGCAGGAGGTTTGGGGGACAGTTTGGGAGGTTGGAAACTTGGGGGGGGCATGGGGAGTTGTAGGGATAGTTTGCGGGGTTGTGGGTTGAGCAAGGAAGCTGGAGAGAGGCAGTAGCAGGAGATGGGAAGTCAGTTTGTGACTAGGGAAGCTGGGGATGTTGTGCAGGGAGAGGAGAGCAGAAGTAGGGGGAGGGGAGGTGGGAGATGTGAAGGCGCAGCTGAAAGTGTCCTTGGAAAGGGGATCCAGTGCCACTGTGTGCCCCCGCCAGCTGCACTTCTATAGTGCAATTAGTAGCCTCCTTCTCTGGCTACAAGCGCTGGTCCCCACCCCCACCCCCTTGCTCTGTGGCCAGCTCAGATGCTTTCCATTCCCATGCTGTGCCGGGCGCGGCATCTACCCTGGGGAGGGGGCGCTCTGCTCAGCTACAAGGTGCGGGAAAGCACCTTTTCTACTTGGGAAACCCAGCTTCAGCCAGCACTGGCAGAACTGAATGTTGGGAGGTGGGGCGGTTGGTCCCCGCCTGACTCAATGCTCCTGCCTGGGTAGGGGGGCTGGCAGCCTGGGCACAGGCAGATGGAGCTGGGGCTCTGCAGAGCCATCCAGCTTTCAGTATAGTATGGCATGAATGTGGGGCGTGGATATTCCCACCCACAATGTCGGGATTTCAGTGGGGAGCTGACGTGCTAGCAGGGCTGGCTGGGGCTTGGGCCAGTGTTGAGTATCAGCAGCAGAGTGAATGGGAGGGACTCCCAGGGTGGTGGTGGTAAGTCCTTCTCCTCCTCCCTTCTCATTCATGCTGCTCCAGCTCACTGCCGGGCTTTTCCATCTGCAGGCAAAAGCATGAACTTCATTGAGCAAGCAGAACTGATTTTTTTAATCTTTAATAATTCAGTTCTGGCTGCAAGAAAGATTCTCAGACTCCAGCAGTAATTGTGTGTGGTTCGAGTGTTTGTGTGTTATGGCTATGGCTTTGGTCACGTCAGTAAAGTTTGAATTTGATTTGACTGCAGCAGCACTAGATGTAGATCTCAGACTACAAAGCTGTAACGTCTCAAGGCTCAACTTGTGAGCCACCCCGAGCTGCCGTAGGGCCGGAGGGAGCGGAATACAAAGAACTAACTAACTAATTAACTCACTCATCCAGGGGGAGGAGATATTCATGGCTCAAAATAGTTGGGATGCTGTGCATTTTGACCATAACCAATTAATGTATAAACAGTCTAACTTTTTTTATTTTCTGACTGGAACTTCTTTAGACTTTGCACATATGATGGTCCCCACAAATATAATCCATGGATACATTTTCAGAACTGTAGCTCAAGCGATTTACTCAAAATTGGGGCTACAGCAGTCCCCTGTTTATAATGGAGAGCGATTCTGCCTTTAACTTCCCTACAGCTACTGCTGCAAGGAAATATTGTTAAGACAGTGGGTGTTTTCAGACAAGCCAGGTAACCGTGGGGGTCTGTGACTGCTGCATGCCTCTGCCACGTAGCACTCACACATGTCGAGGACATGGGGAGCGAAACAAGCGGAGAGCTCCCAGCGTGGCTACTGCGACCACCGAGAGAGCTGCCACAAATTTGGTCTGCCTCACACAGTGCACTCTGGATTTCCAGGCATTGCTCTGTTTGTGGCTGAGACTGGGTATTCTGTGGCCCTCAGGAGCACACATCCAGCTGCCCCCTCTTTAGATGGGAGGTCAGATCTGTGACTCACGGGTGGCCATGTGGGGTAGCATCTCTTCTGGAAACACCCATTTTTATGCCATTTGTTTTGGCAAAGAACATGCCAGTTTGGGGGCATTGTGGCAACGCTGGATTTAATCCCAGAGTTGTGGAGTCCTGACAGAGTCATGTTCTCTATTTCCATATTCAGATTTTCCAAGTCAGAAGGAAACACCAGTAATCTCATCTGCCCTTTTGCCTAACAGAAGCCAATTGAATTCCCTCCAGTTATTACCCTAACATGTTCACTAAGTTGTATTTGGCTAAAGCATAACTTTTGGAAGAGCATCAAATTTTGATTGCCAGAGAATCTACCATCTGCCTCACTAGTCTGTTCCAATGGCAAATTACTCACACTGTTGAAAATGTGTGCCTTATTTCTTATCTGAAATTGTCCAGCTTTAGTTTCCAGGCATTTCTTCTTTTATGCTTTCCTCTGCCCTTTTGTACCCAGCTATGTTTCCTGATGACAGTCCTTCTACCTTTGAAATCAAGTCACTGCTTAATTTGCTTGTTAATTAGCCAAACTAGTTGAGTTCCTCAAATCTCTTGCTGTAAGGTTTATTTTCCAGTCCTCAAATAATTCTTGTAGCTCTTCTCTGAAGGTTCTCTAATTTTTCAGCCTCTCACTAATGCTGTTCACAGGGGTAAAATCAAGTCTCTCCTCTCATGCTAGCACTCTTTGCCACAGCTTCACAGTGCAATATCATATTAACTTTGTTCACTATGGGTATTTTCAAACATGATGCTACCACAGATGGCCACCCTTACCCTGGCGTGGCCACCCATGGTGGTGTCACATTTCTTCCCGCCCACCAGATGTTTGCTGCAGACAGGAACAAATATACCCAGGACCATGGCAGGATTAACTCTGGGTTTTGTGCTGGGCTCCCTGCCAGTGCACATCAGAAAAGTAGCCCTGCTATGGTCCAGGGTAGAGCAGGCTGTTGCATCTGAGCTTTCCTGGGCGGGCACAGCGACCTCATAGGCTGCTGCCCCTGCCTTTCCAGGAGGAGGCCAGGCTGTGCTGACCAGCGCGGGGAATGGGACCATGCGGACCACGTCCACATGTCGCCTCCGCCCTTTCCCTGCCCGTCCCCAGTCCTGGCCACTGTCATGATAGTTGGGGGTCAGATCCTGCCTGGGGTGAGGACTCTCACCCTGGGCAGGATCTAAGTATGGTGGCGACTAGCACCGTCACATGTGAAAATACCCTATAATTCCCAAACTCTTCTCAGTTAGGGTGCAATCCTCTTTCTGTATATGGTCTCCACTTTCTACTCTTAGCTGCATGACCTTGTATTACTATTTCCCTTTATTCAAAGACATGTTGTTTGATGGGCTATATGGGATGTCATGATACATCCTATGCTCTCCTCCCAAGGTTTTGAAGCTACACATTGCCCTTAAGTGTATTACCAGGTGATACAGGTCACTCTGTAAAACTACCTTGCCCCCCATTATTATTACCTGCTCCTCCACTTATTTTTATATTTGCAGCCTTCAGATGCAAAATATCATTATATCTTCTTCTAGATTAGTGATAAATATTTATAGAAGAGTTAAGAGCTGGAAGGAATCAATCTTGGTAAGTTGTCCCTAGAAATTCATCCACTGGATGTTAATTCCCCAGTGACAAGTACTCTTTGTGCTCCGTCAGGTAGCTATTTCTGAATCCACATAAGACCATGCTTTAAACTCTGAAGAGGTGTAATGTTAGCCATTTTATCCAAGATGCAGAGACCCATATTCACTGCACCTTTGCAAATTCACTGCACCTCTGCAAATCACACTGCTTTTTGTGATATCAGCTGTGCTTTACGGTGATACTGTGATTAGCTTTAATTTCTTTTTAAAGTCGTCTTTGCTCTTCAAACAGCCATGATGTAAAATGAGCTAGGCAGTGATTAGGAGATTAGCTTTAATCACTCCTTTGTTGGTGCAATGGAGGGGGAGGCTCTCGGCAGAAACAATGGCTCCTCCTTGTTGTTCTCTGCTTGAAGGGAGGGGCTGCCTCAGCTTTGCAGACAGCAGCCTTCACTGAGGAGAGGTACCTTCTGGGTGACCTGTATCCTGGATCCAGTTCCTGGGCGAGGGATGAGTAGGGGTAGCTTTTGATGGAGAGAGGGGCTTTGGTGGGACATATGGTAAGGGGGAGTGTCACGCACCCTGTGTATGTTTGTAAGCAGGGAGTTTAGCTGAGGTATGTGTGGAGAGGGCATTCTGGTTTGTATGTGTGGTGGGGAAAGGGTGTTGTCAGGATATGTGGGGTGGGGCTGTTTTTGTGCTGGGGTTTTGTGTTGGTTGTGTGTTATTACTTGCCTGAATTTGCAGATGAGGCATGTGTTGCTGAGGTAGTTGCTGTGTAGACTGTGTGTTGCTTAGGTGGGTTGGTGGCAAAGGAAGTAGGGATGGGCGAATGCGGTTCAGAAGTTCAGAGTTCAGACCGAACTCAACCAGTTCGGTTGAACGAACCGAACTCGATTTTTGAACCGAACCAAAACCGAATTTCTGAACTCAGTTCTGTTCACCCATCCCTAAAAGATAATATTCCATTTATTTCAATGGGGTTTGAATTTCCAAACTTTGTTCGGAAGTTCAGAGTTCAGACCGAACTCGAATAGTTCGGGTCGACCGAACCGAACTTCCGAACTGAACCGAATTTCCGAACTGAACCGAACCGAATATCTGAACTTGGTTCTGTTCACCCATCCCTAAAAAGAAGTGTGTTTATTGCTGGGTGACTGCATCCTAAGAATTATATTTGCATAAACTAATATTCCATAGCTATGCAAATGAAGAAATTAGGCAAACGTTTATGCTCATAGTGAACTTGCAGAGTTTGGCTTCCCAGGCTGAAGAACGTAGGGTTTTATTTGGTGCACTAAACACAGGTCCCTGCCTATATGTTAAAATCCTGAGGTAACTTTTAAACAAGGCGCTTAGAAGCACCTCCGGAGCCCTGCATTCCACTCCGCGCACTACTGTAAGTGACATGCTGCCCTTTCTCGGTAGCGGCAGTGGATGGAGACGCAGGGCTTTGAAGAGTCTTTCAGAACGCACCTTTTCAAAGTTTCGCATCTCCAGCCGCTGCCAAGAATGGGCGGCACGTCACTTCCGGTAGCGTGGGGAGAGTGTAAATACTTCCTGCGCAGTTTTCTTCTTGAATGCAGGGCTCTGGAGGTGCTTCTAAGCGCCTTGTTTAAAAGTGGCCTGAGTGTACAGAAATAAGAACACAAGCTATAGACAGATATTTGATTGTGTATTAAACACAGAAAACACAATTGCATGTAGAGGATGGGATGTGCCCCTTGCAGTGTATTCACAGAAACAAATGCATTCTGAACCTCTTTACTCTCACCTTTTACAACACAGTTATCTGTCTAACATGATTTTAGTTCTTCCTGCATCATATTTTCCCCTAGATTGTCTGCTAGAGGGGGAAATCTTGAGAATCTGTCTTGAAAGACAAAGCTCCCCTCTTAAGAGGATGCTTAGCCTGTTATCTAGTAAATGTAAATGGTCAGTGGAGAGTACTGATGGCATAATCCCGCCATCATTCACAAAAATACTTGTGCTTCTTAGTCTGCTGCATAGGCTTGCTACTCTTGTGCCTTTGAGAAAGTGTCTGTGAGAGTAATTGGGAGACAGAATGTTATAGACTGATAACCTCTAAATATACTTGAAAATTCTATTAGAACCAATGTGATAGATGACAAGGTCCTTGAATTCAATGTCTGCCTATTAGTCTATACTATTGACTGTTTCCTAGTTGTTTTCTTCATGCTGAGTGGGTGGGAATCAATATTTATCATGTTTCACTTGAAGTCTAATGTAAAGTAGACCTGGAAACGATAGTGCTTTCTAGCTTGCATATACTTCTTCATATGTAGAAAGCAGAGTGAGAGGAAAGTAGTCTCTAGAGATTTAAACACGACTGAATAAGTCACTTAAAACAAGTGAGCCCTAGCCTATGAGCTAATTATCACTGAGCTCTGCAGAGCTCAGCAGTTTCTCTTTCCAAGTGTTCATGTAAATATTTTCTTTGATTTTCATTCACACAAATCAAGTAACCTTTGTGTTTTGTGTTGTTTGAACCTAAAATCTCAACGGGCTAGATTGTCACAGGCTTTATTCAATCACAGGGGTGTAAATATTCAGTGACTAAGCTTGCATGCAGCAAAATACAAGCCACCTACACTAGTGGTGTATGCTGGGAAGCAGCAAAGGGTCTGTGGCCCTCTATCGTGATACATGATTTTCCTCCCAGTTTTCTGCAACTACACACTGCCCCTTATCTGAGGGCATGTTCTAAATGTACACTCTATAACCCAAGAGAAAAATCAGGCAAAAGAGATCTTCAGTAGCTTAAATTGAGATGGGCCAATAATAATAATGATTCTAAATATTTTTGTCTATTGGTAGCCAGGGGGTCTGACAATTATTCTGTTAATTTGGAGGTCAACATCTCCTCTGCTCTTTGGCTGGAGTTTTTCTCCAGACAGTTTACTTTTTTTAGTCATATTCCCCAGGGCAGAATTGTGAATGATGGGTGGGCTGTTGGAGAAGGTTCCAATCAGTTGCGGCTGGTGGGTTTGGAGGCTGGTGGGGCAGTGGCAGGTTAAACCTTCACCACCGGCGGGCCTAGGGGCTGAGCCAGGGCATCAGTAGGCCAGTGGCATTGAATAACCCAGCAGCAAAGCGTTCCCAGGGTTAACATTGAATGGACATTACATTAGCGAATGCTGCTGTGTGAAGCACTGCCACCGGGGGATAGAGAGCCCTCTTACTGGGGTCCCATCCACTCTCTTTCCCACCGGGTCCAAATTACCCATAGTAGGTTAAAAAAATAGATTATGTTGCCATCGCCTACCTTTATCCTGAAACCTCGAATCCTCAGTTTTCATGTCATCCTTGGCCACCTGCAGTCTTCTGAAGGTGTAGGCTTTGGGACAAACCTTCCTTCTGGCTTGGAGAACTGGGAGGACTGAGTTAGCTCCTGTCCTGCGACAAGCCGAATCAGAAGTGAATGAAAGGGAAGAAAAGGAGAGCACAGAGGAGAAGTAGGAAGGAAAGGGTTTGGTTTTGGAACACGAGAAGGGGAAGGGGAAGAGATGGGTTCAGTGGAGGACAGGGGAAAAGGGTTTCCTTGTTGTCTGCAGCCTTCTCTTCTGCCATGCTCCTACCTACTTTCTCCTCTGTTCACAAGGAAAGCAAGGCAAGGTGTGGAATCATGCCAGATCTCAGACAAACTGGATAGAAAAAAGAAGCAAATTACTTTAGATGTGTGCATTTTGAATGACATTTTTAATGTTGCTTCTTTGTGGACCTCTCCCCCCCAAAAAAGAGGTTCAAGACCTCCCAATATCCATGCCATCACTTACCCCAGAACCCTCTTCATTTTCATGCTCTCCTTGGCTGCCTGTAGTTTTATAAAGTAGGCTCCCAGTCCCCAGAAAAAAATAGGAATTAAGTCTCCATTGGGCATCAAAAAAAAACCCACTGAAGTCTGAAGTCCTAATGTGTCTTGAAAGCAGTAGGCATCCACAGAACACCACTGTAGACTGAGGTTGCAACGTGTCTGGAGGTGCAGTGGTAGGGGTGTGCATGTTGTTTTTGTTATTACAATAACAAAAATTGTTGTTTTCATTATTGTTATTGCAAGAACGAAAATGACAAATAATAATAATAATGAAAATAGAAATGAAAACAACATTTTATTTTTGAAATAAAGGGAAAAAACTGAAAAATATATTTCAGGCTATAAAACCTGGGTGGAGTATACCCCCAATGGAGGGCACTATGTGTACCAATATTGGAAACTATTAGATAAAGGAAACCAATTTTAGAAGCAATTGAAGGTTGTGATTCTTAAAAAAGCTCCATACACATTCATGGCTTCAACTTCTATATCTTCCATTCAATTTTCATGAAACATGTGAATATTATATCCCTCCAAAAGATTAACAATCCTGAAAATTTTCAGAAGGATTGGATAAAGGATCCTGATGCTATATGACATTAACTTGAAAATACATTTCCAGCTGTAACATTTATATATTCCATCCTGTTCACAAGATATTTGGCAGGAATGTACCACATACCTTCCCTTTCATTTCTGCCAAACTACAGGATGATTTGATAAAGGGAACAAATTTTATAAGCAATTGATGTTGTCCCCTTGAAGAGCATTATTCACATAAATAGCACCACATGCAGTGCTAGTCAGAGGCAGGCACCTGGCATGGCAGGGGGAGAGAGACTATAGGAAGGAGGATGTGGAGCAACACAAAAGAATGACAGAGACATCCACTGGCCAATTACTGCATGTTTCTAGCTTTACAGAACCAATCAGTAGTGGCTTCGAGGTGGGCATAGGGGGCGGCCCTCAGGCGGGCATAGAAGGGACATTGCTGGGACTTGGGGATAGCATCCCAGAAATCAGGAGACATAGTTTACACATCCAGGCTGGCCAATTATCATCACAATCGCATCCTGTAGCTCTGTGACAGAGGACATAAGAGAATCTCTATTGGCTCTTTCCTAAACAGATGCTTCCGACTTCCCAGTAACAAGTGGGTGAGAGATGTTGGGATGGTCACAGCACAGAATTAGGATATTTGATTGACCTTTCTGCTGGCCAATTGGCATCACAAACCGATCTTATACCACAGTGTCACATAAGAGAATCCCTGGCATAGGCTCCTTCTCTGCATATGCTGTGCAGGCATATAAAATTGGGATCCTTTATCACATATCTCTGATATTTGGTGGAGATAATAATAAAAGTTTTATATACAGCTCTGCCAAATTTCATGTACACTGGTTGGACTACAAAGTTGTTATAGTCAGTCATATATTTATATGTTAATTGCTTATACCATCAGGACCTTTTATCTAATCCTTCTGAAAATTGGTAGAGATAGTAAATATGTGAAGGGGTAAAAATCTGCGAAGTTTTATTAAATGTGATGCAAAGAAGTTACAGCTAAGAATGTATATAAATATTTTTGCAAAATAAAATAATTCAACTGCTTCTAAAATTGGATTCTTTTTTCAATATTTTTGTAATTTGGTACACATAATGTCTTTCATTGGAGGTATATTCATGCCATGTTTCAGCCAAATATAGTGAAAAATAACAAAGTTACAGCCAATAATGTGTTTTCCATTGAAACCAATTGATTGATTGATTTAGCTTTATTCGGCATGGCCATAGGCCATTGCCTTCACACAAACCTCCATTGAAACCAATGGAAAACAAAAACAAAAGAAAAAGCAAAACAACAATTTAATATTTATGAAAATTAAAATTAAACTTTTAATGACACATGGTTCCCTGGTGCACACCTCTATGCAGTGGTAGGTGGAAAACTGCATTATGTTGCTGTGGAGCTCTGTCACTGGGGAGGTCCCACCGCTGATGTTTTGGAGGCCTCAGATAGAGTGAAACCTTTGCACTTGTTGGCCTAAAGAAACCCACTGGAGTGCGAGGTTCCACTGTGTCTAGAGACACAGGAGTGGGGGGATATCGCTATTGAGACTATTTGCTGTTCTGGTCCCACAGCTCGTCTTCTGGAGGCCTCCAGACACAGTTTGACAGGCTTCATTGGACCTATGGAACCCCAGTAAATCCTAAAGCCAAACACTGCATCTGGATGCGTGGTGGTGGTGGTGGTGTTGCTGTAGAGGCCCCTATGACTGGGGTTCTGGACCCCACATTAATTGTTGGGGGTGCCCCAATACTTTAGAGTGTCCCATGGCCATAGGTCCACCCCTGACCCCAAGAAAAGGTTCCACCCTCCCAATGCCCACTGTACCTCTTCTTGGGGCAGGGGTGGGTTTAAAATACAAAAACTGCCTACCGTTAATAACTGTCATGAGGTTGGGGCCCTCTCTTCCTTTAGAGGCTGTCCCCCGTATGCCCACCAGGCCAGCCACAACCCAGTTGCCTGTGCCTGTGTGGGTTCCTATGTGATCAGAAACTCTCACCACAATCAGGGAGCTTTTGGAGGTCCGCAACCCCAGAAACGCCTCCCCTTGTTCTCCCAGCCCAGCCATAACTCAGAGAACCTTCTCTGGTCACCCGTGACTTGGGAGACTTCACAGTGGGGTTGTCTTATAAGAAGAAGGTTTGTCTAGGGTTTCACTTAGATAGAGTGCCCCCATAATGAACCCCCCAAGGCTGAATAAACACACAAGCATGTCAGGCTTGATTATAAAACATATATTGAGTACATCAAGTATTAGCCTGTTGATCAGATAGTGCAAGTCAAAATCAAACATAAAGTACACGCGTTCTAAGATATACTGATATTCCATGACTGCTTTTAGAGAATATGAAAGTCTTTAGTCCATAGTTAGGCAGCTTCTCTTGCAAGCTGCTGGCTCCTTGAAGACCAAGATGGAAGTGTCTCAACGTCTCTAGAGATCCTGACTCCCTCTTCTCCCCTTCGCAGGGCCTTCTGTAACTTCCTGTGTCCTGCCGCTATTGCTATTCTAAAGTGATTGCCGATTAGACCTGGAGTTACCCTAGCAACAAACTGCTCACTTTACTTAACAAAAGAATTCCATCCCCTCACTGTGCCAAACAAGTTTTAGCAAAGGGGGGTATTGCTTACAATCTCCTACTATGTATCTTTAGTTGTCATTGTTGGTAATCATATTTCACCCCCAGTACCCCAGCTTTTGTGTCTCATTACCACGAAATGTCTGTGTTGCCCCTTTGGCCCCATGACACTAACTACCTCTAAACTACAATAACACCAACAATTTTTAAAAACTCTAAAAATTGTTTAACTTAAGACATCTTAATTTTTATTTTTTTTATGCATTCTGTTCATGCTTAGTGTCCCATGGCCATGGGCCCGCCCCTGCCCCCAAGACGAGGTTCCACACTTCCAGTGCCCTCTATACCTCTTCTTGGGGGCAGGGGCAGGTTTAAAATATAAAAACTGCCTACTCTTAATCTAACTTACAACTGTTTAACTTAAGACATAACTTTTTAACTTAACTTTTTTTTTCATTTTTCTTTCTTTTTTTTTTTTAATGTACCTTTTTAACTTAAGACAGGAAAGGAACCACAGTTATCTCAAAATTTTTAAAAACCTGCAACTTGCAACTGTTTAAATTGAAACAACTTTTTAACTCAACTTTTTAAACTTAACTTTTTAACTTAAGAAGGAGCCACACTTATCTTAAATGTGGGCTGTCCTCTGCTGGCTCTCATCCTCACACTCACAGCTGCCAGAAATGCTTCCCTCCGCCTTGTGTGCCGTCGCTATCACGTGGTGCCCTTTGGGTGCTGGGTTTATACATGGTGGTGGTTCTGCAGTGCCATTGGTATTCCTCTCTGTGCTCTGTTCTCAAAGTCCGGGGAGCAGGCTGTCTCCTCATCGCAATCCCCAAAACAAGCAGCAGCAACTGTGGTCTCCTCCACCTTGTGTGTTGTCAGTTCTGTTGGTGGCCTTATTTTCCTGTTTGTGTGGTCCAGCCTCCGTATTGGCATCTGTCTCCCTGTAATGTAACCAGGCTGGAACTGAAAGGCTCCAAAACAGCCAGGCTGGAACTGAAGGGCTCCAAAATGGGTTGTTTTATTTTGTGGTTTCCCCTCCTTCTAGTCTTCATGCAATGGAGAGTCCAGATCATTACCTGTTTACTTGGAGGTAGGGTCCATGTTGGAATGGGTCTCCCTTTAAGGACAAAGACCATGCAGGCTGGAGCTGGATGGAGGTAAACCGGTCTTCTCATTGTGCAGGTCTTTGTCCAGAATAGATCATCTTTAGGTCTGTTCAGTGCCTGTACTGGAAATTTGCTCGGCGTTCTTTGCATTGTGCAAACAGATCTATTGTTTTGTTGTTGAAGTCTGGAATTTCCCTGACCATGGCTTGCTCAATAGACAGCACTGCAAGAGCATTCAGATGGTCCTCTGTCATGGTACTTCTCAGAAAGGTTTTAATTCTTTTTAGAGCTGAGAGGCTTTGTTCCGCTTCAACAATTGTGAGAGGCATTGTCATCACAATCTTCAGCAGTTTAACCACCTCTGAAAAGGATTTGTCCAAGTTGTCCTCAGTCAACACAGCAAGTAGTGCAGAGGCATCTTTGGCGGAATGGAATTCTGGCCTGTCATACAAAGTCCCAAGCTCACTCCTCAGTCAGTCTCTCTCCAGCTTTGGGTATGCTTCCATTGCCGCATTAAATGCTTGGATGGGAAAATGTTCACTGTGCCTTTGAAACAAAGTCCCCTGCACAAAAGTTGGACTCCCTAGAAGTTTCATGAATTGAAATCTGTCATGTGCATGAAACATAATAATATCACACGCTTCTACAGTGATCTGCTCTAGGTGTCCATGCTAAGTGCACTTCTGTCTATCTGAGCATTCTCCAGCAGCTCTGAGCGCAGGGTTCCAATGGAGTCCCTCACTTTATTGTTGACTCTTACAAAGTCAGTAGTATATCTTTGAATACCTACAGAGTCAATGTTGTTGTTTTTTTGGAGCTCCTTGTAAAGTATGTCCACGTGCGGCATGATTCTGTGGAACAAGGACAAGAAGTAGAGGAACTCCCCGTCAGATTCCATCATGTTCATGTATGACCTGGCCTCAATACCAGTCTTGGCATCATGACTATCTAGTCCTATTTGTTCAGAGAACTCAAGCAGATCCTCTCTGTGCTCATAGATGACCTCGACTGTGCGCACACTGAAGTTCCAGTGTGTTTTAGCTACTTTGGGGAGCCTTCTCTTCACCAACGCATCCAGAACTTCAGTCCTTTTTGGAGACAAACTAAAGAAAGCAGGAATACCAGACAGACTTTGAAAGAAAATCCTTACTTGTCTTATTTGGGATATGGCTTGCTGCATAATAAGGTTCAGCTGATGGGCAAAACAGTGAACAAAGTGTGCATTTGGGTACACTTATCTTCCTCTGGACTCCACCATGCTCTCCAGGCATCACGTTCGCTCCATCATAGCTCGAGCTATGAGTTTCTGTTTGTCAGAGTCCCTTGGGAGAGCAGCAGCACTGAGTTTTTCAAGCAAGGGGTCAGTTATTGTTTCTACACGGGAGTCTGTCAAGTGTGTGAAGCTGAAAAAACATTCCACAGTTGAACCTCTTCCATCGATGTAGCAGAAAATCATGACAGATTGGCAGACAGTTGAGACATCAGTGGTTTCATCAGCTTCGATAGCCACAAAATCTGCATTTTTAATTTCATTAATCATGTGGTCATGAGCAATTTCCAGCATGCAGTCTAGGAGTTTGTGTCTGCATGGTTTTTGAAGTCCCCTTGAAGATAGTTGCGGTCTTCAAATGTTGCTGTAGTGTACTGTCAGCTCTGGCAAGTAAATCTATTGCACCTCTAAAAACCCCTGGAGTGACAGATCCCTCACTTTCATCATGTCCATGCAGCACCAATTCAAAGGCACCACAGAACTTTACGCAGTCAATTATTCTGTACAGAATGTATCTATTTCGATCGACGTCTCCATTATGCTTCCTTACAGACACACAGTAGCCTTCATTGAGTCTCTCGGCGATGTTTGTTTTTCCCAACTGTGACAGGTTTAGGCAGTTGTCAAGGAGACTTTTACAAGAATTGTGCTTCTTTGCCTTCTCAGACAGGTGTTTAATGTCCTTGACTCCTGTCTTTGTCCATGCTGTGTCACCACCAAACAGCAGACAAGGAAAACAATATGACTTCTTGGAAACACTGCCACACAGCCACCAGAACGTTTTGTACCAGGATGTGTGGAACCTGCATGTATAGCCTTTCCCTCTGTCCTGTGCACCTTGTTCTATTTGCAGTTCTGGATGGTGAGGTCCCATGTCTTTGATTTGCAGTTTCTCTTCATAAGTCAGCGTGGTGAATGGCTTCTCAATAAGAGCATCCAAGGTATTAATTTTCAAGTGTAGGCTCTGACAAAAAAGAGAAGAAAAATGAAGATTTGGCACTAGCAGCACTCTCACAAAGATATTAACATTCCCCCAAACCTTGCCTTTTGTCCCTCAGCATCACAAAAGTGATGTCTTATGTGTAAACAAACAAAAACAAAATTATTTCACATATGCAAAGTGATTTTTTCATAATCCACTGTCCCATGCAAAATTAACCCAGACAGTAAAAAAAACAAAAACACCCCAATTTATTGAATACTTTATTTAGAAACAATTTTTTTCATTTAATATTTATCCTAAACTTGGTCTTTCTGGGAACAAGAAGAAACCACCAGAGACAACCAATTAGAAGCTCCATTAATGTACATAGTATTTGTACAATGTTAAAGTCTTCAGATGTGTTGATAAACGCTTTCTCTGAGCGCTTGAAAGAAACATAACTGTCCTGCTCTTGATAGATGCACTCCATCTACATCATACAGGGATAGCTGATGTCTTGAGAACCTATGCCAGATTGTAGTATCCCTCCTTTGATGATGAAGAAAAGCATCCATTAGTCTGTTCACATTTCTCATTCATTTTCTAAACCAACGAAATGCACCAGAATCAGTCGGGTTTGGCCTTGCATTCCTATTGGCTGCTATTACAATTAAATCAGACACCAAGATGTTGCTCCTTGGAAAGGAGTGGATGATACGGTGCAGGTCACATCTCGTGGCACTCGCGAACTCTAGACCAGTAAGGTTGCCTACATCATTTCCACCACAGGGGATCACGATTCCTGTTGGAAGTGGAACATCATGTCCTCTCTGAATTCCATCCAAACACTGTAATGATCTCATGCCATCTCATTCTGCCTCTTCCGAACCACTGGATATCATAATTCTGGTTGTCTGAGGAAAAGCTAAGCCTCTCTTCTCAGACAAACTACTCCAAACGGCAAATGTAGGAATCGCCAGTGATCCAGATAACTTCTATCATACTTTGGATCAGGATGTAAACACAATGACAGTGCAATCCACAAGAGTAGCACAGACAAGAGAGAGAGACACAGGCGTCTGTCCTCCAACTCCAAGGTACTGCAGAGAAATGGTACAGAATTGCAGGTCTTACTGTACTAATTTGGTATGTCCTTTGGCCCCCTGTACCCTTATAATGCAGTGAGCAAGGAGAACCCTGTGCTGCAGAAAGGGGGAAGGACAGATGGAAGTGGTACTCCCTGGCCAGTCTCATATGCAGCAACATAATATGTTCAATTTAACCCCAGGACCACAGCAAACTCGCCGCAGCATGCAGTGCCAAGTGGAGCAGAATGGCACATTGTTATTACACTGTGTATGATACACACACTGCACAAAAGCAGCAGCATAGAGTTTCACTTCTCCCACATACCCCAACTATGCTACACAGTTCTGTTGGAGTGTAAAAGGTAGAATCGGCTGCAGCTGGGCAGGCCGTTAGACTAGCCATTAGTGAACTGAACCAACATGTGGCATGGCCTTCTTCCAGAAAAGCCTGCCACAATATCCCACCAAACTGTAAAAGGCGGGGTCATTATAGAATGCAAGGAACATTCCAGCAAAGTTTGTGCTGGAAACCCTTCCTTCCAGCCAAGCTCTTAAGTCCTGAAAGACAGAAAACAGACATTTTAGGTGGAAAACAGCAAAGACAGGGACCACTTTAACCAAGATTCCCAACAGCCAAATGCCTGTCCAAGCAAACAGGCCTTTTAAAAAAAGGTTTGCCCTGTTGCAGTCCAGCACTGCAAGCAAAACAGGCCCTTTGAGACCAGCATCCCTTGTAGCTACACCCTATCCCCGACAGCCAAACGCCTGTCCAAGCAAGCAGGTCTTTTTAAAAGGTTTGCCCTGTTGTAGGCCTGCATTGCCACCAAACAACTTTCCATTAGCAGGGAGCAGCTGTAAAACAGAAATAGGAGGGTCAGGACCATTTTATAAAAGAGTAGTCACGACCAGTAGAGACACAAATTCACAAAATGGCCTCTCTACTAGAGAGGCGGAGGCCATTTTGTCTTTACTCACAACATCCCACCAAACTGCAAAGGGCAGGGTCATTTTAAAATTCAAGGAACATTCCAGCAAAGATTGGGGTTTTTAGAAACCCTTCCTCCATCGAAGCCCCTAGGTAGGAAAGGGATCAATTTTAACCTAGAGTAGCCATGGCCAGTGGGGCCCCAGAAAATGGTCATGGCCTTTGCACATGCTTGGGGGAGGATTGGAGAAAGTTAAGCCAGTAGTGCACTGGCAAACACACAACAAGCAAAAGCAAACCACCACTAAAACCATATTTTAAGTAGGGTTGCCATATATGCTAATTTTTAGAGGGCACTTATGAGGAATACAGGTTACAGGTCTGCATTGGCTCCTTGTTGTGTGTTTGCCAGTGCATATATTATCCTCAACAAACCACAAAAGCAGCAGCTAGGAGTCCACTTGTCCCCCAAAACATGGTTCACTTTATTTATTTATTTATTTTAAAGTTTTATACCCCACCCCTCCTGCCACAGGCATCCCAGGACGGCTAACAAAGTCCATCAATAAAATACAATAAAACATATAAAAACATCATGCAATAATAATAACAATAAAAATAAGAAGACAAAAAATCCATAACACCCCCACCCCAACCACCCTTCTCCCTCGCCAAACGCCTGATGGAACAGTCAGGTCTTACACTTCCTGCTGAAAACCGGGAGGTCTGAGGCCAGGTGGGCTTCCACTGGGAGGGAGTTTCAAAGGCATGGCACAGCCACTGAGAATGCCCTTTCCTGCATGGCCCCCCAGGAAACCAGAGGGACCTCCAACAGGGTGACCCCAAATGACCGCAGGGGCTGGTCCAGAACCCGGGGAGTGAGGAGATCTCGCAAATAGGCAGGGCCCAGACCATAAAGCTTTATAGGTCAAGACCAACACTTTGAATCGGGTCCAGAACACTATTGGCAGCCAGTACAGAGATCAGAGCACTGGTGTAATGTGCTCCTACCTCATTGTGCACCAGCTGCAGCTTCCGAGCCATCACCATAGGTAACCCCATGTAGAGCGCATTACAGTAGTCTAACTGAGAGGTGATAAAAGCATGGATGATCGTGGCCAGATATGGAACTGAAACCAGCGGCCAAATCCACCACACCAGATGTATCTGGCAGAAGGCACTCCTTGCCACAGCCTCCACCTGGAGATCCAGACAGAGCTTGGTATCAAGGAGCACCCCCAGGTTCTGCACCTGGGAAGTCAGTGGAGGACAAACCCCCTCAACCGAGGGGTCCATCAACTCCATAGACTTACCCACTAGCATCACCTCCATCTTATCAGGATTCAGTCACAGTCGATTTGCCCTAATACAGTCCCCCACAGCTGCCAAACACCGGGTAAGCACCAAGACAGCCGGGCCTGGGTCAGTTGAAATGAGAGGTACAGCTGGGTGTCATCCGCATACTGATGACACCTCACCCCGTGCCCCCTGATCACCTTGCCTGACCACTTCACATCTGTTGCACCCCCTCCCCATGCATCTCCCAGTCCAACCCCCTCCCCGTCCATGTCTCCTAGTCCACCTCTCCTCCCAGCCCCATTGCCCAGCCAGACTCCCTGAGTCCCTCCCACCCCCATGTCTCCCAGTGCATCCCCCATTCCTCAGTCAGACTCCCTGAGTCCCCCCACCCCCTCATCTCCCAGTGCACCCCCTCTCCCAGTCCCATTCCCCAGACATTCCCCTCATCTCCCAGTGCACCCCAGTCTGATTCCCAAGCCAGACTCCCAAGTCCCCCACCCCTCCCCCATTGTCTCCCAGTGCACCCCTCTCCCCCCATTTCCATGTCTCTGGGTCCCAGTACACCCCTCCTCAACTCCACCCCAGCCCCATTCTCCAGTCAGACTCTCCTCCCCTCAGCCCCATTCAGCCTCCATGCTCCCACTCCCCCCAGGCCAGCCCCATTCTGGGTCCAGTGGCTGCCTCCCAGTCTACCTCTCCCCTCCCCCAAGCCTGGCCTCCTTTTCCCACAGTCTCACATTCCCCCCTCGCAATTTAATACTCACCCCACTTCATGCAGCAGGAATCTGGATACTGGTCTGGTCCAATCTGCCAAAAGAGTCTCTCTGTCCCAAAGGGGGCTGGAGTGTGTGTGTTTGTCCAGCAACTGGGTGTGATTGAGTCACTGAGCCAAACAGAGTCCCCTCCAACCATGCCAGGACACTCCACAAAATGGCGGTGCTGCCGCCAATGCACACAGCTCAGCAGAGCAAAACAGCCTGTGCTCTCACTGAGCATGCATGCCCTAAAAAAACTCAGCGCTGCTTGCCTGCCCCAATTCAGTTCTAAGGCGGTGCAAGTGCACAATTGCCTGGGCACTTGTAATCAGCATTCAGGCGCTATTTAAAAATTGAGCCCATAGGGCTCAATGACAGCGTGCCCCCTGGTGGATGTAATGGGAAACTGAAGTCAGTCAGCTCACAGTTGACAAAAAAACAAACTGCTGGTGGTGCAGTTTCCTGGCGTGGGACCCCCTCCTTTACGAAAATGAGCAGTGGCAGCTGCTGGGGGCTCCAACAGGAGTTCTTGAACTTCTTTCAGGTAAGAGGCTGTGTGTGCAGGGTTCAGGGGGCACAGTAGTGCAGTAGAGGGCACAGGAGGGGCATCAGAGGGCACAGGAGCATCAGAGGACTTTGGAGGGGCATTGCCCCTGGTACCCTCGGCTGCGCGCCATGCCTGGTTCAAATTATCACCTCACGACTGAATCAATCACTCTTTATTTAAACAAGCAAAGAAAAAACAAGGCCCCTGGCATTCCTCTTGAAGTTTATTTGGCAGATTTGGATTGGTGGCTCCCGGTCTTAGAACACTGGTTTAATAGTATAATAGATCAGTGCTCTGATCCTGAGTCTTGGAAGGGGTCTATTATTGTTCCTGTTTATAAAAAGGGGAATAGAGCTTCCCCAGGTTCCTACAGACCCATCAGTTTGATACATTTATCTGCCAAGATATTTGGGCGGCATCTTCTTAAACATTTGACTGATTGGGTCAAAGATAGGGATTTCTATTTCAACACCAATATTCTATTTCAACACCAAGAGGGCTTTCATTCTGGCTATTCAACACTGAATCATTTATTTACGATATAGGTCCTGAAGCATAAATATACAGTTGTTAAAAAGGAAACGATGTATGTAGCCTTCATTGATTTAGCAGCTGCTTTCGACTCAGTTGATAGAGTTTGGTTATGACCTAAGCTTTTTGATATGGGAATAGATCCATCTCTTTTGCGATTGCTTGAGGCATACCACAGAGATACCTGGGCTCAGGTTAGGTGGGGATTAAATGGTGAACTGACCCCCAGATTTCCTTTACAAAGGAGTGTTAGACAGGGTAGCATTTTGGCCCCAATCCTTTTTAATTTATTTATGAATGATTTAATAGCAAGTATGCTTAATTATGATTTTCCTCTCCCTATGTTGCTGAGGGGGAAAAAACCCCTATATTATTATTCGCATATGAGATGATCATGATGTCTAGAACACCAGTAGGCCTTCAAAGGGTGATGTCCAACTTTAACCAATTATGTATCGATAATGGTTTAAAGAAAGTATGGGAAAACAAAGGTGATGCGGTCAGGATCTAAGTGGAAGGGATGGGCTCGGTGGATAAGTTTGTCTAAATTGAGAGTGGTGAAAGTTTATAAAAATCTAGGAGTTTTTGTCTCGCATTCCTTAAGATGGACTCATCATTTTAAATGGTAATATCTAAAGCCCATATCTCAGCTAGGGCTATTCGGAAGTTTCATATTTCCATAGGTAGAAGATCAGTCCTAGCCCCTTTGAAGTTTTATGATGCAAAAATGAATACCTAGTTCCTCTATGGGGCTGAAATTTGGGGCTTTGCAGCCACAGATGCTATTGATGTTCTGCTGTCTAAATTTCTTACGCACACTTTTAGGTTTACCTTCTTCCCGGCCAACTGCTTTCCCTAGGTTGGAGGTTGGTGGAGATTCAATCTATACCATGATGCTTGTTCATCTTTTGGGCTATTATTATCTTTTTCTCCTGTATGGTTCCCTAAAATTTGTTTATTAGAAGACACCAATCTTCCTTTTCCCAAACATTCCTGATGGCTGTTGTTTGTGGAACACTCCCTGAAGTATATGGGATGTGGAGATTATCTAGATTTTACACAGCGTTTATTCTCTCAAGAGGATAAACATCTGCTATTTCAAAGGATAAGGGACATAGCCAGTTGGAGCGATCTTGCTAAAGTGCAGGGTTCTCTGTTGGCTCCATTTTATATACTATGCAAAGTGGATTGGGGTCTGGAGGAGTATCTTAAGTTAGATTTTCACTCTAAGGCCACTTTCAGACATACCACATATTCTGGGTGCGGGGGGAATTTCCAGCCAGGATATTTATTTATTTATTTATTTATATAAATTGATATCCCACCCCTCCTGCCCACAGGGCAGCCCGGGGGGCAAACAACAGTATGAAAAACAATAAAACAATTTAAAACCGTTAAAAATATACAATACAGGGGAACAAAGACACCACCACCCCTTGCCAAAAGCCTGGCGGAACAGTCAGGTCTTACATAAATGCTGAAATGACAGGAGAGTGGGAGCTACCTGATCCTCCTCTGGGAGTGAGTTCCACAGCACAGGGGTGGCCACCAAAAAAGAACTAACATCGGTGGCCACCCGACTCTCCCGGGGAACCTCCAAAAAGGCTCCCATGGACAATCTCAAGGGTTGCACGGGCACATGGGGAGTGAGGCAGACCTGAAGATAGGTAGGGCCCAGACTGTGAAGGGCTTTAAAGGTTAAAACCAGCACCTTGAACTGGACTCATTGTTTTATAGGCAGCCAGTGCAGAGTCCGGAGCACTGGTGTCATGTGCTCTCTGTGACCCACCCCCATAAGGAGACGGGACACAGCATTCTGCACCAGCTGAAGCCTCTTGATCAGCTTCTTGGGTAGCCCCACGTAGAGCGCGTTGCAGTAATCCAGCTTCAAGGTGATGAAGGCATGGATGACCGTGGCGAGGTCGGAGTCTGAGAGATATGGCTGAAGCTGCCGGAAAAGATGTAACTGCCAAACCGCACTTCCCGTCACAGCCACAACCTGAGATTCCAGGCTGAGCCGTGAATCAAGGAACACACCCAGACTTCACACTTGAGAGACCATGGGAGGGCGAACTCCCCCAACAAGAGGAGATTCAACCAGCCCTAGACCCCCCAAGTCCTCGCCCACCAACATCACCTCCATCTTGTCAGGATTCAATTGCAGATGGCTCAACCTCATCCAAGCCCCCACAGCTGACAGGCACTGGGAAAATAAGGAGACTGCATGGCCTGGGTCGATGGAAAAGGAGAGGTAGAGCTGAGTGTCATCAGCATACTGATGACACTGCATGCCCTGAAACCCTCTCACGATCTCCCCTAATGGCTGCATATAGATGTTAAACAAGAGGGGGGACAGAATGGCACCCTGCGGGACTCCACACATGAGGTCCTGGGGGGAAGACGTACACCCAGTGAATTCTCCCGACCACCCGGTGAATTCTCCCGACCAGGAATGAACAAAACCAGTCCAAGACCGTTCCGCCAATTCCGGCACAGTCCCTCAGGCAAGTCACCAACACCTCATGATCGACAGTGTCTAATTCAGCTGAAAGGTCTAGCAGGACCAGTAAGGTCTGCCGACCCTGGTCCAACGCCAGACGGAGATCATCAACCAAGGCCACCAATGCCATCTCTGTACCATATTCAGGCTGAAACCCAGACTGGGAGGGACCAAGGAAACTGGTGCGGTCCAGAGGTTCCTGGAGCTGCCATGCCACTGCCCGTTCAATAATCTTCCTTAAAAAGGGGAGGTTAGAGACCGGCCAATAACTGGCAGGAGCATCAGCGTCAAGAGATGGTTTCTTGAGTAGGGGCCTAACCAAAGCCTCCTTCAGGCAGTCAGGCACCCTGCCGTCCCGAAGGGAGACACTAACCACCCCAGCCAGCAGCAGTCGTAACTTCTCCTGGCTGGCTTTCACCAGCCAGGACGGGCACGGTTCTTGTTCACAAGTAGTGGTATGGACAGATCTCAACAAGGACTCCACATTGGCAGCTGACATCATCTGAAACCGATCCCACAAAATAGGACAGGGTGGGGCATCCATAGCCCCAAGATGATCAGTACTGAAATCGTGGTGGATGAGAGCAATCTTATCTACAAACTACTCAATAAACTGATCACAGCAGTCACTGGATTTCTCCAGGCCCAGGTGGAGGCAGGCAGGACTGACCAAGTCTTTCACCACTTGGAAAAGCTCTGCTGGACGTGACTTTTCAGATTCAATAAGGGCAGCAAAGAACTGCTTCTTTGCTGCCTGCACCGCCATAGCATAGGTCTTTAAACTGCTCTTATGCTGCAATCGATCATACTGGTCACGAGTCCGGCGCCACCATCACTCTAACTGCCTGCTCTCCCATTTCAAACACCGCAGGCCCTCAGTAAACCAAGGAGACCTGCGGGAGACTTGGGAAGGCAGCGGACGCCTGGGAGTCACTCTGTCAATGGTCTCAGCCAACAAAGTGTTCCAGAAGGCTATGAGATCACCGACAGAGCGGGGGGTGTCAAGGTCCAGGGATATGTGTGGGGATCGGCTGGTCTGAAAGCCCATCCTTGCCCCCCCCGGTACGGCTTTGTCTGCAGAGACGCACAGGGATGCAGACCAGGAAATTGAACTCTGCATTGCTGTGTGTGTCTGCTGGCAAAGCTGCATGGGGAGGGGGAGGCTTTCAGACCAGCTGATCCCCGTGCATATCCTGGCTGTGCATTCCTCCCCACAGCCAGAATGTGCATGCAGGGGGAGAGGCGTGTCTGAAAGTGGTCCTAGTTTCATATTGCTCTGACTATGTTAAGGTGTCAACCGATGTCCAATGCGATCTTGGAGGGACATTGGCTGAGATCAGAGAGATCATGCCATAGATGTTTGGATAAAATTGAAGATATGGTTCATTGTGTGTTGGAGTGCCCTTTGTATGGTGACATTAAACATAGATGTTTATCTCCCTTCCCTCTATTCTTGAATTCATTCTCAAAATCTGAGATTACGATATGGATCTTTTTGCAGAAAGAGCCGGGGTTTGTGTCCAAATTAGCTCTTTTTGCCCATTGGGCTGAGGAGCATAGACAAAAGTTTTTATCATCTTCTACATGTTAAGTTTTTATTCATAATGTGGTATAATTTTTTTTAACTGTTTATATGATACTTGGTATGTTTACATGTATATTGGTGTATCGCGAAAGCTGGTATACCAATACATTATTCATTCAGGGAAAAGAACAGAGACACATGTGATTTCACACTGAACCCAGGACTGGACTCTGGTGCTTTTAGACAAACACCTCCCCACCCACTATCCACTCACCTCCCACCCATTATACATGTTACAGGGCACCCATAGGGCACCATTGCAGCCCTGCAACACGTATAGTGGGTGGATGGTGGGTGGGTGGGGATGCACTTGTCTAAAAGCATCCTCAATCCCAAAATTTTCAGGGCCCAGGGTGAAAATAAAATGTGGGGCCCCTGGTGGCTTCTTAAAGTGGCCGTGTTCTGGGCCCTGTTGGGAGAGAGTAGGGGCCCCACAACCTGTCCTGGTGAAAATGGGGACAAGTGCAGAGCAACTCTGCGTGGCCCAGGCCAGTCATCCCAAGTCGCCCTGTGGTAAGTCTGGCCCTGACTTATCCCATTCACAAACAACTGAATTTTCGTTTTCAATTCAAACTCCAAATTGATTTATAAGGTTGTGGAAGTTAAAAAAGGGAAGGCACTCCGTAGGCATCATTACACTGCTCCCCAGTAATGGCCACAATCCCATTCCCCGCGGACCTACAGACTCGCATGTATGCGCATGGTTTCCGCATGGCACAATGTGCCGGCAATGGCGGTGTGCATAGTTTCCGTGCGGGTGTGCGCGAGTACTGCTGCGCGCTGGAGCCGCAGGGAATGGAACTGCAGCCAATATAGGATTTTCCTTATGGTCATTCTATCTTTTTCCAATCTAAGCTTAAATGATCCCCAAAATAGGACTTCCATCCTTGACGTTATGAAGTTTTTCCTGATATTAACCCCTGTGGGCAGGAGGGGCGGGACATAAATTTTAAATAAATAAAAATAAATAAATAAATAAATTAAGCCACCGTTGCCACTTGCCCATTCCCTTTGTGGTAGAGGCGGTGGCAGCTTTTTGATATTGAGAACCATCCTCTCTGCCACAAACAAAGGCTGCAATCCTAAAACCACTTAATTCAGAGTTACTAGCTACTTGCTAGGAAACCTCCCTAAGGGAATAATATTGTCTTCTCATCTTATACCTAAAAAAATAACTAAACAAAGGTGTGAACATCGTAAAGTTTTTTCTAATATTACCTGGGAGTTTTGTCAGATGCTTCAAAAGGTGGAGATTTGCAGTGAGCATTTTAAGCATTGCTTTACAAAATACAAATGGCTTATGCTAATAACTAGGGATGCTTGGAAAAGTTACACATTACAATTAAGCTTGACCAACATCTGTGATTTATTAAGGCTGGGTGTTTAACTCCCAAGTTTTTATTAACAAGTATATAATTTCATAGCATTTTTTCAAACATTTGGCTTATATGGTGTTTCTCTTTGTAAACAACAAAGGATAAAATTAAAAAATGAGGGAAAGAACTGAGTGTATGCTTCAGCTCTAAACATCTCCTGAGAGAAAATTCAAAGCTCTGACTATATCCATCGTAGGGTGCACTGCATGTGGTTCATGCTTTTGTGGCTTATAAGCAGTCTCTTGGTGAAATGACTGTGAAATGATTACCACATGATTGTGGTATATTAGCTGAACTGATGAAAGAAACCATTCTCAACTTCTAAAAGAAAACCATAGACAACAAATAATTCAAGCTGGTTTGCCACACTGCAGCATTGTATTATTATTATTTTAAAAATAGCAATGGATAAAAACAGATGTGACAGCAGACCAGTGTGGCCCATTTTGTCACGCATTGGCCAGGACCTCACCTGCATGTATGTGAAGGTGCCACCAGATGTTGGCCCAGGATTGCCCTGGGCCATGTTAGTGGCGAGCCTGGGCTCTGATCCCAGGAAACCCCCCAAGTCACAACACTAGCTAAGGCCTTTCCGACCAGGCCAAAGTGGGCCACAGCAGACTATCATGTCTGTTCCCCGGCTGGCAGATATATCCCAGTTCAGTTCCGCCATGACTGGCTTTATTGGCCACCACAGTTTCCCATCATGGTATTGGGCATGACACTGGGTGCAGCGCAGGGGTAGGCCTGGGTGGCTGGTCACATGTTCAGTATGACTCCCACCCTCCACAGCACCCCATCTGTGGGCATGTGTCCAGTGTCCAGACTCCAGACCATGTCTGCTGTGACTTCCCGACCCAGGTTGGTTTACTGCTGTGCCGGTCGCACATCTATTTTTACTACGGCTGAACCAAATAGTATTTCTGGGTCTTCAGACTGATTTTTGAAGTTCCAAATTAGTCAGTCCGAGTACTCTAAGACAATCTGGTTTTCTTGCCAAAACTTCAGATTTCGGAGATCAAAGCATAGAATGTCAGAAACTTTGGAAAGTTGTTGTAAAGTTCTTGAACCCACAGCCAAAGCACTACCCAGAAAAGCAGGCTAGCAGAGTGGGACAATTGCTCCAGAAGACAACCCCCCCAAAGTACAACTGCATGCAGAAATCCCCCCAAAACCAAAAACAACAACAGTAGTGTACCTGCAGCATAGCCCACCATCAGCAGTGAGTGCACCCACTTTATCATTATGCCAACCAAACAGTGCACAAAATTGATGGCTAGCAAGGGACATTCGCTCAAGAAGAATACAACAACCCCCACAAAACAGTCTGCAACTGCATGGAGAAATAAATCCCACCAAAAAAGCCAGCAACCACGGGCCCCAGCAGCAGTCACAAAATTAAGAAACCAGACATTAACTCCCCCACCCACCCTCAGAGGCACCCTGTTCCTTGGCATGGCAATGGGCATTTTTACACACACCTTAAAGTGCTGGTCTTTCAATCTTATGGGTTTACAAGTCCACAAGTAAGTTCTAGATGCATTCTTCACACACACACACACACACACACACACACTGCCCTGAGGCAGTTCCTGGCTGCATTCTGCACGCAAACACTGCCCTGAGGCAGCCTAAAGTAGCTGTAGCTGTAGATGTGAGGGGCTTCCATGGAAACCAAGTGACCACTGCTGCCTGGAGCAAAGCAGTTTACCAGAAGAACTTTTTACACACACAAGTTCTGGGATAATTTCTGTGCAGAGGTTCAAAGAGCCAGATGTTTAAGATCTGGATGAGTGATTTAGACACACAGAAAGTTCAGAATGTAACAGCAAACATGGAGGAGAAATGCATGTGTAAAAACATGCAGTGTGGCAATAGTAACTTGAACAGACCAAGAAAACTTGGGAAGTGGAGCCAGGCAGAGAGATTCCTTCCTCATGGTGCCAAGTGCCAACTAAGCAGCAGGTGGCAATGTGGAACCCAATTATTATTATTTATTTATTTTTAAACTACATGGTATGGTAAAGGGTAACGTAAACCCCATCCCACGGCATTGGCCCTATGGGCAGGACAGACCAAACAGACAGATCCAGCAGCACTGTAGCATGCAGTGCAGCCAAATTCACCAAAGAGAATGGACAAAATGGCTGCAGTGCAGACTCTTTTATTTTGCCCTGACAATCAATTCAAAAACTGACCATCTGACTTGGCCAGCTAATCAAGCTGACTAACTTGACCCTGACTAACTTGACTTGCCACCTGGCTTACCATCACTCATTTGTCCCCTCACATACCCCTCTCCTACAAAATATGGCAATAAGTTTCATTTATGGATTGTAAGCTGCCCTGAGCTGCCTGTCTCAGGAGGAGTGGGGTAGAAATTTTTAAAAAATAAATAAATTTTAAATAAATTTCCAGAAGAAGGGAAGCTCAACTGTCCACCAGCCCCCATGCATGCAGAGGTTTCTGAAGTTCTTCGAATAATGGCCTTGGTCCTCAGAACTTTGGAATTTGACCTTTCCGAACCGAATACCGTAATATTAGGCAAATTCCAAAGTTTTCCAAAGACTTTGTTTCAGCCCTAATTTTTACCCTAAGTCAGCATAACTGGCTGCTGGTTTTGTTATCTTGAAAGTAGAAAACTTGCAATGTACTGCTTCTTAAACTTCCAGCTGTTTCCTGGTAATACCTGGCACTTGTATTGTACTTCTTACTGTCGGGTATTCAGGTTTGTCCTGGACAGTACAAGAATGGTACCTGAATGGTACAAGAATGGTTTCAGCTTGGTCATTTGAAACTTTTCATCTTCAATATGCTGCAAAAACATTAATATATTAAGCCCCATTCCTGAAATAAGTATCATTCTGCTGGACCACATGTCTACACCCACCATTAATAAGAACACTCCATAATGGGCATATTTAGATATAGCTCTTTCCCACAGGACTTAAAAGCTCCGGTTCTTCAAACTCCTGCACCAGGATTTCAGACGCTCCTCCCCCCACTGGAAGTCACCAGGTGCCATTGCAAACAGCGGTGCCCGTGACTCACACATGTTTGGAGACACGAACTTGGTCCTTCAAACACGCAGGAGTTACAGGCACCACTGTTTGCAACGACGCCCAGTGACTTACTGTGGGGAATGCCCAATGTGGGAGTCTGAAGAACCTGGGCTTTTAAATCCCAGGGAAAAGGCAGCTATGTCTAAAAACACCCACTGAGTAAGACTAATGCTATGTCTAGCCGATCATCCAGTCTCTGGTGTGGCCAGTAGGGATGTACAAACGAGGTTCGGAAGTTCGGAGTTCAGCCCGAACTCGGTCTGTTCGGACAACCGAACCAAACTTCCGAACTGAATGCTCGGACTTCCGAACAGTTCGGAAAAGTTCAGATGAGTTCGGATGAGTTCGGGGACGGGAAAAACATGACTTTGGGGGGAAAAAACATGACTGGAAGGGGGAGGCAGCTGAGGAACAGACTTCTTGGCAACAGGGGTGGACACCAGGGGTGGTTTCAGGGCCAAATAATACTGATACCGAAAAAATTTTGGTTTCGGTACCCATAACACTTTTTTTAATGTTCGGCCGAGTTCGGTCAAACCGAACTCCGCCAAACCGAACAGCTGAACCCGAACTCAGGTTTCAAACGTCCGAACATCTGAACAGCGTTCTGTTCGCCCATCCCTAGTGCCCAGCTTCAGTTGAACTTGATTCAGAGAAGTACACAGCAGGTCATAAGGGAGTGATCCCTTCCCTGCTTGTTCATTCCCAGCCCCGAGCAGTCAGGCGACTCATCCCCTGACTAACTTGACTAATAGCCATTTATTCACCTATCGTCATAGAATTTATCGAATCATTTCTTGAATCCAGTTATATTATTGGCCTTCACAATGTCCCCTGGCAATGAGTTCCACAGATTAATTGTTGAATGATCAGTGACTTCAGCAGATTCCACATGGGAAACATAAAGATCAGGGATTAATTAATGTCTGTAGGGAACTTTGATTAATTTCTCAGGTTGGAAACACAGTTCCTCAATAGTATTCCCTAAAAAAGGGACACCCAGAAAAAAAGGAAAAGTAGCCTTTTACATACATAAAAGGGAACTTTACATACACCCTAGCCTTCACAAAGAGATTAATGGTATCAAGGTAGGCTGTGCATCTCCTTGAATGAGCATGGAGACTCACCTTTTTTTCAGTTGCCAAAGATTATTTGGGTTCATGCAAAAAGTTCACATTCAGGACTTCACTTCAAAACCAGATGATTAAATGGTGCACACAAATGCCATCTTTGGAAGGAAAACAGAAACTTAGGCATACAATATGGGGTAATTTAAGCAACCACTCATATGTTCACTTTTACAGCCTTGTTTTGGAAAACAGATATCTAGACTTATTTGCACATTTTTCTTTGTCACTTTTTAAATCTCTAGCTTGGATTTTGCATTTGTTCCTGGAATTGGTTTCTGGAGCAAAAGCACAAATAAAGATGGACCTGTACTCCGAAGTTATAATATAGCGTTGTGATGGAAATGTTTCTGTGAATAATGAATCCCTTCTGCTCCGAGTATGACAGGCGAATCAGTTCTATGAACCTGCCTTTTTCAGCATGCCAGAAGCTAAGACAGCATGTATCTGTCAAATGCAAAGCATTTGAAACTGGTAGCATGCATGTTAGTGTAAATCTTTGCTTGATCTACAGCATATATGAATGTTTATTGACATTCAAAGCATCTGACCTTACCTCAAAGTGCCATTCTCACCCACTCATAAGTCAGCAGTGATACCCTTTTAGGGACTGACAGCTGTACTTATATCCAGCAAATCTACAAAAATAAATTATTGGATCTCACACACAGTGTTGTAAACAACCAGTATCACTGTTGCAATTCCTGCCTGACCAGCAAGAAATTAGCTGCTGTGATTCCCATCTGCATATCTTCTAAACTGTTTTTTCCATATTTCTCTGCCTGTCATTCTTTAATAGTGTAAGAACTAGGGTTGTGCATGTTGTTTTCGTTATTACAATAATGATAACAAAAATTGTCATTTTCATTTTTGTTATTGCAATAATAAAAACTACAACTGAGAATAACGATAATGAAAGACAATCAAGAATAACGATACCAATAACTATACTGATAACGATATCGATAAAAACAAATTTCATTATTATCATTTTTGTTATTGCAATAACCAACCAATCAAATCAAATTTATTATGGCGTGATCCCACGGGTCATTGCTCCGAATAAAAACATCACATCATAAAACGCTAAGAAAAATTAACATCAGATATAAAATAATTAACTACCATTAAAAATAATCAAATAAATGTTTTACAACTTAGTACAAAATGTAAAATAAAGCCAATTCAGTGCACAGTACATCCCATGAACATGGAACACATAGGTACTATAAGAATAGGGACATAGTACATTCAATTCATACAATATGCAGCATGTCCCATAATTCCTAGAGCCATCTTCTTTCTTTCTTTGTTGGCAAATTGGTCGCCACATCATTATTTACCTATACATATAATTATTTACCTTTACATATAATGGCAATGGCCTATGGCTAAGCTTGAATAAAATTCTTCTTATATATATATTACTGAACCAGGCATACATTTGCTTACTGTAGGGGTATGCCCTCCCACAAGAAGATGGCAGTCGTTGTATACATACCCACGATCGCTGAAGGGAGAATGCCAAATCTCAGCCCTATTTAGCCTAAACTGTCATAATTTGTTACAAAGTAATCCACATTTTTTTGTTCCTAAATTGCTCCTCACTTGGAGACTGGAGGTGCAAGTCTATCCTCAAAAGAATGAGTGGGTCAGCTTCCATTGAGTGAACATTGTGGCCAATAGGTCTCCAGAGGGACACATTGATTGAACAACATAAATCTTGGGGAGACATGTCTGAAATCAAGAATTGGAAGACCTAAACAAACAAATATTGTGAAACTTGTTACTACAATGAACTTGTGAATGAGCATATGGAGTTCAGCAATACAACTCAGTAGCTAGACTCAAATCAAGTTTATCTACTGTTATTTTTGAATTTGTAATACAGTAGGCACCTACCCAACAGACACAGCCAAGAGTGAGACACCCTTGTATTAAGTGCCAGATACGTAGGAACGGATCATAATCCCACTCTGGAGAGGTTGTTTGATGACCACCATCCTGGCTAACATTCTAGGAAGTGAAACAGTCACCTCCAGAGTGGAAAAGAAAAAGTCTGTATGTAGCTAGGCTGTGACAGATTCACATATCCTCTGTAAATCAGGGACAGAGTGGGGCATGTAATATTCTCATATTAAACTTGTGATCTAAATTAGCAAATCATACAAAGGGGGGGAAGACAAGACACATTATTAAGTAGCCAGTTTAACCTAGTGCAGTGGTTCACAAACGTTTTCTGGCTGTGTATCCCTTTTCAACTTTAGTGAAGACCCAAGTACCTCCAACTAATTTCCACACATTTACGCAACCACACAACTTGCAGCAACCCCCAAGCAAAGCTTCACAGACCCCAAGGGGTTTGCGGACCCCAGTTTGGAAACCACTGACCTAGTGGGTTAAGCTAAGCTGTTGGACTTGGATCTGGGAAAACAAAGTTTAAATCCCATTTTAGCCATATACTCACTAGATGGCCTTGAGCAAGCCACTAATCTCTTAGCCTTAGTTTTTCATCTGGAAAATAGGAATAATAATAATCTACATAATTGTGAGGGTGCAATGCATAAGGATTGTAAAGTCCTTTGAGCAGATTGTGGTGCAAATTCAGCTGCTATTTAAAACAATGGGGTTAAAGTCACTGCCCACAATCCAATGCTGTGTGGATTGCTGCGCAGAGCAACGTGGGCAGTTTACGTATGGCATAATGTGCCAGCAATGCAGCTCCGTGCGGATGTGGACGCATGCACATGGCTCCGCACGGCATTGGATCAGGGCCATAAACTTCAGTGGGAGCTGGATTTCATCCTACATTATTTGTGGGTGGACACAGGACCCAGAAGCTGATGGTGCAGCAAAGCTGTTGTGGGCCTGGGCTCATGTCCTAAGTGTGGGTCCCCTTAGAGAAAAGAGAGCTGGTCTCCCTAAGTGGCAGCCCTCCCAAGGGGCCTCTTGGACAGCCTCGGCCTAAGTGGCTGGGGGCAGGTGTTGGACCCGTTATCTGCCATCCACTCTGAAAATTGCCTAGTGGTGCTCAGGTTACTTTCAAAGGAGTCACCTAGACTCCAGAACCTGGGACCAACTGACCCCCCCCACCCACCCACCCACACACCCACCCACCACAATAGTGATACCCTTTTCCTAAGCCTCAGTCTAATGCCTTAAGAACAAAATCAGCCTTACTCTCAACCTTTGTAATTGTCCCTGTCTTACTCACACCTCCCCCTATTAACAACCCACAGACCTTTAATGCTTGTGTGCAAAGGCGCTAAATTGACGGAAGACCTCACTCTCCAGACAGAGCTGTTCATCCGTAGACTGGGCAAACACAAACAGCACAGCTTTCCCACAAACTTGCTTCAGCTCTGATAATTTTGATCAGATGTGACTGGAATCAGCCTCAACAACAAGGAGGAAAAAAATTGTTTGCATAATCTCCTGCTTCTGTTTGAGTGCTTTCTTGGAGCACACAATGATCCACCGCAAGATGCGTTCATTAGCAATGCCATAGACAGATAAATTATTGAAAAGAGGGCAAAGCAGCAATGTCTCTTTCTGGCCACACAACAGCTATTAAGGGACTCTCTATAAGCTCAGAATTGTATCTAATTTTAATTTCCTCCTATGTCTCTGCTATACAACCTATTATACTTGAAAGAATAATAGTTAATGAGAGTCTGGAGGTGAACTGGAAAAAATCACAAATCGTTTTTAAAAAAAGTAAGATATTCAGTAGCAAGCACATGAATGAGCTGGAGGATTCTAGCCCTTTTGGGCTCTCCATACCTCTGAAACAGGGTTGCCCCTGTAGCAGACATCACTGTCCTGCTCTGGCATCAGTGTACCCACACCTCTGCTGAGAAATGGCAGATACCTGTAGTCTTGAAGATTAGCTCCCCACAAAGAAGAAGAGAAATCAGTGGCAGGTAGCCTGGGTGGGTTGGTAGGTACGGTAGGCTTTATTTACATAATAGATACACCTGTCCAGGAACAGAAGTGGTCAGAAACAGGACAGAGGCAACTGGAAAACCTCAGCCAACTCTATGTCTGTTTCCTAGGTAGCAATTCTACATTAAATAATAGGCTCTGATCTCAGTCAAAGGAGGATAACTCGAGTTGCTTTTCCAGCCGTTTTCTGAACCTTAAGTTAGCTAAAATGCTGCTATCTACCACAGCATCTCTCAAAGAAACCTTGCTGTTGTGAAAACTGACAAAAACTGAGATATCTTGCTGATTCTTATCTTTTGCTTGTGCTACCAAAAAAACCCAACCTTGTAGAGAAAATAAGGTTGCTGTGTTGGTTCAGTCACTGTATATATGTCACTGCTTTGCTCGGTCTACAGTTCTAACTTCTGCCGAAGGACCCTGTTAGGTCCGAAAGCTTGCATACCTCCACCAGCTGTAGTTGGTCCAATAAAATATATCACTGTACTACTTCTGACAACTGTCTCTATTGCCAAAAAAGGAACTTAGAAGACTACATGAAACAGCACCACCTCATGGTGGCCATATATGGTATTACAGTCAATATACAGGAACAGGGACTTCCCTTCTGCGAGCCGCTTTGAAAATTAGTACAACCGCTGGAGACCAGATAAGGTGTTGGGGTGGATATGCTTTAGGGATGCGCTCAGAGTGAGGGAATGAAGGCAAGGGTCAAGATTATGATTCTGTGCCCTGAATTCATCCCTTGCCCTTCAGAGCATGCCCTCATCTCTGCTGCTTTTCTCCAAGATCTCTATTTTCAGCGCTCAAGGGAAGAGACTAGGTACTGGGTGCATGGGCCATATCCAAGAAAGGGGCCCATTAAAAAACAAGGAATGAAAGTTTCCCAACCCTGCTATGCAGTGAAACGTCAGTATAATGAACTTTCATGGGTCTAGATAAAAAGTGCATTACAATATGGCAATATGCAGTTGAAGGAAATGATTCCTGAAGGGGCAGTTGTTATAAATGGGGTTTCATTATAAGCAAGGTTTGTGATAGTGAAGTTTGACTGCATTATTAGAACCAGTGGAGTAAGAAGGATCCCAAACTGGGTCAGTAGGTTCTCAAATAGCGTGACTGGGATAGTTAAGGCATGTAGCACTCTCCATTATAATGCACAAACATTCTGTTTCATTACAAAATTGAGAAAATTTATGGTATCATTGTAAGATTTTGCATAGAGAATCTCTTGGGTGAGAGGTTGAAGCTGCAAGAATATCAGCCAAATCCAAAAATGAATGGGTGAGATACAGCCATTTACAAATTGCAGACTGGGGAACATTTTTTTCTAAATTTCCAACCGTCTCAAACTGAACAGCCTTTGGGGTTTTAAAATGCAGTCTGTGAAACTGCCACAGCTTTCAGAAAATTCAGCCTGCCAACCAGGGGTGCCTTAGCTTATTTCTGAAAAGAAACAAACAACGGAGAGTAGTTTTAAAGTTATAAGCTTTTGAAACTCCGCTTTAGGCTATGGGAGGGCTATGGGAGGGCTATGGGACTTATGTGCTGATGCTGATTGAAGAGCCAAACGGGGAGATAGCTCCCCGTTTGGCTCCCTCTCTGTTTGTCTCCTCAGTGGGGCTTGGGGAAATTGTCCCCTGTGGTTTTGGAACATCGGGGGGGGGACACCCCCTCCCTTCACCCCTGGTGCCCTGCCCCTTGCCACCAATGAGCAGCATGTGCCAGTGCCTCCTGCCTCTCCAGGGCCATGGCAACGTGGACTGTCTGGATCCCTGCTGGGTGAGGGGGGCGGAGGGGAAGGAACTGCACCCGTCCATGCTGTCTGCCCATCGTGGACAGCCTGCCTGATTGCTGGGACTACATTTCCCAGCATGCCCAAAATGACTGACCCCGGCATGCATCTCTGCACAGAGGCACACAGCAGTTACATTTCAAATAGCAAGAAATTGCTGGTAGCAGCAGCTCATCAGCGGCCCGAGAGGGAGGAACTCATGCTGCCCCCTCCCCATCCATCTGCTCAATTCCCCTCCTGGAGCCTGGGCGAGGAGAAGGAGGAACTCACCCTGCCCCACCCACCCGGCTGCCCGCTTTCTCCTTCTGGCCTGGACCCTTGGGGGGGGGAAGGAAATCAAGCTGCCGCCCCCCCACACACCACACACCACCACCACCTGCCTGCTTGCTCTGGTTAGGCCTGAAGTGGCAGTATTATCTGCCATTTCACTGTTTACTGTTGACATTTTGACACTCTTGACACTGCTCCGATGGCATTTGCCAACAATTTATGGCACTATCTGCCATTTTGTGACGGTTCCAGGTATTCTGCGGCACTTAAGATAATAGTGACAATTTGTGATAGTTCTGACAGTTTGTCCAACGGTTCTAACAGTTTGTCCAACACTTTAGCAACACATTCTGACACTTTACAGCATGTTCTGACACTTTTTGGGACTTGCGACAGTTTCCAACAATTTCTCTGCTGCCGAGAAATAATGACAGGCAATAGAGGAAAGCGGCAGCAAGCATTGCAACAAGTATGGGGATGTCGTGTTCATGGCATATCAAGAAAATGGCAACAGATGGGAGGTTTCCGACAGAATTGCCGGACGCTGCCGCATGTCATTTCAGGCCTAGCTCTGGTCCCTGCCTGAGCGTGTTTGAGAGAATAAATGTGTGTGATTGAATGTTTACATGAGAACGAATGAACATTTGTTACTGAATGTGTGTGAGACAATGTGTGTGTGTGTGTGTATGAGAGAGAGAGAGAGGTGAGTGTGCATCTCCTGCCTGCCTTTGCCAGGAGTCTGTGGGGGGGGGAAGGAGGGACTTACGCCACCACCCCCCACCTGCCTAGTTACTCCTTTCCACCTGGACCCTGGTCGGGGGGGGGAAGGAACTGACGCTGCCCCCACCCCCAGCTACCCGTTTGCTCTGGTCCCTGCCTGAGTGTGTGTGTGGTGTGTGAGAGGGAGAACTAATGAATGCTTTTAATTGAATGTGTGTAAGAGAATGAATGTGTGTGTGTGTGTGGAGAGAGAGAGAGTTTCTTCCTCTCCCACCCTGTGCCCCCTGCCTCTCTCCATGGATGCCCCCTCACCTATGCCCCCACCATCATCGCTCTTGGAGGGGAAGAGGGAGCCACCACCGAAGCCAAGGAGAAACTCACCAGATCTGCTCCTTCCATCTGCCTGTCAACCTAAGCCTGCCTCATTCTGACTATCCACCCTCACAGAAGTCCCAGGCCCAGCAGCATCTGAGGTAAGAACATAAGAACAAAAGTAATGCCATACTGGTGATACTTGCCATCCTCCAGTTGCTGCTGGTGCTCCTGCCGGGCTGGCCCCGCACCATTGCTGCTGTTCTGGATTCCCTGCCATCCACCTGTGGGAAAGATGGGGGAATGTGAGTGCTGGGATCTGGGGGAACATCGAACTGGGACTCCTCCCCCCTCGCCCACAACCGGAAGCTGCCTGGGGGGCATTTAAGAAAGACACCTGCGGGGCCTCCCTGAGCGATACTCACCATCTTCCGGCCGTTGCTTGTACTCCTGCCAGGCTGGCCCCATGCCATTGCTGCTGTCCGGGTTCCCTGCCATCCACCTGTGGAAAAGAGGGGGCACGTGAGTGCTGGAATCTGGGGGAACATCGAACTGGGACTCCCCCCGCCCCGCAACCGGAAGCTGCCCAGGGCGCATTTAAGAAAGACACCTGTGGCTGTGCCACAGGCCGCGAGCCAGCATCCACACGCCAAAAGGTCTCAGCCAAAGGGCCTGGACCTTTGGGGACCTTCAGGAACTTAGGGGTTGTAACTACTGTGATCTGCTGGGAGGATGTTCCCCGGGGCAGGCGCCACTTTGAAGAAGGAACCTTGAAATGGAAAAAGCTTTGTCTCTGTTTCTTGTTCTCCTTATTCTTCCCCGACATATAGATCTTTGTTATTTTGTTTTAATTTGGCTGGTAATCTGGCCCAACTCTTGGACCCTTTAGCCCTTTCAGCTCCCAGGGGTCAGGACCTTGCCAATGTGGATAATTTTCCTGAGTGTAACCTGGTTAAAAATCTGTGAGTAACTGCCCCTTCCCGATCCGATCCCATCTGGCTATGTTCCTGGAACATCGCAGGCTGGGCCAGGCATAAGTCCGAGCCCGATTTCCTTGCATTTGTCAGGAGTTTTCACATTATTTTGGTCCAAGAAACTTGGGCCACATTGCCCTTAGAGTTAGATGGTTATAAGGCTTATGATCTCTCGGCAGTCAAACTCCACGATAAGGGGCTGGGGTGCTTTGTTGCCCAGGCCTTTACAGACTTCGTCCCTATTGCAAATTCCCAGGTCGCGTTAGGCTTCATTGCCACAATTGGAACTTCCACCCTAGTTATATTAACCACTTATATTGCTCCCTGCATTGCGGGCTCATTCAGAGAAACTTTTGGAAAGATCTAGAGAAATTGTTGGAGGATCTTTATTTCAAGTACCCAGAGGGATTGTTTATCTTTGTGGGAGATTTCAATGCAAGGATTGGCTCCAGTGACCCTGCCATCATGTCCCATGTTGACCCGATTCCACATGACCCATATGGCCTACTTAAACCCAGGAAGTCTAGAGACTCACATATCAATTCTTCTGGGATTAGGTTGGCCAAGATGGTGGCCTCTTTTAATTTGTATATTCTTAATGGGGCTGGATATGGTGATTCGGATGGGGAGTTCACATACCTGAGTCCGTCGGGCACCAGTGTTGTGGACTACATATTAGTCTCCCCTGCCGTCTTACTGTATGTATCAGATTTTGCTGTAGGCTTAGGTCTAGTTGGAGACCACCATTGACTCTCTCATTGTCTATCTCTTTCCCTCCTATAGAGCCCATTACCACCTCAGACCCCGAGGTTAATCACCTAGAAACCCTCGGGGCTCTGCGTTGGGATAAATTTTTGACTACTACGTTGGGCGTCCTATAGCCCAGCCTTCTAGCGATCAACTGAGTGGGACAATTCTCCAATTGACCAAGCCTGACAAAATATTAAACTCATTTGAACAGCTTAGTGCCAATTTGACCCAATTCATTCAGTCACTGACAACGGACATAAAGCCCTTTCGCCCTAGGAGTGGAAATCCTTGGTTTGACAAAGAGTGCCAGCTCGCTCGATCCAGATTGAAATCTATTTACCAGACCTACAGGAAGGGGTCTTCCCGCAATTTGCCCCCTGATTACTTTGTGTGCAAACTTACCTATAAACAGCTGATTAAGGAGAAACAAAGGACACATGTGGAGGAGCAGTGGTCCAGTCTCCTCCTGACTGCCAAACAAAAAGACTCTAGGCAGTTCTGGTGGCTTGTCAGCAGCTCAACTAGTAGGTCCCCAAGGACTGTGGTCAGTAGTATTTCACCATCTACGTGGGCTGAGAATTTTCGCCAGCTGTATAGTATAGAGGGAGATGGCCCTCTGGATTTGGTGAAGAGCAATTTTGACGGAATTTCATCCATGGCCCCCTGTTATGGAGTCCGAGGTGGAGTCCCTGGTGGATTCATTTAAAAACCATAAGGCCCCAGGGCCTGATCATGTCCATATTGAATTTATAAAGGCCCATAAGGATTGGAGGTTTCCACTGCTTGCGGCCTTATTTACAGCTATAAATAACTCAGGTAAGGTCCCAGCCTTGTGGGCTAAGGTGGTGGTCGTCCCTGTATATAAAAAGGGCCCTTAAACCGAGCTGGGCAACTACCGTCCGATTAGTCTTTTATGTGTAGTAGGGAAAATATTCGCCAAACTCTTGCTTACAAGACTCATGCAATGGATGAGGCAGGAGAAGATCATCCATCCAGAACAAGCAGGCTTCCAAAGAGGCCGCTCTACCATAGAGCAGTGCTATATTCTGCACCATTTAGCTAGCAAGTGTAGGGCCCCGAGTCATTCTTTCTATGTGGCCTATCTAGATCTAAAGGCTGCTTTTGACTCCTTGGATAGAGCTATACTCTGGGGAAAGCTCCAGAGATCTTCAGTAGATGGAAGACTTCTCTGGCTCATTCAATCCTTGCATGCTAATTCTTCTCTTGTAGTTAAGGTAGATGCTTTGGGCCATGTCACTGGCCTTATAGATATCCAGCTCAGCGTTAGGCAGGGCTGTGTTTTGGCCCCGGCCCTTTTTAACAATTACATAAATGACGTTATTCCCACCATGGTGGATCCTAAATTCTTTCCACCTAGGATGTCCTCAAGAGCAGTTGGGTGCCTTTTCTACGCCAACGACGTCGCACTTTTATCCCAAACACGCATTGGCCTTTTGAGACAACTGAAGGCCTTTCCGGCCTTTTGTAAGGCCAATAAGCTGTCCATTAATTACTGTAAGTCCAAGGTCTTAGTATTCACCAACAGGAGAAAGTCCCATAATTGGGAAAAAGAGGGGCACGTAATTCAGCAGGTGTCATCTTTTCGCTATTTGGGACTCCTTTTCCACAAATCTGGCTCACGGAAGGAGCATGTCTCGAGGGCAATTCTGGCGATTAAAGGGCCTTTATATGCTTTATTTAGCTTCTTCTCCTGACAGGGTAGAGATGCCATTCCTCCAGCGCTACAGGTCTTTAAGGCCAAGATTAGAGGGCAACTGCTATATGGGGTCGAGCTATGGACTCCTTTCCAGGCTCAACACCTCAACAGGGTACAGGTGAAATTTTTGTCTGCCCTTCTGGGGAAGCCGAAAGGTACCCCATATGCAGCGTTTAAGGTGGAATTGGCCCTGAAAAGTTGGAAGCAGCTTGCCAGGGAATATGCCTTAAAATTTTGGTGGAAAACTTACACCATTCAACGCTCTGATCTATCCAAAGAACTTGCCAAGGATGCTTGGGTTAATCTCTGGCTGCAGAAGGTAGAAGACCATTTAAGGTCTATTGGTCTATCAAAAGAATATCTGGGGCACAAACAAGCTGGGCTGATTTGGAGGGACATTTTGATAAGAGTCAATGACATTGGCCGACAGTCAGAAATTGGGGCCATTAGGGCCTCTTCTCACATGAGGCCCTATCTTTCACTGACCCCAGAAATGGAGCAGATGCCCAAATAACCTGGTCTCGTCCATCTCGGTGAGAGCCAAAAGGCTCATATTCCGAGCTCTTGTAAATGCCCTACCCTCTCAGGTCCTGGACGGGCGTATCCGGAGTGTCCCCTTCCTCGAAAGGGTATGTCTGTTTGATGGAAATTCCGTTGAAACAGTTACCCATGGCCTCTTTCATTGTCATCTTTATGACCCCTTGAGGGAAAAGTATCTGACGCCTTTCTTGAAGAAACATCCTGGTAGGTCAGATGACGCTTTGTTGCTCCTGTTGCTGGATAGTAATATGCCACAGGTCATCAAAAATACGGCATCTTACATCACACAGGCTGTGGGCTATAGGAGAAATTTCCTGGATGCTAGACCTATCCCAGGTGGCTCTCCCTCACCCCTCTGAGATAGACCATTGTGTCCAGTGCTTCAATGTATTATGCCATTCTATTGTGCCTGATGCTGAGGGGTCATGGGATACTGGATCTGGCGGTGCTATACTTGGCTTGTAGCTAATTTCTTTCACTGTTTTCTTGTTTTAGTATCTACTTAAAGTCCTTGATATTCTTTGTAGCCTTGAGTATTTAAAATTATGCTTATGTCTATTACTGGTAAGACTTATTTTAGTTTAAATTTTCTTTTGCTGCTGCATTATCTTAACTACCTCACATTAACTTCTATTGAGGAACTTCCCCCTTGTATTGTATGCTGAATCTCAGGCAATGGCCTTGTGCTATGCCAATAAACGATTGATTGATTGATTGATTGATTGATTGATTGATTGATTGATTGAT
>QEPC01000119.1:6655331-6721031 GCA_003113815.1 Sphenodon punctatus | reverse complement strand
ATTTATTTCATTGAGTTCAATGGGGACACAGCGCCCCATTGAACTCAATGAAATAAATCCGGTACCGGTATACCGGATTTAATCCGGGAATCCGGTTTTTGCAGAACCGGTAACTGGTAAATCCGGTAGCTGGTAATAGGCCCGGGGTCCCACCTCTAGTGGCGAGACGCGCATTCCACCAGTTACAATCTGGTGCAGTGGCTTCGGCTGTATGTCTCAGACTCCAACCTGGCCACTATCATCCATACTTTCATTACCTCAAGATTGGGCTATTGTAACACACTCTACATGTGACTACCCATGGTGATGGTTCAGAGTGCAGATGGTGCAGAATTAGTCAGACTGTCTCCTTATGGGGACGGGCAGCCAGGAGCACATTACAACGGTACTCCATTCTCTGCACTGGCTGCTTATATTCTTCCGGACTCGATTCAAGGGGTTGGTTCTTATCTATAAAGCTCTATACAGCCTAGGCCCCACCTATCTGAAGGATTGCCTCACTCCCCAGGCTCTGGATCGACCCTCCTGGTCGCCGGGGGCTCCCTTTTCGAAGTCCCCCCGGGTATCCTGGGGGGCAACTATGGAGAAGACATTCTCGATAGCCGCATCTAGGCTGTGGAACTCGCTGCCAGCGGCGGCTCGGCTGTTTTGCCAGGCCTTTGGTGAGGGAGATGGGTGTGGGTTAGAGTAGCGTGTTTGTGCATTTTTACTTCCCCTCATGTCCCTATTGGGACTGGAGGTTTTATTGCTTTATTGTTGTTATGCATTTATTTTTATTTATTGAATTTATATTATTGTCTTTTATATTTTTATAAACTGTTAACCGCCCCGAGCTGCTTTGCAGGAGGGGCGGGGTGCAAATTGTGAAAATAAATAAAATAAAAAAGCTAGGAGATTAGGTAATAAAAAACCCTCAGGTTTATAATAATAGTTAAGACTCTTGCAAATTCAATCATGCTCTAAAAAGAATGGAAATTGCATGTTCAGCCTCCTGCCTTAACTTGTGAGTCATGTAAGCAGTAAAGATGTTGTACGTTCTCACATATTGTGCTTTATTTCATGCTTAAATTTCTTATTCTCTCAGCCCATATATATCAGGAAATGCTTTAATTTCTTACTCTCTCAGTCCATATATATCAGACAATATATATTTATTTGCATTTATATACCGCTCGCCTCAATCCTCACTTGCAGCCTCTGCTTCCCCTGATCCTCAATCCCCACCCATAGTCCCTGCTCTCCCAGTCCCAGGCTCCCCCAGCTCTGCTGATGCCATTCCCAGCTTCTGAGATATACAGAGATATAGATGTAGATAGATAGATGGATAGATCAGAAAATGCTTGAATTTCTCATTCTCTCAGTCCATTACTTCTCATGCTACCTCTTTGAATCACCACTTAGTACTACTCAGTGTGTCCTGTCTCCCTTTCAAACTTTAGTTAGCTAGGCTATCGCCCTGTGAGTGAGAATGCTTTAAACAAGTCCCCAATACAGAATGCAAAGTGCATTCATAAATAATGGAGCGGGGGAGACCATTGATTTACAAGAAAATAAATGACAAAATGAGGCGTATATTTACTCCTAAATTTGTAATAGAATGTATTAATAATAGATGATAATACTAGATTAAGAATGGATAGCATGAATAATGCAACAGTGTATTAGGAAGAAGTACAATACGATTTAGAATTGGATTTTCCACATATGTAGGAGCCTGCAAAACTGGAAATAAGGATGCCAAATAATTTGTGATGTCGTAAAGCAGCTGATTCATAGGGTAACTGATTGATTAAAAAATATTCATACAGAAAAAATGGATGTGGCGGTGGGCCTACTTTGGCCCCCTGTGGTCTAGGAGCCACTGTTACGTCTGTTTTGGCACCACCAGAAGTTGGCCCACTTCTGCTCTGGGGCAGGTAGGTGGCTATCCTGGGCTGTCCTCAGGAATATCCACCTACCTGCCCCAGAGCAGCCCCGGCTAAGGACCACCCATGTAAGCCAGCACTGCCAAACATGGGATAGCATGTCTGTGCAGCCTTGCCATACTTGCCCGGGGTCAATGGCTGCCATGGCTCGCCGCCATGGCTGTTCGTAATTGGCTGCCATGACTTTCCATCATGGCAGGGCACTGGTAATTGGGTGTACATGGGGCCTGCTGCCTGCATATTTGTTGTGCTCTGCTCCCTACCTGGTCCATGGGTGATTTCAGATGTTACGGGGCCCTTTGGCCCCATACTCAAATCACCCTATTAATTCCCCGCCGGGGTCATCCTATCATGCCGCAACAGACATGCCGGGGGGATCCCAGCGGGGAATCTGGGAGGGGGCGGGGCCGCGCGGTGCAACGTGCGGCCGCACGGCCCCGCCCCCTCCATGCTCCCGCCGCCCGGCCTCCGGGGAGACAGGCGGGCGGCAGGACCAATGTGGCCGCCGCATCGGGCTGGATTCGCCACGGCCCGGCCAGATGTTACTTTTTTTGGGTCCCCGCTGGGGATCTCTTTGACCATGCTTCCCGGGACATTCCCCCCGCTAGCCCGGGAAGCATGGTTCAAATTGACCCCATGCGGGTATTGACCATGGCGAACATCTGGCGGCCGCCAAACAGACGTTCGAGACACATTGACCACAGGTGCGTATTCACCGTGGTTCACTGTGATCTCGTAATGTCTGAAAATACCCCATGTGGGCAGCGGGATGGTTCTCCAGTCACGAGAATTTTAATTCTGTGCCCCGGGCCCCAGGTCAGGCTGGAGAGTCGCCACAGTGCCTACATATCTGTTTTTACCCATAGATTTATGCTTCTGGGCTCTCTTGAAATACAGTATTTGGTTTTAGGGTTTTGATATTAATTTTATACTCACCTTAATTTCAAGACTTCAGGTTCGGAGCCAATGATCCAGGAATGACACCAAGGGGTAGCACGCACTCCCCCAAGATATTTCCCACTCCCCCATCCACCTGACTGTAACTTTATAGCAAACTGTCAAACACAGTAATTGTAAAAGTAAATAAATTAACACTATTTAACCCCCATTCTATAAAGTATTATTTAATGTACAACAAAATCGTTGCTCCCCTAATAATGGTCTTTGCCACCGCATTGCTCCCCCAAAACTAGTCATTCTAGAATTGCCCCAGCCATGATCCTAAAAGATGAAGAGTACCCACCCCACCACTGGTTTCATTGTGGGTTGTGGATGCTCAGCCAATATCATAACCAAATCCATAGAATTAAATACGCTTTACCTGCATAATTACAATGAACTTGACTTCAGTCCATAACCCCATGATTTTCTTGTGAGTCTTAGAATATTTGAGTATTCAAAAAGCCCCATTTGGTCTATGTTTTACTACTTATGGCTGCAGAGATGAGCTTGACAGTGTGACTTGAGTACGTTCTAGAGACTCATAGGTATTCAGTAGGCATGCAAAATGGGCCAAATATCCCTGGGAGCTTAAAAGGCTTCCATAAATTTCTAAACCACTAACCCCGTGGGCAGAAGAGGGAAGGGAAGGTGGCAATAAAAGCACTGGGCATGAAGGTGTAAGAAAGAGCAAAACCGATTCAGATATTAGCTGCCTCTTTGCTTATACACACTCATCTCATTCACACTATCTGACAACTTCGCAGGTAAATCACACATACGTCATACAACCACTGAACTTCCATGAGTGAAAGATGAGTTACTTGATGAAAACGTGTGCTGGCATCACTTGTTAAACATATCCAAAACTGCTTCAGCATTCATGACCAAAGTAGATTTTCATGAGCGTGAAAGCTTAGGGACATTCTGCATTTTGGAAGATAAAATTAAAGCTAGAGGTGTCTTTACCTTAAGGAACGGAGCAGGTAATATGGCCAGGTGACTGATAAACTCTCTGGACCCGTGTCTGATCAGTCTCATGCTGGGTGAAACAGGATTAAATCCACTTAGAATAATTACATGATTAGACGTTTTCAAACCATGGCATACACATCCTTGGTTGTAAAAGGGCTGCCAACAGGTGGTATGCAGGTGGCAAGAATAAAGTATTTGGATACGTACTCATCAAAAGTAAGGTGGTTACAATTATGTGGATTGGACAGTGAGTATTTTTGAGTTGTAGACTGTTGTACGCTAGGACTTAAATCTTGGCTCAATTAAAATTAATTGAAAAATTCCAACTGATTTGCATAGAATTTCACTGTAAGTTATAATATTTGAAAACTGTCATGTGAGAAGTGGGGGATCTTTCCACTCCAATGGGCCCCTAAAAATGAGTGCAAAGTCTATGGACCTGATAGGAGTTGTGGGAAGGGCAGTTAAGGGGTGTGCTGTGGATGGGTGGAAGGAATGGGTATTTCTGTGCCATGGACTCATCCCCTATCCTCAAGTGCATAACCTCATCTCTGCTCCCTTCCCTCTGAGCATGGTCCTTCAGTACATGAGGGTAGTAGCTGGGTTCATGGGCTAGATCCAGAAATTGGAAAGGGGTCAAATAAAAAACAGCTATGGGTTGTGTTAATCTAATGTAAAATCAATTTGCATATGAAAGGAAGTCAAGAGATATTAAATCTACTCGCTATTTTGAAAATATTTTTATAAATTAGCACACTCATTGACATACTCAGGTTACAATCCACAAATTGCTTACATACTTGTTTCTCACTCTGGAGAGAGTGGGAATTTGCAGCTGTAGATGACAAATCATTATAGTATGTTTTACTGCAGGAGAATATGCTTACTCATAAGGGAAAGAAGTTAAGATACAGCACAACTCCTCCAACCCCCACTCTCCCTTCACAATTTTCATTCGGGCAGGGGGGCAACAATGAGTGAAAACAAATGAGTCAGTAGCCCATAGTAGCCTGCTCATCTGGTAGGTTGCTGCCAGATGTACACCCAGTACGACCTTGGGGCAGGCAGCTAGTTACTATAGGATGTGTGAGCCACTGGCAGTCAGTGACACAGCCCAGGCAAAGGCCCGAACACCCAGGCTAAACTGGGCTAATGGTCTCCCACCCATCTATTCAGGCCCTGCTCAGCTGTGCTGTGAAGTTGGAGGATTGAGCCCAGAGGAGCACCCTCACCCTGGCTGCCAAACAGTTGATTTGGGGGGGGGGGAGTCAGCAGAGCACCCCGATAAGCTGTTTGGTGGGTGTACTTGGGTTGGGTGAGGGCATGCCTCTGGGCCCCCCACAAGCTGTTCTGCGCCAGCATTTCTGGGGGCCTGATCCTGCTGTGTGGTGGGGGTCTGGCCATCCTGTCCCATATGGATGGCTCCATAGCCAACCTGTCCTATGAAGGGACCAGTGACGGCAGCCCCCACACCTGGATTACGGGGGGGGGGTGGGGAGGCTGCACATATGAACTGCCCTCCCCACTGACCCAAGGAGTGCCTACACTGCCTTTAGTGACCCTCCCTGGGGTGACCCGGGGAGCCGGCTCACCACTGTCTCATTTGTTTTCACCCACTGTCTCTGAATAAAATTCCATAACGTCAGTGGAATTTTTCTTGAATTCCACTAGAGTGAATGGGCTCATATTCCAAGGTATATGGTGCATAATGGAGCCAATAGCAGTGCTTACTCATCTAAACTGTGCAGAGATTTGCACTTAAAACACTGCAGATAGAATGTCAAACAGTGTCAGACTCAGGCTGCTTTCCCACAAGCTGATTTCACATTGCGGGAGCGTGTGCTGTTCAAATCTAGTGCAGCTCCCGTCTCATGGTAAAGTAGAAATTGTGGCTCTCCCACCGGCAAGCTTGCTCAACAGTCTGTCTCTGTCCATTGCGTGAGCTTGCTGTTGGAAGAGCTGCAGTTCCTACTTTCCCACAAGGCGGGAGCTGAGGGAAAGCAACCTAAGTGACAGAATTTGTCCTGCAGTAGTCCCAATGCCAACCTCTATTCCAGATCCTTAACTTCTTCTTCTTACTGGGAATATTATGCTATCAAACCATCACTTTCAAGCTAAGGCAACGAATACACCATAGGCACAATGCTCCACCATTGATGTGAATGGCAAAACTCATATTGACTTTAACGGAGGATTACTGTGTATGATTGTGTTGTCACGATCAGCTCTTCCATATTAAGAACCCTCAGACAATCCCTTGATACACTTTAACCACCCTGTTGTCCTCAAGATCAAAGTGATTAAAGAGTGCTTAAATGGTGGACTTTCACCACTCACCAGAAGTGTGGATTAATGCGATAGTTATTTCTGAATAATTAACACTGCTGGTGGAAGCTCCTGAGAATACACCCGATGAGTTGAAGTTATTGAATGTGACAATAATTAATCACAATAAATAGATTCACAAATGCAGTTAAAAAGTTATAATTGACATTTGCAACTCCAACAATAATTCACTTGTTGCCTTCAGTTTGTTGCCAAGATGATACAAATAATGAAGGTTGAGAATCAAATACTTTTGAGTTGGAGATAGTTAGTTGGGTTGCATATCTAAAAAACCCAGCTCTTCGGTGACTGTCTGGAATAAGCCAACGCTATTTTGCACGAACACTGAAAGACTAGATGTAAAAGAGAAACAGGTGTATAGATAGGTTGGAATAGGCCCTGGCACAGAAGATGGAATGCAGCCTCCCGAGCCTCTTCCCAAAGGAGGGGACACAGCTGCACCAGTGAGAGTACCCCCAGCCTGTGAACCCCAGTGCAATTGCACCACTGGTCCCTATTATAGCTGCACCTTGGGGAGAAATCGATTTATAAACAGATCTTATAAATCTTTTCAAGGAAAAGTTTGCATTCCTTGCACTAAGTGCTTTAAAAATGTGGAAGCATAACTATTAACTCGGTCCAGGAGTTTATTTGAAGAGAAGAGCGAATGGTTGTTTTATGCACAGGTCTTCCGGGTGTGAATGATATGTGACATTGTGTGCTCACGTTTATTAAGAGATGTTACCAACTATCACCATAATGTCTGTAGTTCTGATCCAGAGGGTAATGAAATGGCTATGTAATATATGCTGATGAATATGAACTGCATGTAGACAATTTACTGGATTCATTAACTAACTGAGCATATATTTTGTGGCACTCCCTTGTCAGTTCAAGTATTGTAAGCAACATCATTTATACTTGTATCAAGGACATTGCTATTAGTAAAAATGCCTTCTTGAGACTGCAAAATGACTTAGTTCGGTGTAACTCAAATTCTGTAATCAATAGAGAATACATGTGCATCCATATATAAGCATAGATTGTGTGCTCAGTTAGAGGGCAGGGGTTGGGAGCAGGTAGCAGATAAGACTTCTTACCAGCCCAGCAATGGTGTTGGTGACTCAGTTGTTCTGGATACAAGAGCCTCAGTTGGGAATGGTCAGAGACATCAAATGTGACCACTGTCACTAATGAAATTTGATTTACTAGTTGGGGAACAAACATTGCTCTTTTTTAAATAAGAAAAAGTCCACACAAAAATTACATTTTGATACTGGCATCAAAAATTCCAAAGCAGCTGTCCATAGTTCCCTTTACTGATATTTGCACAAGGGATTCCCAGAGGGGCTTGTTATATCTCTAACTTAAGCATCTGCAGAAGGCACACTTGCAAGGAGGTGCTGAACGAATGACCGGTGAGCCAAGAGACAAGGGCCACCTGTTGTAAGCAATAAAGTTGTGGCCTATGCCCATTTAAACATTTTTTTTTACGAAGCATTGAGTCTGTGATTCCTGGGGCATGTCCACGCAAATCCTATTTCAGCTGCTGTAGTTAATGACTGGACAGAATGTCAAATTAATGGCTACTGTGCTTGAGTAGTTCTTTCAGCACAAAGTATTTTCTGGCCATCTCCTGTGCTAGTGCACCTGACACTGTTTCAAATAAATAACAATTTGTTTCCATTTATTGCCATAAGGTAAACAAGTGCTGCCACTTATAAATGTGGTCCAATAAAGGGTTATTTACGATAAGTCTCATAATGGCACCATTTTGGTTCACTTACAACTTGGTTGATGATACATTTCATGAGGCTATATTTCCATCTGCTTTACTTTCCACAGAATTGTGCTATGTTTTTTACTTCTGTTTAATGGGGGAATCTCCTTACTATGTCACTCAGCTTGAGGATGTTTCTCTTTTTCATCTCAGAGAATAAATTTTCACCTCTCTCTGCTCTGGGTACACGCTCTTCTCTGGGTTTGTGTGTTTCATGTTTTCAGTTTTCTATTATCAATTTGTGACCGAGGATGAATTTGAGAGATCTGAATTATGCATACTCGTAGTTCGGTGCTACCTCCCAACACAAAGGTGAATGGTGCTGTCTGACTATACAGTACTATGTAGGATCAATAATAAATGAGTGACAGACCACAGTGCCCTCCATGATAACCTAAAATGCTTGAATCACCATGGTAACTGCTGTATGGTTGGTGTATTCCTCACTTGGCTACACAACTGATTTGGACCTTATTCTGGTGTCAGTTACACCAGCTTGTGAAGGAGTAATTTTCTCCACTATGTTGGAGAAGGCGAATAGAATGCTTCTTTCTAGTGCCATCAAGTTCTGTCTCCAAGTGGTTCCAAACAGAGTAAATTCTTTCTATCAGATCTACTGGGAAAAGCCCCCAGGACTGACTTTGGAAAGTGGTCGCCTTGTGTTTTCTGCTTTTTAAGGGTCCTCAAAGGCCCTTTTCACATAGACACTTCCCTCCTCGCCTACATGTGCGGGTGAGTGGGGTGGGCGAGGGTGCATGCACACTCCCGCACTCCACCGATCTCCTATGCACAGAGCAACAGGCACCAATGGCAGATGCTCTGTTCATCGAGATGGGTGGAGGTGGGTGGACGTACATGGGACAGGCCGCCAAAGCATGGCCCACCCGCTGCCGCCTCCACCCATCCCCCACAGGCCACGGAGGTGCCACAGTCCATGTGAAAATGGCCTAAAATGTGCGTACCTGGCCTACCCTAGTGGTGAGGCCCCACTGCAACACAGGAGACAAGGCAATATTGTGATTCCTACTTTAAAGAGTAGGATTTTTAAGTAAAAACAGATTTAGTGGCTTGTCCAAGATGACCAAGATCACAGTCATGACTGTACCTGGAAGAGTGCTCAGATCTCTTGATTCCCAGTGCCACTGCCTATCCCCTACAAAATACCTAAACTGAAACATAAAACACCCATAAATATTTAGTCATTTATTTGCATAGGTAACTTGTGGGAGGGAATAGGGGCATGTCCCCCAGGTAATTTGTATTAATTGTACTGTTATTTTAGTGTCCGATTGTTCTGTGGTATATTTGGATTATATGTAAATTGATACAGAATGTAACAATAGACATTTAACAGAAATGGAAATAAATAAATACCTCCACCATCACGGAGAGATGTCTTTCTAACCTATTTTTAAAGGTGAAGGAGTCTCCACAATGTCTCCATTGGCAAATTATCTTACTACCTAACTCTCTAACTAGGCAGACTTAGTCAGTTGACTAAATTGTAAATGGATGTTGTGGCGACCCAATCACTGGAACCCTAATAGCTTATACAGCATCTTTCAGGGGCAGTGTAAGCACAGAGAATCCTGCTTTGTGGCAGGAGGCTGGGCTAGATAACACTTCCAGCACTATGGGCATTTTTAGATAAGACGCAGAACTGTGAGACTGCAGCTAAACACTGCTTGTTTAAATGCTTCTCCTGTGAGCTGTCAGTGTAAACTCCCGAATAGTAAAACCGTGATATGCGAGATTTTATTCATCTGCATTTTAAATGTCCCATGAGTCTCCCCAGCTGCCCTGGCAAACAGCTGATGGGGGGAGGGACTGGAGCATTGCACACTCTCTTCCTGGCTGCCCCAACAAACAGTTGATGGAGGGTAGGAGGCCCGGAGCAGCGCCCCAATAAACATGTCAGGGCAGTCAGGGAGAATGTATGCACTGCTCTGTGCCACCTGCCCCCATCAGCTGTTTGTTCAGGGCAGTCAAGGAGAGTGCACAATGCTCCGGGGCTCCCTCCTCCCCAGCATTGTCACGCGAGGGGGCCGCTCATTTAAAAACATGTCCCCTACCTCACACGTCCGGGGGGAGGGTGTCATGGGAGGTTTTTTAACCCATAAATTCCCCCCTGCTCTTTAAAAAATGCCCTATGCTTATTTGATTAGTAACAGAACTGTCGACCAGCCTGCTTCCAGATTCTGCACACAAAAAAAAGAGAGGAGGTGAGGACAAAAGGCCTGGAGGCAAGTATTCTATGGGTATCGCATTATGATGGTGTAGTAGGTATCTCACTAGAAATATAAATCGAAGCTAGATCAAATGTAATATGGTGGCACCTCAGTGCATGTTGCCTGCCTGCCCTGCTTCAGCAGCTGGCTTATACAGTATGCTGGGGCTTTAATTGCCTTACTGGGTTCAGGTAGAGGCAGCCACTAAAGCTGCCTTCCATAGGTTACCCATGGCTACTTTGTTCACATGTCTGTAGACTCCTTATGTCAAATTCCTTTGCTTTAGGCAACTTGTCAATTGCTTCTAGGTAGAGGCTGGATAACGGGGAGCAGGAGAACACTGGGACGGAGAGGGGCTTGCTTCCTCTCCCCCTGACCTCCTTAGTTATGGGCCTTGCTGTCAAAGAAGAGGATTAAACGAGTGAACAAACTGTTAAAGAATACGGGCAGGCTGCCTCTAATATGCAAAGTTTTGCCTCATTTTTCTGACAGTAATAAATGAAATATTGATAGTGTTAAGTCAATTGTTATTCTAGTCACTATTATCCTTGTTGATTTGAGTGGAACTCTCTTCTGCTGTCAAGACCAGTTTATACTCAAGTGTGTCATAAGATCTAGTGACAAGTGCACACTGTGTTTGAGATATCAGCGGTATAATACAGTTAAAGCAAGTGGTGACCTTGATTGAAGATTTGTCATCGTATCTATTTATTAATTTCCTTCCCTATTATCATTTCAAGTTTGAAGCAAATCAGGGACTGTTATTCCAGCCATTACAAAGGTTTTCAGAGATTTTTAAAAAAAGTTTTCTATAGCTACTCTTAGAAATCGAATCTTTTTTAGGTTAAATAGCAGGGTGAATAACCAGAACTAAATGCATAATTCAAGAGCAAAACAGCCATGAGTGATTTGTCCTAGGTCTTTACTCCCATTCTTCTCTTTTTAAGATGTCTTGTGTATTCAGGAAGGATGCTGGATTGACATAACTGGGAAATTAAGTTCTTTATTCATACACTGAATCCAGCAAGTAGAACACAGGCAGCGGCAGAGTAAGATTCTCCAGACAGCCTCATCCATTATATCTCAACTCTGCTACAAAGGACCTGACCTATGTGAGAGTCTTTCAGCCTCTAGCCTATTCAGTGCTAGGTCTTTCTGCTGAGAGGGCTAACAAGCCTGTCACTTCCGATGGTGTATATTCAATACCGTTGAAAACTTTCTCTATTAAGAACTGGGCTAAACATCACTGATTCATTTAAAAGAAACCAACAAGATGTTAATAATATTGAGTACTGAACTTTGGTCTGTGAACACACATACACTTCAAGTTAGAGGAGGGAAAAAGAAGAGGAATCCCAAACAGCTAGAGAGTGTCAGTGCAAATTAACTTGACGTGTTTGTAGTGACAATCCCTATGTGCCAAGCCGTCTTGAGTTGAAATTGTGATATGTAAAACAGTGGTTTCTCTGGTGTTTTTTTCTTTTGCATTGGACTGAGTTATTGTACTGTTTTCTGCTGTCATTTGTATTTGTAGGCTTGTACTGTGCTAGGGTAAGCAGGGTAAGCTGATTTAGAACGAAGCACTGTGTGGTACATGTATAATGCTGCACTGAAATGTTGACTGAATTCTGTTTTTACTCAGACGCAGAGAGAGAGAGAGAATGCTGCAACAAAGAAAAATGTGTTATCTCTTTTCATCACGTGACTTTTTACCAGCAATGGAGACTGAAATCCTCCTATATTTTACCTGCATTGTTATATATACAATTTTCTCTTAAGACAGATTCCCTTTTATATATCTGGGGTTTGCCAAATGGCCCTGAAAAGATGTTTCATCAATTAAAAAACAAAACAAAAACAAAGTGGTATTGTGTCTTTCATACAACTGTACTTTTGCAGACTTAGTACACTGAACTCTCTGGTCTACTGACTCAAGTAGTGTACTGTCAACAATCCACCATAGATGAAACAGGCTAGTAGGCGTGGTCTTGACAAGCACTGAAGAAATTGGCAGTTTCCCTGAACTACCCCTTTGAATCCTAGAAGAGCTGACCCCATTCTCATAGTTGTGAAGTGTATTCCGTCCATGGTATTTTGGGGATGAAGAGACTGCTTTGTAATTTAATAGTAATAATGATTTTATTGCTGGCCATAGTCCTTTGCAAATTCATTGAAAATTACAATTAATTTAAATACCATAGTAAGGTCAAAATACAAGATACAATACAACAACAACATAACAAAACAGTAAATAAAACCGTGCTGCACATCTACATTTGCAAGCACACACAGCACTGATAAAAATGCCTTGCTCTTCTTGGAGCTTGTGGCGGCACACTTGACCCCTGGGAGATTTTACAGTTAGACATAAATATAATAATAAAATAAAACATATTTATAAAGTAATTATGATTTAAATCACAGAGACCAATGACTGCACAAGTAGACTTCCAACTACCATAAAGGTGGCTCTTCCCTCCATCGGCATGAAATGAGTCAATTGATGTTATCATAACCAAAATAGAAATACAATGGAGTTAATAGGCCCTGAGTTATTAGGTGGTTTCCAGACTCTGCTTGTAAAGAATGACACAAGCACAGTAGGCAGCCACTGCTCTAGATCGAGGGGAGTCATGGCTGTCAAGAAGTTGATGTACCAAGATATTCTCTGGGAGTCCTTTAATACTTGCTTTCATTAATGGGTCAATATATTTCCCTCTTAAGATGTCAAATTTTGGGCAATAAAGGAGAATATGTTCATTGGTCTCAGGGACTGCCAACTCACAATGGGGACATAGCCTCTCTGTGGTGGAATATTCCGGTATCTACCGTCCAAAATGGCAGACGGAAATACATTGCAACGCATCAGCATTAAGGCTCTCTTCTGCAGGCAATTTGGCCAGTTGATTATCTATGCCGGGGGAACAATCCTTTAACTAATATATATAAAGTCCGGAGCAATCTTTTGGGAGCAAAAGGCAGAGTTTTCGAGCTGCAGCTCTTGATCATAATTCTCCTCTTAATCAAGGATATTGCTCCCCTAAAACCTAGTGGCTGTAGTACTTCCTTAGAAAAGTCCAATTTACGCAGATCCTGCTCAACACAGCTACACCATTGATCTTTTATACATTCACTGGAAATAAGAGCCAGCGAGGAAGTGGAGACCAGAGGAAAAAGTACGACTTTTAGCCAGAATTTAATGATCACAATCGAAGCCTGGGACCTAATTGATCTTTTGCCTGTTTCGGCTCTCAATATAGCCTGGGGAACACACCTTGGTAAATGCAGACTAGTACGAAGAAGGAATTCTGGGTTCCTTCCAGTTTACCCAAATAAGGATGGCCCCAGATAGCAATGGCATAAAGCAGTTGGGAAATCACCTTGGCAGTGAATAGTCACAAAGCAGGCTCCACTAGCCTGCAGCCCTGGGAGAAGAAGAAACTACCAATTGATCTGGAAAAGTTACAAGCTTGCTGAAGCACGGCCTTGTGAGATTGCTTTGTATTAGAGTTCTTAACCTGACCACCCAACTGCTCTGCTAACATGCACATTCAACAACAACAACAACAACAACAAAAGGTCTCATCCTTGCCCATTTCCCCCCATCCCATACAGTCCCGAAGCACTATGCTGCATGGAACTGAGGTAGTAGGGTGTTTGTTTCTATTTACAGCACTTCTCTATGAGAGCAAACCAGTCTCACCAAAAAGGAAAAGCTGGAGTTTGGAAGGGCTGCCTTGCTCTCCCAGCTTAGCATCCTTCAGTATTTCATAGGAGCAGGCATGTGCTCTCACTAGGGATATGCGAACGCAGTTCAGCCGTTCGGTGTTCGGCCCGAACTCGGCCTGTTAGAACAGCCGCACTGAATGGCCGAAGTGAACGTGGAAGCAGTCGAACAGTTCAGCCATGTTCGGATGAGTTTGGGCGCGTTTGGGTAGGGAAAACGTGACTGGAAGGCACAGGGAGGGGGGAGAAGTTGAGGAGCAGACTTCCTGGTGCCAGGGGTGAAGAGGCTTGGAATAGCAGCGAGCCTGCCCAATCACCATCCCTCTTTTCCTCAAGCCACTGACTTCGCAATCTGCAGTTGGCCACGGGTTAGGGTACATGGAGCCAATAGGGCTTGTGGTAAGGCGGGTGCAGCAAGTAACAAAACTCAATGCCCTCCCCCCTTCCAATTCCTTCTGTTCTAGCCACTGATTCTGTCAGCAGGCGTTTTCAGAAGTCTCCCTCTCCCAGAAGTTTGTGTTCCTCCCAATCCATTGACATCCTCCTCCTATTTTGCACTTTCCCACACATTTGCATCCATAGTTTTATTTATTTAGATTTATAGATTTAGGTGTTCTTTATTTTTTACCCCTCCCTGTGTTCTTTCCCCCTACCCTCCATTGAATCCTTCCCTCCTCCCTGTATATATTCCATCCCTGATTCCCTTTCCCTGTTTTTGGATTTATTTAGAGTAGCATTAGATTATTTAGGTTTCATTTCAGTTTTGTACCACTCCCTGTGTTGTTTGTTGTGAGCTGTCTCTGCCCCCCTGCCCCGCCAATCCCTGTGTGTATATCTAGATAGATAGATAGATGGATTGATAGATATTAGGTAGTAGTTACTATATATAGAAAGTTGTAGGTGTTAGCTTAGTTATAGAGATAGATAGAGGTAGTGTGTAGTGATTCAGTTTTAATATTTTATAGTGTGTTTGTAGGACTAGGCCTTTGTAGATATTAGATAATATTCCATTTAGTTCCATAGGTTTTAGAATAGTTAATAGCAGTTAGAGTTAGTGTACATATATATAATATTAGATTACCAATATGAATGAATGAATGAATAAATAAATAAATCTTCCAGTGCATTCTTCGGATGGGAGAAATGGAGAAGGGAAGCAGGAGAGGCTGGTCTGCTTCCCGTAAGGCAGGCAATGGGGCACGTGGCAGAGGTGGCAGGGGCCATGCCAGCGGAGTGGCAGCAGGCATCAGCAGCAGCCCGAGCCCATCACCACATCCCAAACTGCACAGACCTGATTTTGGCAGTCGGGCTTCAGAGGCTCCCAGCAGTGGCACTAGCCAGCAGCCTCCTGCCAGCATCCTCCACTGCCACGCAAGGCACTGGAAGACCTGAAGTCCAGGAGGCTGTGACTGTGTCTTCTGCGGCTGCAGGTGCAGGTGCTTTGAATGTCCCTGACCCCCATTGTTGAGGTGATCCCAAGCAGACCAGGGCTGGTGGATCCCACTCCAGCTGCAAGAGGCAGGGCCCAATCCCTGGGCAATGGCAGCAGGGAAAGGAGCAGCAGTAGCAGCAGCAGCAACAGCAGCTATAGGGGGCACAAGGAGAGTGGCAGCAGCATGGTGGGCAGTCAATCAGCCTCAGGGTTCCAATACTCCCCTTCGTGGGACATCACTCTGATTGTGGACAGCGAGTCAGGCACTAGTCCTGCAGAGGACATGTCTGGTGCTGAGGCGATGGCTGTCCCTCCAAGAGCTGTGTCATACCATGCTCTGCCCCTCCCAGCAGCGCTGTCAGCGGTGCGTCACCTGGTGCGAGCCAGAAGGCAGGAGGGGGCAAAGACTCCTCCGTCTGGGAGCATTTTAATTTGGTGCAGGCGAATGATCCCAGGGAGGTGCAGTGCACTTTGTGCCAGAAGGTGGTGAAGCGTGGTAAGGTAAGCATGGCAGCTGGCAGGTGGTGCCACCGTCAACTTCAAGAAAGACCTGTGGTCGAGCAGGAATGCGCAGGATGCCTACCTGGCAGTCATGGCGCACTGGTGGCAGGACCCGGAGGCAGTGTTTGGCAGTGGCAGGATGGCTCCCGAAGCAGGAAATAGGTGGGCCCTGCTTCGAGGAGAAGTAATGGACGGCCCCCACATCGCTCGCAATATCGAAGCAGTCCTGACCGCCATGGTGAGGGAGTGGGTCATGCCAGGCGCACCCTTCACCAAGGTGACTGACAACGTGGCCAACATACTAAGTGTAGTCCGCAAGAGGGGCTTCACCAGCATCCCTTCCACTGCAGACACCCTTCACCTGGTGGTCAGGGATGCTCTGGGCTTGGGGGAGAAGGAGATTGGGGCCAGAACCCTTAGCTCCCTGATCGAGTGGGGGAGGAAACTGGCAGGTTTCTTTAACCAGAGCGTGAAGGGCAGAGACCTCCTCTGGGCAAAGCAGGCCGAGCAAGGCTTCCCAGTGCATCAGCTGGTGCAGGATGTGTCCACCCGGTGGAATTTGACCTCCTTGATGCTCCAGCAGCTTCTCGAGCAGAAAGCCGCCTTGCATCAGTTGCAACTGGTGATGGACAGCAGGGCACCTCCAGGGTATGATGGGGCGGAATGGGAGATCCTCACGCACGCACACCGTCTTCGTTCTCAGACCGTTCCTTGCCATGACTGAGACCATCAGCTCCTCCACGGCCACCATCAGCCAGGTGACCCCTCTGATCCAGAGTATCCTCAGGTGGCTGGAGGAGATTCTCCAGGGGTGGGATTCTGGCCCCCAGGGCAGGAAGCTGGCGGATGAGGCCGTTGACCTGGTGTGGTAGCTGAAGGCAGGGCTGAAGGTGCTCTTTGATGAGCTCCTGAAGCGGGTGGAATACGTTCTGGCAACTATGCTGGACCCCAGGGTCAAGGGCAGCATGGCACGCCAGACAGCGCTCTATGGCACTGGAAGGGTGATCTGGTGGAGAGGGTCCAGCAGGCAGAACAAGCTCTGGAGAGTGTGCGGCAGCAGCAGCAGAATGCGCCTGGGGATGGTGGGAGTGGGAGCAGCCACCCCTTTCAGCTGGTGGGGTCTATCCCTGTCCCCAGTCATAGCAGTAGCAGCACCAGCAGCAGGCTTTGCAGCAGCAGCACCCCTATTGCCAGCAGCAGCCAGTATGTGCAGGGCACTCTAGCGAGCATGGGCTCATGCACAGCAGGGCTGGCAGCATGGCTGAGGGCAGTGATGGAGGTGTGCCAAAGGCCAGTTACATGAGGGAGTATGAAGGCACCTCAGCAGCAGTTTAGAGCTACCTGGAGGAGAAGCCATGCATTTAACCCAGCAGCTATCCCTTGGCCTACTGGGATGGCCAGACCAACTTCTGGCCATCCCTGTCCAAAGTGGCCAAGGGTCTGTTGTCCTGCCTACCAACGAGTGTCCCCAGCGAGCGGGTGTTCTCCATGGCGGGGGACATTTGCTCTCCCCACCGCCTGAGGCTGGGGGCCAAATTGGTGGAGCAGTTACTGTTCCTAAAGGTGAACCTTCTGCTGCTGGGATTCCCCGAGCTGTCCATGGACATGGATCGTTGGTGCATTGGCACACGCCATCCCATGCCAGGGAATGTCTTGGGATGGGGCTCCTAAATCTTGGCTGCTGCTGCTGAGGTGCTGTTCCTCCCTCCCAATGCCTTCCCATGCTCATGCCAAAGTGCCTGTCTGCACACCCTGTGGGCAAAGCTGAAGTCCTGCCCCAGCCTGCCTACCTCTCATGCCAAGGTATCTGTCTGCCTGCCCTGGCAACCCTGGGTGACATGCCCCACTGGGCTGGTAATCCCACTACTGCTGTCTGCTGATCTATGGGAGCTCTTCCCTGGCAAATTCTATGATACTGGCTCCATGGGTGCTGCGCACAGGCAAATCCTGTTGCTGCTGCCTCTGCTTCCTGTGCCATGGGTTCTGTGCCTGGGCAATCCAATGTCCACTGCTGCTGCCAATGCCGCCTCTGCTGTCTGTGCCATGGGTTCCGTGCCCGGGCAATCCGATCTCTGCTGCTGCTGCCGCCAATGCCGCCTCTGCTGTCTGTGCAATGGGTTCTGTACCCAGGCAATCCAATGTCCGCTGCTGCTGCCAATGTGGTCTCTGCTGTCTGTGCCATGGGTTCTGTGCCCAGTCAGTCCAATGTCTGCTGCTGCTGCTAATGCCGCCTCTGCTGTCTGTGCCACGGGTACTGTACCCAGTCAGTCTAATGTGTGCTGCTGCGGCCAATGCTGCCTCTGTTCTCTGTGCAATGGGTTATGTGCCCCAGCAACCCAATGTCCATTACTGCTGCCTCTGCTGTGCCATGGGTACTGTGCCCCAGAAATCCAATGTCCGCTGCTGCTGCCAATGCTGCCTCTGCTGTCTGTGCCACAGGTTCTGTGCCCGACCAATTCCAGGTCTGCTGCTGTTGCCAATGCCACCTCTTCTGTCTATGCCATGGGTTCTGTGTCCCGGCAACCCACGTCTGCTGTTGCTTCCTCTGCTGTGCTGCGGATATTGTGCCCCAGCAATCCAATGTCAGCTGCTGCTGCCAATGCTGCCTCTGCTGTCTGTGCCATGGGTTCTGTGCCTGGTCAATCCAATGTCGTCTGCTGCTGCCAATGCTGCCTCTGCTGTCTGTGCCACGGGTTCTGTGCGGCACGGGCCCAGGTAATCTAATGTCTGCTGCTACTGCCAATGACACCTCTTCTGTCTGTGCCACGGTTTCTGTGCCAATGAAATCCAATGTCTGCTACTGGGTGGCTGCGTGATTCACCACTGGGCAAGGCTTGACTAATTGGCAGAATAGTTTGTTCAGATCCGAAGAGTAGGATGCAAGCCTGCAACACCTAGTCGAGTAAGGGTGGCCGCCAGCAAGCTCTGGCCAGACCTCTGCTGCTGCTCCACCAATGCCAGACAGCCTTCAATGTCTGGCCAAGTAGGGGTGCCAGCCACCAAACCCTGGCTGGGCCTCTGCCACTGCTCCACCAATGCCATCCAGCCTGCAATGCCCAGCCAAGCAGGGGTGGCTGCCACAGTTACTGTGCCCTGGCAATCCAATGGCTGCTGCCGCTGCTGCTGCCGCTGCTGCTCCCGCTGCTGCTGCTGCTTCTGGTACTACACATCAGAAATTTGCTCCTCAATCTTGTAGACAGCCACAGCTCGGATGAGTGCGCTGGTGGGCGGTGATTGGGTAAACACAAGATTCACCACCAGGCAAGGATGTAGTAGAACTTCTTGAGTTTGGTTGAGTACAACCCAAACCTGCAACACCTGGTCGAGTGGGGGTGCCAGCCAACAAGCCCTGGCTGGGCCTCTGCAGCTGCTCCACCCATGTCAACCAGCCTGCAACACCCGGCCAATCAGGGGTGCCAGCCACAGAGCCCTGGCCAGGCCTCTGCTGCTGCTCCACCAATGCCAGCTGGCTTTCAGTGCCTGGCCAAGCAGGGGTGCCAGCCACTCCAGTCACAGAACCGATCATCAGGGTTCTGGGGCCTACATTCCAGGAAGGAAGGGCTGTCATTTCACTTCATTGTCCGCAAGTGTCCCACATTGAGTCCAGCCAGCCTGCAACGCCCAGCCAAGCAGGGGTTCCAGCCCCTAAAACTCTGGCCGGGCCTCTGCCACTGCTCCACCAATGCCAGCTAGCCTTCAGTGCCCAGCCAAGCGGGGGTGCCAGCCACTCCAGCCCCAGGACCCACCATCAGGGTGCTGGGGCCATCATTCCGCTCACGGGGAGCCATCATTCCACTTCATCTAGAAGCTGACACTCCTGTCCCAGGACCCACCATCAGGGTTCTGGGGCCATCATTCTGGTCACTGGGAGCTGTTATTACACAGCATCAAGAAACAGGCAGTCACTCCAGCCCCAGGACCCACCCTCAGGGTTCTGGGGCCTATGTTTCAGGCAGGGAGGGCTGTCTATTCACATCATTGAGAAACTGCCACTCCTGTCCCAGGACCCACCATCAGGGTTCTGGGGCCATCAGTCCACCGACTCACGTGGGGGGTCCTTATTCACTTATGGCATGGTTCAGGGAGAACCGGCTCTGCTCCTGTTGGACACAGACAGCGATTCCAACTTTGGAGGCAGCCAGCCACTCCAGCCCCAGGACCCACCCTCAGGGTTCTGGGGCCTATGTTCCAGGCACACAGGACTGTCCAGACACATCATTGAGAAGGTGGCAATCCTGTCCCAGGACCCACCATCAGGGTTCTGATGCCGTCATTCTGCTCACTGGGAGTTGTCATTTCACTGCATCAAGAAACAGGCAGTCACTTCAGTCCCAGGACCCACCCTCAGGGTTCTGGGGCCTACGATCCAGGCAGGGAGGGATGTCCATTCGCGTCATTGAGAAGCTGCCACTCCTGTCCCAGGACCCACCATCAGGGTTCGGGGGCCGTCAGCCCGCCGACCCACATGGAGGGTCCTTATTCGCTTACAGCATGGCCCAGGGACAGCTGGCTCTGATTCTGTTGGACACAGACAGCGATTCCAACTTTGGAGGCAGTCAGTCACTCCAGCCCCAGGACCCACCCTCAGGGTTCTGGGGCCTACATTCCAGGGATGGGGGGCTGTTGATCCACGTCATCGAGAATCTGCCACTCCTGTCCCAGGACCCACCATCAGGGTTCTGGGGCTGTCATTCCACTCACAGAGAGCTGTCATTCCACCACATCAAGAAGAAGTCACTCCAGCCCCAGGACCCACCTTCAGGGTTCTGGGGTCTATGTTACAGACAGGGAGGGTTGTCATACCACTGCATCCAGAAGCTGACACTCCAGCCCCAAGATCCACCGTCAGGGTTCTGGGGCCGTCATTTCGCTCACAGATAGCTGTCATTCCACCGCATCAAGTAACAGCCACTCCAGCCCCAGGACCCACCTTCAGGGTTCTGGGGCCTACGTTCCAGGCAGGGAGGGCTGTCCATTCACATCATCCAGAAGCTGAAACTCCTGTCCCAGGGCCCACCATCAGGGTTCTGGGGCCATCATTCCACTCACAGAGAGCTCTCATTCTACCGCATCAAGTAACAGCCACTCCAACCCCAGGACCCACCATCAGGGTTCTGGGGTCTATCTTACAGACAGAGACGGTTGTCATACCACTGCATCCAGAAGCTACCAGTCCAGCCCCAGGAACCACCATCAGGGTTCTGAGGCGGCCATTCCACTCACAGAGAGCTGCCATTCCACCGTATCAAGTAACAGCCACTCAAGCCCCAGGACCCACCATCAGGGTTCTGGGGTTTAAGTTACAGGCAAGGAGGGTTGTTGTACCACTGCATCCAGAAGCTGCCACTCGAGTCCCAGGACCCAACGTCAGGGTTCTGGGGTCATCATTCCGCTCACGGGGAGCTGTCATTCCACCGCATCAAGAAACAGGCAGCCACTCCAGCCCCAGGACCCACCATTTAGGGTTCTGGGGCCTACGTTCCATGCATGGAGGGCTGTCCATCCACGTCATCCAGAAGCAATAGGGGTCCTGCTGCTGCTCAGCCTGCTGCTAGTGCTAGGGCTGGGGGCAGGGATAGACCCTGCTAGCTGAAAGGGGTGGCTGCTCCCACTCCCACCATCCCCAGGGGCATCCTGCTGCTGCTGCCATGCACTCTCCACAGCTGCCGACTTCTTGCCCTGAAGGCCACAATACCACCCCTAGAGAATCTCCTCCAGCCTCCTGAGAAGATTCTGCACCAAAGGGGTCACCTGGNGAAAGGGGTGGCTGCTCCCACTCCCACCATCCCCAGGGGCATCCTGCTGCTGCTGCCATGCACTCTCCAGAGCCCTTTCTGCCTGCCAGACCCTCTCCACCTGCTCACCATTCCAGTGGCCATAGAGTGCTGTCTGGCATCCCACGCTACCCTTGACCCTGAGGTCCAGTATGGTTGCCTGCCAACACATATTTCTCCCACTGCAGGAGCTCATAAAACTGCATCTTCAGCCCTGCCTTCAGCTGCTGCACCAGGGCAACCATCTCAGCTGCCGACTTCTTGCCCTGAAGGCCACAATACCACCCCTAGAGAATCTCCTCCAGCCTCCTGAGAAGATTCTGCACCAAAGGGGTCACCTGGCTGATGGTGGCTGTGGAGGAGCGTCAAGGCCAGGAACGGTCTCATAGCAAAGACAGTGTGAGCCAGGATTAAGGAAACTGGCAAGCTTTCTCCCCCAATTGATCAGGGAGCTAAAGGTGCCTGCCCCAATCCCCTTCTCCCCAAAACTCAGAGGGTCCCTGACCACCAGGTGAAGGGTGTGTGTGGTGCAAGGGGTTCTGGTGAATCCCCCCTTGTGGACTGCCCTCAATATGTTAGCTGCGTTGTCTGTCACCATGCACCCCTTGGTGAAGGGTGTGCCTGGCATAACCCACTCCCTCACCATGGCCGAACTCCACTGGACCGAACCCACGAAACCGAACTTAGCTTTTGGGCCAAACGGCCGAACATCCGAACCTCATTCTGTTTGCACATCCCTAGCTCTCACTGTCCCACCATCTGGGATCTGCATGACACCCCCATAGCTGGTCCTGCTGCAATAATGGGTATAAACATTGACATCGCTATTCTTTTTTTCAAAGTGTGGGTCAAGCCTCAATATCTCCACTATGATGTTCATTATGCTATTGCACCAGGAGGATGCGTAGAGGCATGTGATGGAGTGATTCCTGTATTTGTTCTGAGTGCTTTAGTTTCATCTGGCACAAGAAGTGCTATGTAAATTTAAGGCATTATCTATAATGGGGAGTCCAAGCTTCTTGATAATGGAGCTTGATACGGCAAGGGGAATAAGAACGAAGTGCTGCATCGTCACATATTAGCTGTCGCACAGTAGACTAGCAATACCAAGTGACTATAAAGAGTGTTACTTGTCAAGACAAGTGTGACAGTAGAGTGTGATATTCATTGACATGCACTTTTTGAAAGTCTTGGCGCTGAAGTCTGCTGTTGTTTCCCATGGTGGTGCACAAAGCAATCATCTAAACTCTATATAATCGTGCTCCCCTATGGCATCATGTTTATAAGTACTGCCTTGCAGTATTTATTGCTTTTGTCGCCTTCTCACAACGGAACATTAAAATAACAACCTTTAATGGTGGGATTTCCCCTCCCCCCTTATAATAACCGGAATGGAAGCAATGGTAGCACTCGCTCTCTCAGATGCCTCAGAGAGTTTTCAAGCCTGCAGGCTGCTTTTTCCAGATGCAGTCTCTCCATTTTGCCTAATTCTTATTATGCAAGCACAATGCAATGAATATGCATTGATTTTTAATGAGCACTGTGACAGTCCCATGGAGGAAAACTCATTCCTGAGCTGTGCGAGGTGCACTTAAGAGGATGACACTATATAGTCTCTTCAAACTTGAACTTTTTAAAATTCTTGCTGAAAATGGATTACAAGGGAGAGAGTGTCTTTAGCCAAGAAATATGTTAAATCATCTAAGTGCAGAGAGGGCTTGTGGGATCCCGCCTGGCATTGTGGGATTATGCTACATTTGACAAAGTTTCAATCAAACTCTCTGGGACAAATTCTGTGCTGATTTACACCTCAAGCAGCCCACCTGAAGCCAAGAGGCTGTATGGGACAGAAGTCATAATAAGGTTCTGTCAGCACAATTTTGCAGTGTGTAATGAAAGTGCCCTCAAGTTGGTATACATCGTAGAGGCTAAGACCGTGAACTAGATATACATGGGAAGAAGCCGGAGATTGCCCCTGGTTGTCTCTGACAACCCCACCCCTATGTACAAAGCACCTAACAATCTGATCCATCTTCAAGGAAAAGTATGTATTTCATGAGTGGCCCCAAAATAATAGAACAGGAGCAGGATTGATATGTGTTGCTGAGTTTGCTTGAACAAATCCTGGCACTGAACACAGAGAACTGTTCAGGCTGTGCTGCTTCCCAGCAGTGCCTCTTTAACCTTCACCACCAGGCACCAGCTGTAGTTACGAGACTCTTGGCACTAACATCGATGATCCACTTCCCCAATCTATGGCAATAGCTACATTCTAACAGTCATGTTTGGGGGAGATAGTGGAACTCATTGAGGAGGATTTCGGTACGGGGCTTGGTGATCTCCTCAAGTCTGATTGGTTGGACAAGATGGTTCCCAAGGAGGAGGAGGAGGTGGAGGAGAAAAGAAGTGATGTGGGTCCCTCCCCCACTCTGCTCTGGATGATTTGAAATCCTTCCACGAACTCTTGCTCAAGATAGCTAACGCAGAGGGAGTCCCTCTGGGTCACGTAGATATGAAGGAACTGCATCAATTATTTGATAGTACTTCAGCAGGACCTAAAGACTGCCTAGCAACACCATTAGCTAAAGGTCTCTCCAAACCCATGGAGGCATTGTGGGCTACTCCACCAGTCTCCCTGTGGTACCAAAGTCTCTTAGATTATACCCAGTCCCAAATGCAGGGCATGATTTTTTAAATTTACCACCCTCCTTCTAAATTACTAATTGTCCTTGCTGTGACAAAAAGATCAAGGGGTGGGAAAATTCCATCTCAGCCACCTGATAGGGAGGGCAAGAGACTAGATGCCTTGGGGAAGAAAATGTTTTAATCATCCTCTGTCTATCAGAGCAGATAATTATTTAACCTTACTGGCACAATTTTGCCTTATGAGACTTAGTTACTTTGGTTATAGTTGACCTTGCTGAGGAGGTCAGGGATAGGATAATTCCTGCTATGGACAATGGGAATCAGTTTTCAAAACACTTCAAAGGGGTTTCTTTTAATATAACCACTCTCTCTGCCAGATCACTGGCATCCAGCATGATGCTTCATTGCCACTCCTGCCTCAGAGGCACAAAACGTAGTGGGGAATCTCCCCTTTGATAAAGAAGTGTTATTTGCTTCATTTACAATTGGAGAATTAGCACTGACAGACAGGTCCATTTTCACAAAGTAAATATGTATGCTGATTTCTTCAGACCCCAGAAATATGGTACCAAGCAACCATATCTTCTGTTTTCTAGACTTTTGGGGCCTTATGGCTTCCACTGTACATGTGGCTCTATTTGTAAGACTCAGGATATGTATTCTACAAAGGTGGCTACTTCTGTTCCTTGAGGTAATTCTGAGGCCACTTTTACACATGACAAAAATGGGTTCTTAAAGTGCTTGAGATAACGCCGGATGTTATGAAGTTTTGTAATGTGTGAATACACTATTCCCTTTTTATGCAGCAAGATCTTGCAAATGTGTAAGAGTCACATCTGGAATAGTGTGTTCACACATTACAGAACTCCAGCATTTAGAACACCCAGTGTTATCTCAAGCACTTATAAGAACCCATTTTTGTCATGTGTAAAAGTGGCCTGAGGGATCCACACATCCTTGTCTGTTCTCCTGCATGAGCAACAGATAGCCTCAGGTGGTAGGTTATGAAATGCTCAAGGGGACCCTTTGACCCTTTCTTTTTTCTTGTCTAGTCTAGAGTCAGACACGATGGACACTTTGAGACATCTTCTTCTTGTCTAGTCTAGACACGATAGATGCTTTGAGTGTAAGCGGGGGGAAGGGGCACACTGTCAAGGACTCTCAGTAAATAGTTGTTGGTCTGCAGATGAGTCCTTGTTATATATCAACTTGTTATACGTCAACCAGTAAAATTGGTTCTCAGGGCCTTTGATGAAACCCTGCTAGGAGAGATTGTACAGGTATGTACGCACAAAATCACCATGTTGTTATAAACAAGCATGGAAGGTCTCATTCGCCCCAGCTGAAGAGTAACACTGTTAATCTGGGAGTGGTGCATAAAAAGGAAGTCCATGCTGCAGGGACCAAAAATATTCAATTAGATTCCCTCAGCACGTTGTGAGGAAAATCCCATGAGTGAGTACTAAAACTCTCAGTGGTTTAATCCCTGGTGGACAAATGGGGAATTCCAATTATGGACGTTTTTACTTCCCAAAATAATATGATAGTCCCAACGTTCGGTACCAGATCAGGGCAAGGTGTCAACTCACAATAGGATGGGCTCTCCCTGAATTTTCCCAGAACTCTACTATACGCTTCCCCCCCATCTCCACTCATACCTAGGTATGTGTATATATATATATATATATATATATATATATATAAAAAGCAACAATATAGACATAAACATAAAAGGGGAGCTAAGAACCCCCTCTCAGCCCCCACCCATCACCCGTCTCTCTCAACAAAAGCCTGGCAGAACAGCCAGGTCTTGCACTGTCTTCGGAAAGAGGCAAGGTCCAGGGCCAAGCGGACCCCTGTTGGGAGGGATTCACCAGCCTTGGTGCTGCCACCGAGAATGTCTTCCCCATTGTTTCCACCCAAGAGACTTGGGGGACCTTGAGAATGCACTCCCAGCCGACTTCAGGGGCTAATCCAGGGCCTGGGGAGTGAAGTGGTCCTGCAGGTAGGCAAGGCCCAAGCCGTGTAAGGCTTTATAGGTCAAAACCATCACGTTGAATCGGGTCCAGACTATTGGCAGCCAGTACAAAGAATGGGGCACTGGTATAATGTGCTCACAATGACCTGTTCCCGTAAGGAGATGGGCTGCCGTGTTCTGCACCAGCTGAAGTCTCCGGACCATCACCAAGGGTAGCCCCACATACAGCGCATTGCAATAGTCCAGTCTTGAGATGATGAAAGCATGGATGATGGTGGCCAGGTCAGAGTCCAAAATGTATCACTGAAGCCGTAACACTAGATGCTGTTGGTGGAATCCACTCCTTGCCACAGCCGCCACCTAGACATCCAGGTGGAGCTGCGAATTGAGGAGCACCCCCAGATTGAGGGACTAACAGGAGGGTGAAACCCATCAATGATAGGGGCCACCACTCCCTCAGCCCCTCCCACCAGCATCACATGCATCTTGTCAGGCTCCATCTCCAGAAGGGGATCTCGAATTGGTCTTTAATCAGTTGGTGAAGTCACCATTTGATCCCATGCGGGAAGCTTCCTTGCAACACCTCCCATGTATGTTGTTGTTCGAAGTGGCAATCATATCCACTCAAAGAGTTAGCGAGCTTCAGACACTATTCAGCAAACCTCTATACCTATGCGTTCAGAAGGATAAGATTGTATTCAAACATGTTTCTGGTTTCTTACCTAAGGTAGTTTCAAAATTTCATTTAAACCAATCCATATCACCACCAGTTTTTTGTTTTCCCCCAAACCACATACCTCTTGAAGAGAAGCAGTATCATACCTTGCATGTGCAGAGCGCAATCCTTAGAGACTACAAGACCTTTCACAAAAGTGATTCACTTTTTGTTTCCTTTGCATCTAGGTGTTTGAGTAGAAGGATTAGCAAACAAACTCTTTCATGCTGGCTGAGTTCAACTATGTAATTAAGCTGCATTACACCATGTATTTTTCATAAGTGTCCTGGTTTAAAGGGGAGGTATGGCAACCCTATCAATGTCTCACTAGCAGAAGTATGCAGGACGGCTACATTGAGCTGCACCCCCAAGCTCCTAAACATTATGCCCTAGATTTGTCATCCAAAGGAGATGCTGAATAAATTATGGTCACTGTTTTGTTGTTACTGTTTTCACAATACACCACATGTTGTGGTGCAACAAACCCATTTAGTATTCATACTCCTCCCACCTCTAATGTGTCGCTTGGGAAGCTATCCTAAATGGTAATATGTAGAGGCCACTTGAAGAAGTAGGGCTAGTTACCTGTAAGATTGGTTCTTCAAGTTGGGGCCTCTACATATTCAAACGCCTGCCCTTCCTCCCCTCTCAGAGCTAAAATCTTCTGAGTTTGGGATAGAATTGAGGGGAGCTGGGAGCACAGGAGTAGTTATAACTCATGACTGTATCATGACTGGACTCCTGGCTGTAGTCACTAAGCTGATTAAGGTCCAGTTTTGGTGCCAGGTAGCGCAAATATCCTAAGTGTGAATAGGTAGCAGCCCTAACTTGAAGAACCAACCTTACAGACAAGTAACTACCCGTTCAACTTTGAGTGAGCTTTCTTCACACTAATCAACAGTTGGTATTACTGTTATAAGACAAAACTCTCAGAAACTAGAGGCAAAAATAATACCCTCTAATATAGATTTGGAAACATGCGCATTAGAACGAGAAGTGAAAAAAGTTTTTATGTCTCTTTTACTTTATTGACTTGGATGTAGTTATTTCATATTTTCCAGAATGAAAATGTAAATTGAATGCTTAGATGTTTAGTTAAATAATTTCATTCAGCTATCCTGAAGATAATGTGGAATAGACCAGAGTAGATTTTGGATTGCTATATAGTCTTGCAGATCATTTCCTTCATTGTAGGAATGAATTTTCTGTCCTACCCCATTTCTTCATGACTGAAGTCTTGTCTTAGATATTTTCACGAGAGGCATTTATACACATTTCTTTGATGTTTTATTCCAGCATCAAGTATGCATTTAGCCTCTAAAGCTTAACGTCTTTTAATATCGAACTCTCAGTAAGAAAGGACTCACTGTTACTGAGAACATAAGCCCCCAAACAGATGTTGTGATTGGTTCTTTACAAGGGAAGGGAGAGATTTTTTCATTGTTTAGGATGACCTAAAGAAGAAAAATTTCTTGGCAAATTGGCTATTGAAGATTGATTTACTTATCAAAATCCTGTACAATTATGCTAATCAATCTTCAATAGCCAATTTGCCAAGAAATTTTTCTTGCCCCTCCACTGCACTAAGGGTAAGAGCTTGTGTTGATTGCACTAGTAGCCAGATAGATACAAGAAACTGTATGTTCTTTATGTTCCATTGAGGATTGAAATAATTGAGTCAGGCTGTGTCATGAAAGGCACTGAGGGACACCATTTACCCTGGCAGACATTTTATTAACTCATCATAACTTTCAGCAAATTACAATGGAGACAACAAAACATCCAAGCAGGAGAATTAGAGAGAGAGAGAGAGAGAGAAAGAGAGAGCTCTCCAGTTTGGCTTTCCTACAGTAACAAAGACAATGTAATCTAGTTGACCAAACTGGAAGTTGCAACTAACTTTTACTTATCAAAATCCTGTACAATTATGCTAAAGTTAGTTGCAACTTCCAGTTTGGTCAACTAGATTACATTGTCTTTGTTACTGTAGGAAAGCCAAACTGGAGAGCTCTCTCTCTCTCTCTCTCTCTCTAATTCTCCTGCTTGGATGTTTTGTTGTCTCCATTGTAATTTGCTGAAAGTTATGATGAGTTAATAAAATGTCTGCCAGGGTAAATGGTGTCCCTCAGTGCCTTTCATGACACAGCCTGACTCAATTTTTTCAATCCTCAATGGAACATAAAGAACATACAGTTTCTTGTATCTATCTGGCTACTAGTGCAATCAACACAAGCTCTTACCCTTAGTGCAGTGGAGGGGCAGATGACAGAAACAGAGCTCAGAAGCTATGACTCCACATTCCCTCCTGTCATTATTACTCAACTAGCAACTCTCCAGACACCAACTACCTGTTGCAGATAGTTTTATAGGGATGGGCGAACGCGGTTCGGAAGTTCGGAGTTCTGACCGAACTCGAATAGTTCGGTCGACCGAACCGACTTTCCGAACCGAACCGAACCGAATTTACGAACTTGGTTCTGTTCGCCCATCCCTATAGTTTTACTACATTCCATTAATCGGTTATAGTTTCTCTAGCTTGCAAGCTCTTTATTTTATCTATTAGGCCAAACTAAAACCATCCTGTGATGTAGTGAAGGAGACTGTTGAATCTGCATATGTAAATTTACAGCATAGTTCCTTAGGCAGTTGCTTATGCTGAATCTTCTGTTGTGGCTTGGTAAGTATGTTCTTCCTGGAATGCTAATGCAATATGCTTGCAATGGAGTCTCATGAGTGTTCCTGTCTCTAAACTGGAGTCATCTATAACCAGCAATACATGACATTTCTCACTTAGGGTTGCCATGTATGCAATTTTTTTCAGGACACTTATGAAAAATACATGTTGCAGGGTCTGCATTGGTGCCTTAGGTGCCAATACAGGCCCTGCAACATGTATATTTCATAAGTGTCCTACAAAAATGTGCATATATGGCAACCCTATTCTCAGTCTAAAATTCCACTGTGAGGATTCAGTTCATTGGGTGAGGCAGTCTGACCTTTCTACCTGGTCGCACACATTCCTGTTTTGCTGGATAGCTGTCCAGAGTTAAACAACAACAACAACAACTTATTTATTTTACTAGAAACAAACAAGCTGTGATTTGAATAATAATTGAAAAGAAATGAGCTGAAGCGAAAAGAAAGAATGCATTATTTACATATCATAATATCTGATTTTCTAATGATGTTGTGAAGTTTTTAATGTAGCAGCATGAAACAGGTGGCATTAAATATTAACCCTGACAAACATTATCCCCTGACAAGACTAGCAAGAGCTTTTTGCTCTGAGATTGTTCTCGCAAGTGGTGTCCAGAGTTGTAGTGCTGAAATAATATATGCCACATCATGTCATGTGTGATTAGTCTGTGTGACCTCAGGAAAAATTTGCAGGGGAAAAGTCACTGACTGCAGTATTTCTGCCATCCCCGGGAAAATGAATGAATAAATAAATGATTAGAGATAGTACTCATAAGGCAACTGTCTGTGTTTGTAGTTCCTGCTGTGTTCACATTTTATTGCTGGATATAATAACTATCCTGGTCATTCCTAATAACAGTGGTAAGCAAAACCAACTGTTCTTTTCCCTACCTAGTGACAATCTATTCCTTATGAATTAGTTGTGACTTTGTTAAAACTCAGGTGTTTTTTACACTGATGCTGCCGTGGTGCCAGTGGGTGGAGATGGCTGGGTGAGGACACCCACTGGCACTGAGCAGTGATATGTGTACACAGACACCACTGTGGGGGTTGTGGGAAGGAAGGGGAGGGGCTGGGACAAACCCATCGGCCAAACACCCACCCTGGGAAAGACGGAGCAAACACCCAAGATGTTTACACAGACTGCCAAGACACAGAACAGAAGGGAAAACATGCCCAGCACAGTGATGTGACAATATGACTGAGGAAGGGGAAACGAAGCCGCGGTACAAGGCACCGCCCCCAAACTGCCAGACCCCGCAAGGGCGGGGGAGAAGGAAGCTGAAATGACAGGAGACACAAAGTAACAGCCCCACACAGGTCATGGCACACAGACCAGACAGTCGCGTACCACAGGCCCCAGGGAAAACAGCCCCTGCCGTGCACACTGGAACACTGGGAAACACAGGATGTAAAGGAAGCGAGGGGACCTCATCTGGGGGAGGGGGACCAGGGAACAAGCAAGGTCACTGACAAGAACTGGCGGGACCTGAAACAAATGGGGCACATACCTAGAGACACACAGAGACCCCCAACGTATGACCACACATAGGAAACCCTGGGCAACCTAAAACAGAACCAGGAACGAGACAGATGGGGAGACCGGATCAGACGCCAAAGGCCACAGAGCAGACAGGAACCAAGGGCAGAGAGTTGAGAGGCGACCCCAAACACAAGGGAAGTGGCTGCAAAGCACCAGCTGTCAACAAAGCACCAGCCAGGGGAGCAAGCGGCAAATGCGGAGACCAACAATACAACCACCCGCAAGCTGCTCAAATCTAAGGTAAGGAGCACAGCCTCCACGTCGCCCATCCATGGTTACCAGGGTATGCTATGGGGAACCGACAGGGGGAGCCCATGACTACATACCCCAGGGGGCGGCACAGCATAGTGGATGGACCAATAGGAAGCAAGAGCTGCATACTGAATGACACAGTGGCAAAGCCCCTGGCAGCACGCACAGCCATCCAAAGGGGTGGGGGTGGGGAAACCAGATGGTTTGGAAGTTATAACAGGTAGCAGTTAAACAAGGCGGGGTGCTACCAACATGCAGCAAGAGCCCCGCATGATAGCAACTGACTACAGGATGCCCTTGCAAGGCCACAACCATGAAGGGGAATAAACAGCTATCCCCTGAGGCAACCGATCACACACAGTAGGGTGATGGAACACCGGGAGCACACACACCCTTATGTGACAGATGGGCCACAGCAAGAACATACCGCACACACCCCAACCTCCATACCGCCATGCTGTAAAGGCAGGCTACACACCCACCATCCCCCAAGTGCTCAGAGCTACCCCACAGCCCTGTGCACACCAAGGAGCTGGCTCCACACCGTACAGAGGTCCCCTCAGCCACATGGGTGGATGCCCATCACCCACACACAGGTTGACAGCCACAGCCCCGGGAGGTGATAGCGGAACGGTCCCACATGAAATGAGTTACAGCACACAGAGCCTTAACAGCAATGATTTTATTGCAAACAGGATAGGTCTATTGTAGCGCAAGCAGGGGAACCCGACTGCATGGGTCTGTATATAGCGGGTTGAATGGCCAGGCCAGTAAGGCAAGCGATCGGGGGTTAAGGGATACCACAATACAGCATACAGGAGTCCCAGACATGCCAAAGAGGCCAACTGTCTCATGGCAGGCGGGTGGATATGAACAGTAGACAAACACTGACCAACATCATCTAGCTGAGGACAAGGTCCTGGACAAACAGAAGCTCCTGTTGATCATGAGCATGGGGACAACACAACGATCGGAGTCGAGGATGATGTATCAGGGAGCGACTGCTGGCTTCTCAGGGAACAATGGCCCCTGAACGAGGCCCTCCCAGGCAACGGGGCCCCTACAGTAGCTACACGCACACATATGAACATCCAGCAGGAAGCGGGGCAGGAGGGGATGCCCCATCGCTGCAGCAGTTCTGACATCAGTTCGGCTCAGCACAGCTCCCACGGCAGACATCAGTGTCCCAGTAAGGAGTAGCCCACCTACATCGGGAGGCAGCAGGCCCAGTTCACCAAAGCAGGTAGGGCAATCAGAGTGAGGGTGCTTGAAGCCACGGGAATGCAGGAGAACACTGGCATAACTGGATCATGACATGGGGACAACCAGCCTGAAGGGTCAAACTAAAGTCACAATGACTTGCCACCTGCTGAGCAGCAGCGAGCTCCCTTGCTTCCTAGGGCACTACAATGATGTTCGGGTGTGCTGGATGTGATTGGTGGAGGGGCATGAATTCGAGTTGCCTTGCACGCTGCTGGCATTCCATTCTGCCAAAGGGGTGGCCCAACAGCCACATGTAACACGACAGGAGGTTGAAGCCATCACCAACGGAAAGGGGGTCGCTCACCAACATCTGTACATTGCTGCTTTGCCACAGGGTTCCCAGGAGCATGGTGGCACACACCAGCCACTCATCCCCGGCCTGGCTATCAGCTACACAGTCGGTTACACGGCCCAACATAGTCCGATGAAACGCAGGGTGACCAGGAGCAAATGATATAGACAGTGCATGGAAGGGAATGCATCAGGATGGAGGCGAGTCTGACAGCTAACCGCAGTGTGGCCTTGCAGAGCTGATAGCGGTCCTGTTCCTCGACCCTGGGAAACCGCAACCCACACACAGAGCAGGCACATTCCAGCCTGACTGGAGACAGGGAGACAAGATATGGCCTGGGGGCTGCGGCTGGAGATGCAATGGTAGCAACACTCTGACAGCACGGGGCACAGCTGTCCAGAGGCTCACCAGTCAACTACATATACAGCGTTTGGGGGGGCTGTTGGGGCCCTGCATGCCCCCTCCGGTGGTGGTGGGCAAAGGGCCCCCGGGGTCTTGTGCTGCTGGCAGTGCTCAAGGGGCTTTACCAATGGTACATAACAACCACCTAACCAAGTGTACAGAACTAGAATGACAGACTGGCGTGGCCCTGAGCACATGCAACTGATCAGGGAGAACCAGACCAGGTGGGCGAGCCGGATCCAGCCGTAGAACCACACGCATAGTCACAGCACCTGACCAGGCAGCTATAAGTAGGGGGTGGTACTGCTACGGCAGTGTGGCGTTGTGTGTGAGGTTGGAGTGTAGTGGAGCTGAGCGGATTGGAGTGTGAACCGAGAGCAAGAGCGAGAGCATGAGCAGAGGGAGGGTGTGTGAAGTGAGCTTGAGGGTATGTGACAGTAGGAGGCGTTTGTGGGATATTGAGTGTTGGTGGAGGGGTGTGGGAGTGCAAGTGCAGCACAGGGTGACCAGCGGTGACAGGGTATCAATACACAGGGTGCATTGCTGGATTGAGGGCAGGGGCACTTGGTGGGTTAAGTGGTGCATGGTAATCTTACACGGTGGTGGGATTGCTATGCCAGATGCTGACATCCCAAGTGGGTGTACCACTGCCCTACTACAGGTTCTGGCCACCTGCTTCTGGGTCCTGGACCAGGTGTTCGAGAAGATGGCTAACCTCCTCAGCCCATTCACCCCATGGTTTACAAGTGTTGCACGGCGCAAGGGGTTAGCCAACCTGAGTCTTGTGACGAGCTGGAGCTGGGCGCACTGGGTGCAGGCCAGGCGTGAATTTGTGGCAGGAGCAGCAACAGCTCAGCATATCAGCCTTGTGCATTTTACGGCTGGCAAGAAAAGCCAGGGGGGTTCCTTTTGCGGACATATTATATGTTTATAAAATGAAGATACAGATGCTGCTGACCTATGGGTCGGAAATAATACCGGACAATAAAGGACAAGTTCTGGAGGTTGTTCAAAATAAATTTCTAAGGAACCTGCTAGGTTTGCCCCAAAGTGTACCGGCCTCTATCTTAAGAGCTGAGACAGGGCTTTTTTCAATTGCGACACTGGGAAAAAAACAGAGGGTAAGGTACTGGATTAAATTATTGTCACTTGAGGAAAATTTACTCCCCTCCCTATGTTTACGGGAACAACTGGAATGTCAAAGTTCGAGGGGATACTTATGGATAAGGCAGGTCATGACTGATGTGCAATCCATGGGGTGGTCAATGGTTTCCCTTTGGGGGAAAAGTAAGCACCAACAAAGTAGTATGATCAAGGATCGATTATATGATATAGCCATGCAAGAGGATATGGCCTCCCTGAAAGATTGGAAGGTGGCACCTTACCTTTCAAGGATTAAAGCATGTTTTGGAATTGAGCCTTATCTAAAGAAGTTAGTAAACCCGACGCAGCGCAGAGCTTTTCTGAGATTGCGTCTCCAGTTATTTATTTCAGCAGTGTGCCAGGGACGCTTTAATAATATCCCTTATGCACTTAGAGTGTGTCAATGTTCAGAAGGGGGAGTGGATGATTTAGCTCACTTTTTGTTACACTGCTCATTTCATGAGAACTTGAGGGAAACCTGGCTTAAGCCATTGTGGGCCAGAAGTGAACCCCCCACGGATGAGGGGAAAATTATTAGCATATTGATGATTAGTGATAGCCAGGGGCTAAAGATGGTCACTTCATATGTCATCTTAGCGGAACAGTACCGCGAAAGATGGTGATCCAGGATGGGCCTATGAAGGCTGTGCAGCCGAATAGACTATTAATATCATCTGAGGCTGTATAGCTGACTAAATTAGTATTGTATAGCTGATTAGACTATTACTTTGGAGAGGGGTATTTGGAGATCAAATTACCAATTTAGCTATGTATGTGGATTACTCTCCCTTTGTACTGAATCACAGACCTATTCTTTTGAGTAACGTTGCTCGCTGTGTATGGTCTTATTTTGTTTTATATTCTTGTTATGTAGTGTATTTTGTATTTTGTACTTATTTTGTGCTTCAGTTGTTTTGGCCATGGCGTCAAGCTAGTGCCGTAATAAATAAATATATAATATCAGCCTTGTCCTTGCCAGGTGGCCTGTCAACCTCTATGGCTGCCGTGTGACCCTACCAACGCCCTGGATGAACTGGACGCGATCAAGGACCAACCAATGGTGGGAGAACATGCTGGCGACCTGGACGGACAACGATTGGACTAACAACTTCAGGATGAACGGCTCCCTGCTGACCTGCTCCCTGCTGACCTGCCTATGTGAGACCATAGACCCCCACCTTCACCGTAACGTGACCAACATGCGCTTCCCGTTGCCTCTAGGGATGTGGGTGGCAATGACTGTGTGGCGGCTAGCCACACGTGATACCTGTAGGAGTGTGGGAGAGCAGTTCGGTGTGGGGGCTGCGACAGTGAACAGGGCACTCCACGATGTATGCGACCTAATAGTGGAACTCCTCATGGAGTGGGTGATACAGCGATGGGACCCAGATGTGGTGATCAGGGGGTTCGAGGCTATGGGCTTCCTCCACTACATAGGGGCGATAGACAGCATGCATATCCCCATATTCCGGCCCCTTAATGCCAAGACTGACTATTTGAACAGGAAATGGGCATTCTCAGTGAACCTCCAGGCTGTCATGGACAACATATGCCTCTTCATCGATGTTTACATGGACCTCTCTGGGAGAAGCCATGATGCCTGTATCCTGCGCTCTTCCCCCTTCTTTGCGAGGATGTTTGGTGGGGAGATCGCACCCAACATGTTCCACATCACTGAGGGTGTTTCAATGGCTCCTGTCATTATCAGGGATCCCACATACCCACTAACCCCATGGTTCATGCAGTCCTATCCTCTTTCCTACACCCCCCAACAGGTGCTCTTCAACAAGCGCCTGGCATCGGCGAGGTGTGTTGTGGAGCAGACCTTCGGCCAGCTCAAGATGAGGTGGCGTCTCCTGATAAACAGGAGTCAGTTTGACTTGCAGCACACCCCCATTCTTGTACTTGTGTTCTGCATAATATATGTGAGACTGATGGGGCAGCCTTGGACAACCCAACTGCCACATAAAGTGTCGATCCCCTGCCCCTGTACCAGCATGTTGGGGGTGGGGGTTCAGGAGGATACCGTAGGAGAACAGGCAGGCCCTTAGCAGACGCATAGCTGCCATGCAGGCAACAAACCAACCCTAGGGTATGGGAACCCCCCATCCGTGGTGCTGTTGCTTGTTTGACCTATGCACAATAAACTATTGTACTACCCTAGCAACTTACATTTCCCACATCGCTCCATACCACTTGTCACACAGTGTGGTGACTGTCAATGGCAGGGCGCCTTGCTCATGCTGTACTCACCGCCATGGTCTCTAGGACCATTGCAGATCCTACAGTGCATTGCCACAAGGGTTCCCTCTGTAGCATAGCATCTCTTTTCCAGGCATGCAGCGTTTGGGTGGAGCACCAGGAAGGGCCAACCCCACAACATGTGTATGTCTCATTCCCACCCCCTCGGTTGCCCCCATAATGACAAAGCAGTCACATGGTATGTAGTGCTCAGAAACGTTTATTGGGGGATATTTACAGGGGTTGGGGTTATTTTTTCTGGGGTCTCCTGCATCCCCTTCTCGCTGCACCACCCGGATTCTCCTCTCTGCAGCCCGTCTCAGCCGCAGCCCTCCTTGGATGCTGACTGGTGGGCCCTCAGTCTTCAGCCTCAACCAGCCACTCCAGGGCCAGTAGGGCTTCTGCTACCTGTGAGAGAGTTACATAGCAGTGTGGTTAACTGTCCCCCCTTACTTGTGTGCACTCACTGGTGGCCCAGCACATGGCTGACCCATGTCCCTCACAACATGCTGTTCTCCCTTGGCCCATAGTCTCAGAGTCGCGGTCAGCCCCCTCCCCTGTTAACATTAGCTCACTGCATAGGCTCTTACCTGCTCCTGTGGAATGGTCGGGCCTGGCGGTGGGGTTGCTAGGGGGTGCAGGGTTGTTGTTGTTGGGATCATGGCCCCGGTGGTGTGCTGTTGAGGGCTGCTCGAGGGGAACCGGGAGGGGCAGGACCCATCCGGGGGGGTGGGTGGCTTGGTGTTGTATAGGGCCCATGAGGAGGAAGCGCCCTTTTGGGAAGGCCAGGGTAGGGCACCTTTTGGGAAAACTAGGGTTGGCAGAAGACCTCGGGAGGGGGCACCTGTATCTGTTGGAGGGTGCCTTGTTGTTCTAGGGCTGCTGGCCCTTCTATCATGGCTTGGGAGTCTGTATCATGATGCTGGGGTTGCCACCTCAGGGCCTCCAGTGACGGCCCTTTTGGCAGTTCGTTCCTAGGGGTGTGCGAACACCCGAGGGTTCGGCTGTTTGGCCCATTCGGGGTTTGGCCCTCCCGAAACCATTTGGGGTTCGGCTGTTTGGCCCGAACCTGTTTTGGGGGGGCGAACCCGTTTAGGCGGGGGGGAAACGCGTTTTCCCCTCCCTCCAGGCTCTATGCGTGGAAGGGATGTCGGAGCTCACCTTTCCCCCCCCACAGCCTACTAATTTTTTTTTAACCCACCCCACCCCAGGGATTGCCCTACCTGGTGGCACCGGGGCTCTGGCCCCGGGTCCCGCGGCGGTGGGTCTGGCTCCGGCGGTGCTGCAGAGCACTTCAGGCCTCTACTAGGCCTTCTGGGTCAGGTGACCTGGAAGGCCTAGTAGAGTCCTGAAGCGCTTCACAGCGCCACTGGAGACGGCTCCGCTGCCACCGCCGGACCCAGGGCCAGAGCCCCAGCACCACCAGGTAGGTCAGGCTCCATTCACAGGTCCGGCGGTGGCAGCGGGGCCGGCTCTGCAGTGATGCCAGAGCCAGCCCCGCTACCGCGGGACCCGGGGCTGGAGCCCCGGTGCGACCAGGTAGGGTGATCCCTGGGGTGAGGGATTTAAAAAATAATAATAATAGTAGGCTGTGCAGGGTGGGAGGTGAGCTCTGGTGCCCCTTCCCAGCCTGAAGGGAGGGGAAACCGGGTTCCCCCCTACCCCCCGCCCAAACGGGTTCGGAAACTAAACTTTGTTTGGTCGGTTCGGGTGGGGGGCAGTTCAGGTTCGGGGGGTTCACGGACAGGCTGAACACCCTGAGTTCGGGCTGAACCCCGAACCGCATTTGCACATCCCTATTCGTTCCAGCAATAGATGGTAGTGGAACTAATTGGCTTTTGTTATGAGTATTTTGTATGTATTAATTATATTGTTTAAAGTGAACAAAATTTTTGTTTTATCGATCAGTTTTGATCTAATTAGGGATTTATATTAGGGGTTATGAACATTCAATTTTAATTTGAGTAGAGTATTTCTGATTTTTTGATTATTTTGTTAGCTTGTTGGTTATGTATATGTGTGTGTTTTTTATTAATTGTTTGTTTGTGTGTTTGTTTGTTTGTTTGTTTGTTGTTGTATTGGTAGCCATGGCGAAGTCCCGAGCTAATATACTATTATTATTATTCGTTCCAGCGTGACATGGGCCTTCTCCCTCTCCAGCCTTTCCATGCGCTGCTCACGTAGGAGATCGGCAGCCTGGTGCCTGTCCCACAGGTTCTTGGTGCAGGACCGGGTGAGGATGGTGGTTGTTATTGCCCCATCCTTTCCCCCCTCCTGCTGCAGTACATCCCTGGTTCTTGCTTGTTCCGCGAACTGGGCTTCTACCAACCTTCTGGTTTCCATCAGCACCTGCCTCCTAAAATCTTCCCTCCTCCGCCAGTTGCGAGCCAGCATCTCCTGATTCCTCTCTGCACTGTTGGTGACTGCAACCCGTTCTGGAGCAGGAAGCTTGTCTGTGTACAGGAGGGATGGTATTGATTAGCTGGGCTACCTCTACCTTCCCCTGTGAGCCGTTCCTGGCCCATGCCTATGTAAATGGACCCCCCTCCCTTCTTTGCTGGCCCATCGGTTGTCCCATGCATGTTCTTGTCTGTTCAGGGCTCAGGGGGTGTGGCTGTACCCCCTGTCCCTTTGATGTGACCCCAGCACCTCCCACCACCATTGCCTTGTCGGTTTTGATCTACCATTGGTAGCCCGGTCGCAGGGCCGTGGGATGGCCTCTGGCTCCTCCACTTCCTCCTCCAGGGCCACGTCCCTGTTGGGGCTCAGCCTGCCATGGGCTGAGACCGCCCCCCTTCCCATAGGCATGCCTCATACCTGGATCGTATTCCTCTGCCTCCTGGGGGGCATCCCTGGGGTTGGACCTCTCCGCGTGCACCCCCTGTCCCTATGGGGTCTGCCTGTGTGCAAATGGAGGGTTATGTTGCCGCTTTCCACCTCCAGGGATGCCTCCTCCACCTCTAGGATGGGGTTGTCACCTCATGCATCCTGCCTGGCCACACCAGGGGCCGAGGGCTCCCTCTGTACCGTGGGATTGGGCAGGGTGTGTGTTATCCTTGCCCTCTTTCTGTCCCTGGCAAAGGTGGTGCCATGGATACGGGGGGCCACGATGTCCCCGTCCATGCAGAGGGACCAATCCAGCTCCACCTGGAATTCCTATGTGCACATCACATGACTGGACCTGAGATTGTTGTCCTTGATATGTTTATGTTTATATCCGGACCTCAGATCCTTTGCCAGCTGCATGTACTGGATTACATCCCTGTTGTACTCCAACAGCTGCATCTCCTGGGCGATGCTTTCATAGACCCTTTTGGTCTTATAGTTCTGCATTAGGTCGTGCTGGACCTTCTCGGCCCCCCCACATGTGATTGAATGCTCGAGTCTCCCTGCTGGACCAGGGCTTACCTGTTAGGCCTCCACGTATGGGGGACCAACCAGCTGTGTGGCGTGGGGCCCGCCTGGTGGCTGTTGTGGCAGTAGAGCATGCGGTGTCCTGTGAGGGGGAATGCATTTGGGTGAACTGTTGTGCTGCTGCTCCCCAGTGGCTTCTTGGGGTGTTGGGTGGCCCACCCCCTTCCCCGCTGAGCGTTCCCCCTGCCATACCTGACTGCCACAGAGACCCTCCTCAGCTGTCTCCCTGATGATGCTTTGCTCCTGGGTGTGGTCGCTGTCCTGTGGGGATTGGGGGTACTGTCAGCTGTGTGACCAGGTTTTCCCCATCGTTTCCATGGCCCTTGTGGGCACCCTCCCCTGTCTGGGTGGGTTCCCCTCTCACCTATCTCGATCTCGGCGCTGCTCTCCTCCCTGGTTTGCATGATCACAGCTTGCGGTGGGAATGCGGGTTGAGCCGGAACTGTGTTGCGCCCTCTGCCCTGTGAGCGGTGGTGGTCAGGTGCTTTTCTTTCTCCTCCACCCCTCAGGTGCCCGGGGTCCCTCAGCTTACCTTGCCCTGTCCTGCGCGTGTCGTGGTACTTGCTCCCTTGGTTTTGTTCGTGGATTTTCTGCCTGACATTTTGGGAGCCAGTACACCCATATCCTGTTCCGTTTCTCCTTTAAGGGATCCCGGACGGGTGTGGGGCGTCTCTCCTGGTGGGTGTGTCTGCTTACGGGTTCCTGCGGGGCCTCTCTAGCCACATCTCTGTGGTTTTGGCAGACCCTTCCCATGGGTGTTTGTAAGGGGTGCCCCTTACCTCCACAGGCGATGGCCCCACCAGCAGTGAGTCCCCATGTGCAGAGGATTCCCTGTGCAGCTCCTTCCTTGACTGCAGCATCCCCGGCACCGCCATTGGGTGTGCCGCAGACTCCTGGAGTTGCCAAGGCAACACCACAACAAGATGCCACTGCGGGGCCTCCCCCCACAGTCGCACAAGACGCAGGGGTGGGACCAACACCATTACGCCGCTCCTTGCGGCTGAGAGCAGAGCAAGGGGGCGGGGCAGATGCTTTAAACACCGGCGCTGTAGGACACACAGCACCGGTGATCAGATTAGGCTGGCCCCCCTACTGAGAGTGTTCCTTGTCACTTGATGTGTGCTTGTCCCACTGTGCTTCCCCCTATTCCTGTTCCTGTGAGCCTGCCGAGTCATGTGCGGAGAGACTGTGCCTGGTGAGTGCCCTGTTTCCTTTTGTGCTTCCTGTGCGGGGTGTGTGTGTGCTTGAGGGAAAAAGTGGGTGAGCGGGTGTTGCCTTCCTCCCCCCCCCCAGGGTGTCCTCCTGCACCTTCGGTCAGTGTTCAAGAACCCCCTTCCTTCCCACAGGGTCCGGGTCCTTGCCCCCTCCTGTCTGCACTCCTGGCACTGTCCTTCCCATTCCTTGTGGTTTGTGTTTGTATACGTGGTGGGTGAAAGATGGAAGGGGCTACTCCAGTGCTATCTGCTCGGTGCCATATGATGATAGAGGCCTATGCTCTTATAAGAGCTCCAGGCCACCATTCTATCCTGATGGGCCTTCTCGCCCAGTGAGCAGTTTCAAGCACCTTGCGGAGTTCCCCTTCTCCCCCGAGGTCTGTTGGGGGTTCTCCGGCCTGTGTGAATTCCCATTCCCCTTTCTCTAATTCCCTTTCCCCGCTCCCTCTGACTGTGTTTGTGTTTTGTTGTTTACAAAGCTGTTTGGGTGTTGGACACCCATCTCCACCCACGGGGCTTTCAGGCTCCCTCCTGGCTGCTCCATGGGTGTGGGTCGGTGGGTCGGGAGCACGTGCCTACCCACTTGTGGACATTTACACGGACTCTCCTCCACCCATCCGATGGGTGTGCGTGGGTGGGTGCCGTCCATGTAAAAACAGCCTCATTTTAAAATCTAGCAAATTTTAAAAGATTAGAACTCATCAAGCAGCAGGTTGTGCTTTATAGCTATCTAATGTAAGGGATTTTCTACCTTCTGTATATGGCCTTTAAAGTTCAGTTTTTCAGGAAGATATCAACCAGGTTAACGTACTGGCTCCAACCAAGTAACTAATTTTGATAATACCATTAATTTACTGGTTCATTTCCTCCCAATTAGAGTTGTCTCCCAATGGGGAATTATTCCTATAATCTACACGGATTCTCTACTAGATTCTACACAAGAGTAACCAGTGTTGATTATCTATTGTTATATTGTTTATTGCATTTATGTAGTTGCTATCCCACTCATGCTACAGTGATGGGTTGCAAAACTATTACTTCTTTTAACCCTCTCTTTTCAAACTCAAATCTATTGGTATCTTTTATGCTGAGATTTTCTATTCCTGGCGATTGCTTCAAACTGAACATGAATTTTTAAACAACATCCTGTTAATTGTGGCTGAACAAGAAATGCTTAGGCAGTAATATCCTTGACCCTTTTCAAGTAGTCTTCATTCTTGAACAAGGAACAGAGATGGCACTGGTGACACAAACTGATAATCTTCTCTACCCAGACAAGAGCTATACATACACACACATATTAATGAATCTCTCCACAATATTTCATATGAAGGGAAGGGACTGGGTTGGAGGGGCTGTCTCCCATGATGTGAGAGGATGGGAAAAGCCCCGGGGTTTGTGTGTGTGATTCGCTTATCTCCTGGTTGGAATGGAAGGCAATGAGGGGATTGAGGTTGGATGGGGTCTCCCCTGCTACCAGGGCTGGGCAACTGGAGGGTGGTCGGGGCCAGCCGAGGGGGGGGGCATGGCCATAGGGGTCATGATGGGGTGGGGGAGATATGGTCCCTATTCAGGAGCATTTTAGATCAGTGAGATGGGACAGGTGCTTGGTGCCTGTCCCGCTCACCACACCCCAAGCAGTCGGTCAGGTGGTTCATGATCAGGGGGCACCCGGTCTTACTCTGATGCGGTTGAATACGAAGTCGGTGGTTAATAAGGCAACAACTGCCCAGGAATTGATCCTGGACCATGCAGCCAACCTCGTATGTATCACAGAAACCTGGCTGGACACTGACTTGGGGCCTATTTTGGCTGACCTTGTTCCGTCCCAGTATTCCGTGCAGCATCAGCCACTGTCAGAGATGGGGGCTGGTGTAGACACAATTTTTAGGGAGTCATGGTCTGTTCGGAGGTATCCAGTGCAATTAATATCAGGTATTGAGGGTCTCCATTTTGAGATCGATTTGGCAGGGGACAGATTGGGAGCGCTGCTTGTATACCGTGTACCCACCTGTATAGCAGCCTCCCTACATGCTCTAGTGGAGCTGATATCGGAGGTGGTATTGTGGTCCCCAAATACATTAATCTTGGGGGACTTCGTATTCACGCTGATGCCAGTCTTGGGGGAGTGGAGTATGTGTTCATGGCTGCCATGGCCTGTCCCAGATGGTTATTGGCCCGATACATCAGGGGGGACATACCTTAAACCTTGTATTTTGCACCGATCTTGAGGTGGGGGTTCCGCTAGTGGGAGAGATATCAGCTGTGCCCTTGTAATGGATGGATCATTAACTCCTTCAGGCCTGTCTCCTGGCGCATGTCTGCCGCAGAAGGGTGCAGAACCAATTGGAATGGTTTGCCCCCAGAGACTGATGGATCCCAGAATGCTCTGACTATGATACCCCCTGATCTTGACGACCGTCTCATAAATGACCTCGTTACCTTATGGAATACTCTGTTGACGGAGGCCATTGATTGGATGGCTCCTAGGCGTCCGTTTCCCAGGCAATAGCACTGCAGGCCTCCTTGGTTTTCTGAGGAGCTGCAGTCACTGAAGCGAGAAGGGCAGTGGTTGGAGCAATGGCAGTGTCGTTCATGTGCTGAAGCCGACAGATTGCGTCATAGAGCTAGTTTATCAGCCTATGCCGTATCTGTTCTGGCAGCAAAAAAGGAATTTTTTGCTACCCCCGTAGCATCCGCAATATCATCCAGTGGAGCTTTTTCAGGTGGTGTGGGGGCTGGTCAGTCTGGCCACCCTCCACCTGGAAGTGGAGTCATCTAGTGCTTGCTGTGACATGTTTGTGGATTATTTTGTGGATAAAATAGTTAGTATTCACCATGATTTTGACGCCGCACTTATTACATTAGAGAAACTAGAGGTTATGGAAGCCCCGTCTTGTCTGATTTTGTGGGATCAATTTCAGTGGCGGATGCCTGACGATGCAGAGTATGTTCTTGGGGCAGTCAGGGCCACCTCTTGTGAACTAGACCCGTGACCATCCTGGCTGGTGAAGGCCTGCTGGGAGATGTTGGGGTCGTTGCTGGCTGGGGTGGTCAATGCCTCCCTTTGGGAGGGAAGAGTGCTGGGTTGTCTTAAAGAGGTGGTGGTATGGCATCTTCTGAAGAAACCATCGCTTGACATTGACTCCCTTGACAGCTATTGACCGACAGGTCTCTAACTTTCCCTTTTTAGGGAAGGTTATTGAATGGTTGGGTGGTGGCTCGGCAGCTACAGGAGCATCTGGACCATGTTGATTTTCTTGATCCTTTGTAGTCTGTTTTTTGTCTGGGTTATGGCACTGAGACTACACTTGTGGCATTGGTTGATGACCTTCACCGTGAATTGGATCAGGATCGTTCAACGCTACTGATTCTATTAGATCTGTGGGCTGCATTTAATACCTTTGACCATGAGATGTTGATGACTTACCTGCGGGACCGTGCTGGGGTGACCGTGCTGGGGTGAGCAGGATAAACATTTCTTAAATAAATAAATAAATAAATAAATAAAATGGTTCCACTCTTTCCTGGCTTAAAGAACTCAGCAAGTGGTGCTCGGAGATTATTTTTCATCATACTCCTCTTGTGTGGAGTCCAGCAGGGTTTTGCTCTGTCCCCTCTCCTGTTCAACGTGTACATGCAGCTGCTCGGCAAGGAAGTCAGGGGGTTTGGCATGTGGTGTCTGTCATGGAGGAACATAGGGTCACACACGTGTGATACTGGCCTACATGTAGACTACAAGTCTAGTAAATACGTAAAGCAAAATGTTCCACATGTATGTAATGTTACAATTAAGAACTGTAAAACTCAAATCAAGACTGTGACACTTGACCAAGCTCCAGGAAATGGAAATACAGTTTGTGGATTTGTCCCAGACGGATGGCCAGAGACATTTAAAATGCGAATGCAGGCAGCCATTGCCTACGTGCAAGAGACATAGAAAGCTGATAGAGAGAACAAAAGGAATTCTAGAAGCTTCGAGAAGATATGAGGGGTTTCCTCCTGGGGATATAAGGAGTTGCACCCCAGAGGGGACAGGGACTACGGGGAACTCACTCAACATCTTGCAGCCAGCAAGGTTGGAAACTATGGACTGAGACCAGGACTTTGCTTTTTAACAACTCTAAGACTGAAGACCCAGTCGCTTACATCAAGGACTGAGAGAAACCTAAATGGACTTTAGTAGGGTAAGATCCTTATCTAGAAACTCAACCAGTATAGATATAGGAATGTGTTATATTTACCTTTGATTTCTAGTAACCACTCTGTATCAACAATCTTGCTTATGTAATCAATAAACTGACTTCTTATCTTTATGAAGAAGTGTCTGTGTACTGTGTCTAACATTGGGACACAAGTGAGCAACAAGGGCTTTCAAGCTCTTGCGAACCCAGAGATTAAAGAGTCTGTAAACGTGAAGTATCAGGCCCTTGGGTGACAAAGGGGTTGTCCCTGCGGCAGGCTTGAATCGGCCAGAGAAAAAAACTGATTCAAGTGGGCTGTACGCAAGGGAAACTGAGTCACTCAAACCCGGTAAAGTGGGGGGTGCGGACCGCCAACCCGTGACAGTGTCATCAGTATACTGAGGTTAAATCCTGACAAGACGGAGGTGATGCCGGTGGGTAAGGCAGTGGAGGTGACATTCCCCCATTATTTATGGGGTTTGCCCTCTGCTGGTTTCCCAGGTGCAGAGTCTGGGGGTGCTCCTTGATTCGGAGCTCTGCCTGGAAGTTCAGGTGGAGGCTGTGGCTTTTCACCAATTATAACTGGTACGACAGCTTCAGCTGTATGTTTCGTAATCTGACCTGGCCACTGTCATCCATGCTTTCATCACCTCTAGGCTGGACTATTGTAATGCCCTCTACGTGGGGCTACCCATGGTGATGGTTCGGAGACTGCAGCTAGTGCAGAATGTGGTGGCCTGACTCCTGGTGGGATTGGGCCACCGGGAGCATATTACACCAGTCCTCCGATCCCTGCACTGGCTGCCTATAGTCTTCTGGGCCCGATTCAAGGTGTTGGTGCTTGCTATAAAGCTGTAAATGGCTTAGACCCTACCTACCTGTGGGACTGCCTCACCCCCCAGGTTCTGGATAGGCCTTGCAGTTATCCGGGGGTGCCCTCTTCGAGGTCTCCCAAGTCTTCCTGGGGGCCACGATGGAGAGGGCATTCTCAGTGGCCGCACTGAAGGTGTGGAACTCCCTCCCGGTGGAGGCCCAACTGGCCCTGGACTTTCCCTCTTTTCAACGAAGTTGTAAAACCTGGATGTTCTGCCAGGCATTTGGTGGGGGAGATGGGTGAAGGGTGGGGGAGTGGGTTAGGGTGGGGGGGAGGGACTTTTTAATCCTCTGCTATGAGTTGTTTTTATCTGTTTTAATGTTATTGTTGTTGTAAGCAGCCCCAAGCAGCTGTATCAGGAGGGGTGGGGTATCAAGTTTTTTATAAATAAGTGAATAGGCTCCAATTCTCAAAGTGCCACATCAGTTCAAGTCCCATTCACACTTTTGAACAATAGTCCATCTTGCTGTCCTTCCCTGAAGATAAACAGCCTTATCCTAAGCACAAAAGGGTCTGTGGACCATAATTCACATCCAACCCCTATGTAGACAATGTGGCATGCGCGCAAATTGAGTATAAGTTTAGGATCAAACTCAAAAATAGCAGTACTGTACTTAGATAACATCAGCTATCACATTCCACATTACATCCAAAGAGTCATATTGGAGGAAGCAATGGGAAGCAATAGGCAAATCCAATCAAGCTTCCACTTGATTCATAGTTATGTAAATCTATGCAAATTTTATTATTTTTTTTACAAATGATGTTTGCAGATACTTGTAGATTTCAATGAACGGGGCACCATATAAGAATTGGGATACAGTGAATGCACGCTTTAAGAACATGGGGTGTTTTCAGATGTGACGGGGCAGCTTCGCCCCGTCACGGAAACAACCCTGAGATTCCCCGCCGGAATCACTCCAGCATGGCCAACAGACGTGCCAGCTGATCCCGGTGGGGAATCAGGGAGGGGGCGGGACTGCGCGGTGCAACGTGCGGCTACACGGCCCCACCCCCCCACGCTCCTCCGCCGCCCACCCTCTGGGGAGATGGGCAGGCGCCACGGCCAATGTGACCGCGGCGCCCACCCAATTTGACCACGGCCCGAAATCCAGCCGGGGATTCCGGGCCATGGTCACCAGCCAGACATGACTTTTTGTTGGTTCCTGCCGGGGATCTCTTTGATCACGCTTTTGGGGATTGTCTGGCGGGGAGTCCCGGAAGCGTGGTTGAAATTGACCCCATTTGGGAATTGACCATGGCGAACATCTGGCGGCCGCCTAACAGACGTTCAGGGCGCTTTGACCCCATGTGGGTATTGACGGGGGTTCACTGTGATCTCGTAACATCTGAAAATATCCTAGGATACAATGAAGAGAAATAGGGTGTTTTAAATATGACGGCATTCGGATGCCACTACAGTCTGTCCCAGTCTGGAGTTGGGCCGCCACTGCAGCCAGAATTGGTCCGGGGCCTTGGACTGATGTGACAGGTGCTGGGCTGCCAGGGAGGGTGGGGATCCGCAGGGACGGGCATCTGCCCATCCCCCACCCCTCCCTGCATCCAGTGTGTCCCCCAGCCCCAATGGGCAGCCATGGTGGCCAGTAGCCAGGAACAGTGGGATTTTAAATGTGATAGGTGCCGGGCTGCCAGGGAGCCCACTTTACAACTGGTTGGCATGTCGTGCGGGCTGTGACTTGGAGACTTTTTCGAGTCACAGTCTGTGCTAACCACCAACATGGCTGGGATCTATCCCAGGTGAACATCTGGTGCCAGGGAACTAATGTGATGGTGGCCCACAGGTTAAAGTGAAGTAAAGTGGAGTAAAGGGAGTCACTGTCACGTCTGAAAACACCCATAACTGTTCTAAATTAATACTGTTGGGATTAAATCAGAGATCATCCAGTTCTAATGCCATTTTAGAACATAAACTTGGCAATGCATGTACAGACTTATTCAGAATGCAGGCAACATATTTTGCTTGGAAAAAAAGGTAATAGACTAAATAATACAAGTGAAATGTTGTCACTGACTGTTAATATAATGTGGATATTTTTTAAGAGGTGTGGCATGAAAAAAACACATATTTGTCTGTTATATTTTATTGCAACACAATTCTTTTTTTTTTTTTGCCTAAAAAAGGGACCTGCATTCACTGTGTTTCCCCCATTGTCTAGAACATGAAATCCAACACACAAAAAGCAAATGAGTACAAATGAATTATTCCAAAAACAAAAATGAATTCCTAATGAGGTTGTATGGACATGGGAGATGACAAACACACATTGTTTATACTGGCCCAGACTTGCAGGATGCTGAAATGACAGGGTTGGAAGAAGTTAATACATTCAACCAATATGTAATTCTCTGAATTGGTAAAACCATCATCTTCATTTACCGAGAAGCTGCCGCAGCATATTCCCCAAATATCTAATCTTTCAAAGAAATTTATCAGGCTGTATTTTGCTGTTAAAATATGCCAATAGAAACATTTTCTTCCAGGAACTTCTGTGAAAGATAATTAATATCTCTTCAAATCCTAAGTGTGTTATTAGCCATATTAGTCAAATAGAATTCTCCTTTTCTGCAGTACAAAGGATGTGTTTTTAATTTCAATAAACTGCAAAGAAAAGTTGCCATTCTTGGTACACTTGCTCCCCTGTGAACACTGGAGATTCATGTGATTTGAATAAATATGCTGAGCTTAAATGGTTCTATAATTTTATATTTGGCTCTATTCTGAATGGGCAAAAGAGAAACTAACCTAACAATTAATAAACATTCACGGTAATATTTCAACTCACTATATTCTAATTTTCTTTCACAAACTATATTATGGTTGAGCAAATAAATCAAACAAATTCCCTAAATATTATTTATATAAAAATTAAATTCACTTTGGCAGTGTTCATAGCCCCTGTGTTTGCTTTCTATGAATATTCTAGCAAACAGATTTGCTGGCTGTAATGTTTTTTAAGAAAGCAAATGTTAAATAAATATGAAGAAATATTCATATATGGTGATTTGCACCTTGGAAGCAATAGCAATTGCACAGGAGAGCTGAATCAAAGAGACGCTGATAGAGTCTGAGAACAGAAACACCACCATGTTGGGTGTTGACTATGTGGTCAAATATAACTAACCAATTATATTAAGGTTTGAATATTGAACATTTGCACGCAACAAACTTGTATCTAGCATGACATTTCAGTGTGCAACTGAAATAAGGCACAGGGTGAAGACAGACTTGAGGCTAACTTCACTTTAACATTTCTTATACATGTTGCAGGGCTGCCTAAGGCAGCAATACAGATCTGCAACATGCACAAGAAATGTTAGAAAAGTGTTAATGTGGAGTTAGCGTGATGTCTGTTTTCACCCGCAGTTGGTATCCCTTAAGCACCCTGCAGCAGTTAAAAGAGGGAAAGGGGTACAGGCATAATGGGGATAAGTGGGGAGAGGGTTATGTCCTGACCTCTCTGTGGGGGATGGGGGAGACAAAAGATTGTTATTTGTATTGGGTTTTAAAATTGTAATTTTATATGCAAGTCATTTTTTGTTTTATATTGATAAGACTTGTGTTTTTGTATTTCTGGGTAAGCTATCCTGAATCCTTTAGAGAGAAGGGCAGGATATAAATTGAACATAACGATAATTAATAAATAACTGATGTGTACGTAACCCTTTTGTCCACATGGATGGGTGAAGATTGCACCCAAAGGCAGGAGTCCTGAAACCACTTTAAAGGAATCCTATTGATTTTAGTGGGAGCGCTTGCAAGTAAGTGATTTCTGGGTTGGTCTCAAACAATCTACATATAGAGAATTACATACAGAAATTATTTGGTGGATACTTATGAATAACGAAATCCTATGAGAAAATCGTAATCTTTTTGCAGATAGACAATTTGCTAAACAAAAAGGTCCCATAAACTTATGTCCTTGACCCCCTCAAATACTTTATTACATGGCTGACAGGGGGAAAATCCCTTGACTATATTATCATGAACATTATTTGATCAACTCTTAAAAAAACCCCATGATTGCTGCACTAAGGCTGTTATTAGTTGCTCCATCTAAAAGGGTCACTATGCCTTAAGCACAGAATAAGCACAAACAGTGGTAAAACACTTACAGTTTTTAGATTTATAGAAGATTGGTTTTTTTGGGGTTCTCAAATCTGCACCTCTGTGCTAGCCATGGCGGGGGTTTAGTGGTGCCCCCCCCCACCCCTGCCAGTAGGAGGGAGGCGAGGATGGGTCTAGGCCACTGAAGGGCGGCATTCAGGGAATCTGGAAGGGGCCAGAGCGGTCGCATGGCAACCGTGAGGACGCCTAGGACTCCCGCGAGAGCAGGGACTCCCAGGAGCCATTTTAAGTTCCCTGATCGCTGCCTTAGTGCGTTGTCAGTGGCGAGCGGGAAAGGACGTGGTCGAGCAGCACGGGGTCCACCATAGGAGAAGCAATCCTGAGGGTAGGATCAGGCCCTGCGCATTTAGGAGTATAGGCAGCGGCGCCTGCTCTCCCTGTCCCTGCAGGGGGCCATTGGATCTCTGCGAAGTCATGTGGTGCGGCGGGGCCTTTGCCCAGATGCACAGATCAGATTTCCTCTAGCCCTGAAATTCCGCATACACCCCCCCGACCCAAAACGACTCCCCTGACAGGCGGGTCCACAAGGGTCTGGGGTGCCACCTGAGTGGAGCGGGAGGCCATAGGGCATGTGGGTGAGGCACAGGCCTGGACACCCTGCCCCCTGCAATAGCTGCTCGAAGAATGGACAGGGGTAGGGCAGCTTGCCACCCACCAAGGGATGGTGGTGGGTGAAAAGGGGAGCAAAGCACTTACCCAGCATTGCAGGCCTAGGCAAAGAGTAGGAAGGCTGTGCCAGAAGGTGGGCACCCATCGTTGAGGGGTCTATTTGTAGGCCAGCATGGCGCACAGGAAATGTTGGACCCCGCACCCCTCCCCCTCCGCGAAGAAGGTACCAGGGGCGTCCCCCTCCCTGTGTGCCGCGTGGAGGGGCCAGCAGGGTGGGGCACATGCTACAACCATTTTAGAAGCAATGCAGGCTCAGCTGGCAGAGTACCAGGCCCGCATGGAAGAGCTGGAGGATGTCCAAGGTAGGGTGGGGGATTCTACCAGAGAGCAGGCGGGGGAGGAGGAGCCCGCTGACCTGGAGGTGGGGGGAGGGGTTTGCATAATCCCTCTCAGGGGGGTGGCCCATCCATCAGGGGCAGGGGCTTCGCTGTATGTTACCTGCTCATTACAGGGAGGAGGAACCCACGACCAGCAGGAGCGGGGATGAATTTTCACCGAGCCAGCAGGCACAGACAGACGTGCTAAAGGAGGGAATGCAGGTCCTGACGAACAGCCTACAAGCAACACAGAGACAGAGGTCGAGTACTGGGAGCTTTGGAAGCGGAGTGCACCCCCCCCATGATATGGAGTACCTGGATGGTGAGCAGGAGGGTGATGGCTGGTTTGAGGGCGAACATGATCATTGTGGGTCGGCGCCAGCTGGTTGGCAGGTGTGGGACACCATGCGCCCATGGGGGTGGGCACCAGGGTGCCAGACCATGTGTGGGAGGTGGAGTGATTCCCAGGGGGCGAGCCAATCCCTTTGCCAGGTGAGGTGGTGTAGGTGTAGCTCGTCCCAGGGCCAGAGGGCCGCCGCACAGGTGTGGGGGGCAGAGCCGTACTGCACAAAAAACCCGGCGTGCTGCTTTATGTGGAGGGCAGAACCCTGCCCTTTGTCCGGGGGCTACACCGATGTGTTGGCCCCATTGGGCGAGTATCTGCTCGAAACCACAAAGGAAAAAATTTGGAGTGGTGAATTTATAGATATGTTCGCGCTTCTTTTCAGTGACCCTATACCTGACCCAAATGACAAGGAGGAAAGGAAGGACAGGGAGCAGTTCAAGAGGCCGAAGGCGGAGCAAACATGGTCCAACTAGATGGCAGCGTATACAATTTATATGGGAGTGACCTTGCTCAAGTACCTGGAATGAGAGGTCGAGTTGATCAAGTACTAGGACATATTGCGCCAAGCATTTGACACAGGTGGGCCTGGGGCTTGGCTTGGCTACGACGAAGCCTTTCGGCTAGGGATGGGCAAACACGGTTCGGGAGTTTGGACCGAACTCGGTCTGTTCAGTTGACCAAACTGAACTTCCGAACCGAACTCTAATTTCAAACCGAACCAAACTGAACTGAATTTCCGAACTCCGTTCTGTTTCCCCATCCCTAGTGGCAACACACACCAAAAAACCTGGTTTTGAATGGCCGAACTTGGTTCGGACATTCAGAATTCGACCAAACTCGGTCTGTTTGGTCAACTGAACCAAACTTCCGAACCGAAGTTGAATTTTAAACCGAACTGAATTTCCAAACTCGAATTTCAAACTTAACCAAACTGAACCAAATTTCCGAACTCCGTTCTGTTTGCCCATCCCTACTTTTGGTGCAGGGCTGCCAACAACCCCTGGCTCAGGTGGGACATGCACGCATATGACATCTAGCTGGTGTGTATCAGCAGAACTAGATACACCCCGCGATCAGACAGCGGGCATGTACTCTCCTGGGTAGGGAGAACACCCAGCAAGGGGATTGGGGACAGAGCGGTAGGACGAGACAGCCCCCAGTGGGCCCGACCTGCTGGGATTATAACGATGGGGAGAAATGTTTTCAATCCCCATGTAAGTTCAAGCACGTGTGCACACAGTGCGCAGGTGACCACACTGCCTCAGGGTGCAGCAAGTTCTGGCAGTACGGTGCCAGAAACAGGGGGAGGGCTAGTGTCGGGCAGGGACTGATCGGTCGGGGTGGTGCCCCTCAGATGGTGGGGAAGGGCGCCAACCCCGGAACGGCATGAGGTCCTGCAGGTGGTGACCCGCAACTACCCCGACGAAGCCACCGCTAGTTACGTAGTTGAGGGATTCCGACTGGGTTTTAGGATATCAACATGCGGCCCCCATTATCACTTGGGGGCCATGAACTTGAAATCGGTGGTGGGAAACGAGCAGTTAGTCCAGCAAAAAATTATGAAGGAAGTCAAGGAGGGGAGGATTCAGGGTCCCTTCGACTCCCTGCCCATGCCCACCCTCAGAATATCGCCCCTGGGAATAGTGCCAAAAAAGGCCCCGGGGGAGTTTCGCATGATTCACCACTTGTCCCACCCAAAGGGGGTGTTGGTGAATGATGCGATCCCAGCAGAGCTCTGTTCAGTCAGGTATGCATCATTCAACTCAGCCATCTAATTGGTGCACTCCCGCGGGATGGGTGCCCTCCTCACGAAGGGCCGCGTTCTGACTCCTGCCGGTGCACCCGGATGACTTCAAGCTCTTGGGAACAGAATTCCAGGGAAAATTTTACTTCGACAAGGCCATGACTATGGGATGTTCCATCTTGTGCGCGGCCTTTGAGAAGTTTAGCACGGTGCTGGAGTGGATCACGTGCCGGCGTGCCAGGCGGAGTCAGATTACACATTATTTGGATGATTTCCTCTTCACGGGGCGGGCAGGGACCACGGAATGTGTGCTGGTGATGCACGCTTTCCAGGAGGTCACCAGGGAATTAGGTGTGTCACTGGCACCAGAAAAAACGGAGGGCCCGACGACTAGACTAACATATTTGAGTATTAAGCTGGACACGGTGCTTTCTCTGTCACGTCTACCTGAGGACAAGCTCTGGGCCCTCAGAGCCATGATAGCGGCTGTCCGGGGGGCCTCTAAAGTCACGGTGAGACAGCTCCAGTCCCTCACGAGCAGTTTAAACTTTGCCTGCTGCATTATTCCCCCAGGGCGGGCATTCATGTCCCACCTGTATGCGCGCATAGGTGGCGACTGCCCCCCTCATCACCACATCAGGGTGATGAAGGAGATGCGGGAGGATCTGGCCACCTGGAAAGCCTTTCTCAATGGATATAATGGACTCAGTTTTTGGCGGCAGCGGCTCCTCCTGGAGGCCAAGCGGCAGATACTCTGCAGTAGCGGGGGGGGAGGGGGGCAGGCTTTGGGGTTTACTTCAGGGGCAGCTGGTGTGCGGCACCGTGGCTAGCTGATTGGGTGGAGCGTGGAATAACACGCGACCTGACATTCTTGGAATTCTTTCCCATAGTGGTGGCCGTAGTATTGTGGGAGAAGGAATTTGCCGACAGGAGGGTCTTGTTCTGGTGTGATAACATGGCAGTTGTACGTGTTAACAAGTTGTCATCAAAATCAGAAAGGGTCATGAGGCTTGTCTGGGTTTTTGTGCTTAGGTGCCTGAAAGCAAACATCTTGTTCATAGCCAAGCACATGCCCGGTATTAACAGGGGCATAGCCAATGCCCTTTCTCGGTTCCAGACAGACCGTTTTCGCCTGCTGGCCCCAGAAGCCATCAAGAACCCTGACCCGTTCCCGAGCAACATGTGGAACCTTGGATTCTAGAACTATATCAGGCAGTGCAGGGTTCCCTTACCCCCAGAACTAGACAGGCATACGAGGCGGTCTTCATCGAGTTCCAAGAATTCAGGCGACTGAACAGTTGGGCTTTAGGTTTCCCCATCCACGAAATGCAGGTCCTCAGGTTTGCATTGGACCCTCGCGGCAAAGATTTGGCCCCTGGGACGATTGCAGGAAAAGTGGCGGCCATTAACTTTAACACTGGTAGGCCACCCTCCCCCTGACAACGGCATCTTCATGAGCTGTCTCAGGGAGAGCTGGTCCAGGGACATCCCCCCATGCAGGACAAGTGAGCCCCCATTACTCCCCAGCTGCTTCCCCAGCTAACCTGAGTGTTGCACCGAGTCTGTTAGTCCTGTGCAGAGATAGCGCTTTTTGGAGCGGTCTTTCGGGTGGCCCTATTCGGAGCCTTCCGAATTAGCGAGTTGGTTCCAGAATCCCGGGCTGACAGGTCGGGTGGGGCATTCCAGCTGGGGGATGTGGGATGGCAGGGAGAGGCCCTTACGCTGCACCTCCATAGGTCTAAGACCGACCAAAAAGGAAAGGGGTCAGTGATCAGACTGTACCCATCGGGGGATAGACAGATTTGCCCGGTGTGGGCAATGAGGGAATACTTAGCATCTCGCCCCCATGGGGCAGGCCTGCTGATTGTGCATGCAGACAGGGCGCCTAACGTGCTACTAGTTTGGGCGGTCCTGGCAATGTGTGTGAGGGAAATGGGCCTTGACCCGGGCCGTTACAGTGCACACTCATTTAGGATCGGGGAAGCATCTGTATCTGCAACCATGGGGTTCACTGGCCACCAAATACAGCAGATAGGCTGGTGGTGATCAGCAGCATTTCACATGTATATTAGGGAAACTGAGGTGCGAGTAAGGGGACAAGGTACGATTCCTCAAGTCGCGGAGAGTAAAATGGTTGTGAGTTCACTTATGTGTGATTTCCCTTGCAGACATGGCAGCACCCCTGGGACGGATGGTGGTTTGGATCGTTGGCCACAGCATCATCCACTGGGCAGGAAAGATGGGTGCATGCAGCGGGTGGGGTACCCAGCTGGACCTTAGCTACCGGGCAGAGTTAATATGGTTGGGAAGACGTGGAATGCTTTGGGAGCAACTGCTCCCGGCACTGACCGTGGCAAGGGAGAAATTCCCTGGGTCCGGGGTGATGGTAATACATCTGGGAGAGCACAATCTGCCAAAAGCAACGGGACTGTGGCTGACGAAGAGGGCTAAGGTTGACTTGAAAACAGTGCAAGAACGGTTCCCTGAGTGCATAATGGTATGGTCTGAGGTGCTGCAGAGACGGGTATGGGCCAACGCTAACCACCCGGGGCGGGTAGATAGGGCTAGGAAGAGGGCAAATGGGGAGATTAATTGGTTGATCATCGGGGGGGGGGGAAGGTGATTGCTCATGACGGCATTCGACACGATAGGGACGAGCTTTATAAAGGTGATGGTGTACATCTGTCGGAGGCCGGTTGTAATCTATACCTTGGGGTCCTAAAACACTGGTTATGCGAGAAATTGGAGGATATGGCAGAGAACGAGCCAAGTAGAGCTGGTGGTTCTGGTGGCGGGGGGCTGAAGTAAAGATAATTGTTTAAAGGTTAAAAAGAGTTAGCAAAGGATGGTTAGAAAACATCTCCCTAAGAGATGGGCAGGCCATGCATAGCCGCACAGTGCATCCCAATGTATGGTCACTCCAAGGCTGAGAGGTAAACGGCTGGATGTGCCAAGCAGTAGGTAACGGTGCCCTCACCCTTGTTTAACCCCAACCAAGGGGTATAGGTACGAACAACCCGCCCCGGTCCAGGGAAACCCGGCCATCGGGGCAGGGCGTAAGTTACAAGTTTGGGAGTTAGACCGCAGGAGGTTTCCCTTAGAGTTTAACATAAGAATGTAAGGAAAAGGGCCGGATGGCCAAGGCATGGATGGTGGGGATGGGAACCTCCTGTGGTGCAGGGGTGGAGAACAGTTAAGTAAAGGTAGGACCCCAGTTTAAAGGGGGAAGTGGGAGGGCTGCCCCTTCCCCCTTTTTCATTGGTTAAAATTAATAAAGAGTGCAGCCATTCAACCCCAATAAATGTGTCCTCGTCCTCTTCCAGGGTGCGTCAACAATCTCATGGTTTGCGACTATATTTATAGGATGCATTCATGCTTACAGATATTCAATGCTAAAGCGGAACACTGGGAGACAAGCTTGATTTTTATTCCTTATTTAACTTGAAGCTGTAGCTGACAGGAACCTTTTACAGATCTCTTTTTGTGAAGCGATCACTGAGGCCGAAAGTTCTTTTAGCTTCTAGTGACAGTTCTTTGGTATTTCTTCACAGCATCCCTCATGCTATGTGTTAAGCTTGACAGAAGGCCTACAGTTTAATTGTGTTGTCTGCAATCTTGCCGGTCCAGCTCTTCTACTCATCTGTACAGTTCAATACTTGCTGTAAGGTTTTCTTCTACTCTTTGGAGGCAGTTATGGGCTATTTTCAGATGTGGCCATTTTATTCAAGATGTCATCAGTGTTACTTATTTTATTTTTAATTCCACCAAGGGAAAACCCCCAGCAATAATCCATGAAGGAGTTACCTAATTCGGATTTTCTTCTTGCCATTTGTTTTTAACTGTACGTTAGTACCTGCACCCAATGATGTTTCTGGGCTCAAAGCCACTCTGTCAGGAAGAGCCCAGTTTATTTCAATTGGGCTTGCACCAGCAGCAGAGTACGTTTACTGAACCTCTAGCTTTGACCCACAGTTTCCAGGTGTTGCTGCAACATCTCCAGACCGTGGGTGGACCACCAGTTTCTACAAATTATTTGGTTCTCCAATACAATTGTTTTTCTTCAGAGCAAATGGATGCAGGTCATGTTGGAGGCAAAGGGATGCAGACCTCCCCAACAATCAAGCAAACAGGCTCTGCTGCCCCCTTTCTGATGACATGCCAAAGGGGGCAGGCCATGTCAGAAGGGAGCAGCAAAGTCCCTTTGCCCTGACTTCTTTTGATGTGGCTCAATCATTTTCTTGGTCAAAGAGTCCAGAAAGGTTGACTGGGATCAGTCATGACACAATCCTAATTAACATTTGGCAACAAGTAGATTTATGTTTATTTATTTTATTTCTATATATTTATTGGCCGCCCCCTCATGCCTATGGCATCTCGGGGTAGCTCACATGATTCTAAAGATCATTTATTAATTGTGTTTGAGTATAGCAGTGATCACTTTATAAAGCATAGGTAATCTGGCATAGGAGTACTGTGTTCTTGATTTTTGTTGTTCAAGTACTGAAATGCTCACCGTCAAACAAGCTATGAATCGGAGACAGTGTATTCTTCCCTGATTTAAATTCCTTCTTGTCCCTTAAAGTAAAGTCCACGGGTAGTGTCAGTCTAGAAAATAGACCTATTGGTTTTGGCATTCACCCCTGGTGTCTTGAAGTCCGTTGTCTTTCCTCCAGGGAACAAGGTTACAATCTTGGCCTTAGGGATCCAACGTGGAGGTTGCACATGAGTGCCAGGTCTGGGGTGAAGGACGGTTGACTGGGGGAAGACGGAAGTGGAGGTGAGGTTAGGTGGGAGGGTCTCGGGGAGATGAGGTGGGGGTTTGGGTGGGTTGGGTGGAGGGCAAGAAGGTGCCAGCTGGAGTTTGGTTCAGCAGTAGCAGCTACCACCATGCACCCAGGGCACATGGAGAGGCCCCAGACGACTGGTGGCACCAGGCACTTGGGGAAGAACAGGGCAGGTTGTGTGCACCCCTGCTGGCCAACTGCACCCTCTGCACGTGCAGCTGTTCAGGGAGCGACTCCTTTCTCCTGCTCTGCTGCATGCCCAGGCAGCATCCTCCCTGAGCGCCAGCTGCACAGAGCTCCCTGGGCAGCGGAGCCAGGCAGAGGCGAAGGCTTTGCGTTCCCCACTCCAACTCTCCGAGCGACAAGTCCAAGCCACCACCAAGCCAAGGCAGGAGAGAGGAGCCGGCCTGGGTGGCAGGCTCATGTTAGCAGTGTGCTGCGTCATAGGCAGTTTCCTGCTGCTGCCACTCCTCAGCTGCCACCTCACACTGTGTGTGCCTGTGTTGTGTGCCTGCTCTCTGCTGGACCACAACCTCAGTTGTTAACATCCCTCGGGTGCAACCGTGCCCTCCTGCCACAGGTTTGAGGGTCAAACACCCCACTTTCCTGGGTTGGGTGACTCAATTTCCTTCACTTGCAGCCCACCTGAACCAGTTCTCTCTCTGGCTGGTCCAGTTCTGCAAAGGGGAAATCCTTTTGCCATCCAAACTCCCAGAACTCCCGTTCACAGACTCTCTCTCTCTCTGGGTTTGCAAGAGCTTGGAAGCTCAAGTTGCTCAGCTTGTGATCCCCAAATGTCAGACCACAGAACGCTTCTTAGTAGTTAAGTAAGAAGAAAGTGTATTAATAACATAAGCTAAGATCGTTGATACAGAGTGTCTAAGAAATCAAAGTAATATAACACATTCCTAAACTGTACTGGGTGTGTCCCTAGATATCTTACCCTACAGAATAGTCCATGTACTTGAGTTCATTTCAGCTAGTGGTGGAAAGGCTAGCTGGGCACTGGTTCTTAGAGTTAGTTAGAATCAAAGTTCTTTCTCCCCCTGCATGTCTTCCAGCCTCCTTGCTGGCAAGATGCAGGATGCAGAAAAAGCTGAACTGAAGACCTTCCTTTGTCTTGTCTGCTGGCTTAAATAGCATTTCAAAGTCTTTTGTTTCTTGTTCCCGCCTTGGAGAAGCTGTAGAGGTTGTGCCTGTCCGCATGTAGGCAAAGTCAGCAGGTAGGCACACAGGCAAACTTAATTTGCATCTGAATAAGTTTCTGTCTGGTGTCTCTCTGAAACCACATCCTTTATGTCTCTCCATTTCCCGGAGGGATTTCCCAACTCTTAGTTTACACTACATGATTACATGCATTGAGTTGTCAGTTCTCAACATTGCATCCATGTTTAACCTTTAGCTTTACATATATGCTAGACCTATAGTTCAGTATCTCTCCTGTGTGGCCTTACGTTCCTTCGTGACACCTCCCCTCCCTCCCACACCCTGATAGCTACGCCAGTGGACAGGTTGATTTACAGGTAGAGTGGCCATATCTTCCTCTAAAAGAGGATGCTTATGAATAATACATGGTGCAGGCCTGCACTGGAAGCAATGTGGCGCACATTCGCGTCCTCTTTTAAAGGGGAGGTATGGCCAACTTATTTACAGGAGATCCTGGGTTTCCTAGAAAAAAAGATACTCATGAGGACTGGAGCAAGGCTGGCAGAAGGCCAATACAGGTCCCTGGAAAAGAGGATCTTCCAGGTAGAAGTGGAAAAAGATGCATGAGTTAAGGACTTTTTCTGTTTAATATAAACTCAAATATCTGAAAGGACTTAACAAGAAAGATGGTGAACATTTGTTTTCCAGTATCACAGAGGATGGGACAATGCTGCTTAGCTTACAGCAATGTAGATTTGGGTAAAATATTAGAAAAAAATATTTCTAACTGTAACAACTATTGAGTTAAGCAATAGGTTGCCCCGCGGAGGTTGTCGAATCCCTTCATATTCACCTGTTTGGACAAACATCTGTCTACAATGCTGTTGATAGAGAATATTCTGCTTTGGAGCAGAGGGTTGGACTAGATGACCTTTGAAACAATAAGGAGAGGGGTGGGCAGTCACACTCTGCCCTCCCTGCAAACTCACTCTGCCAGTGTGCTGCTTCCTAGCAGGAAGCATCAGGTCAGATCGAGGCTTTTTGTGCATGCTCAATAATGTGGGCACCATCTTCACTCCCTGGGGCTGCTGGGAAACGTAGTCCAGAAGCTGCTGCCAGAGAGCCAAGATGGTGGCCACTATCATATGACTCAGGAGCCAAACACAGTCTGTTGCCTGATGAGAATAGGCTTGGGAGGGAGGGCCAGAGAGTAAGGGCAGATGCATGCCCCTGATTGGGACCCAGAGAGCATGTTTCTTCCAGGTGCTGACCCATACAGCAATGCTCTTGGGTCAATTGGGGTGGTGGCAGGGGGAACTCTCTGGTTGAGCTCCATAGAGGAGCTCAGCAAATAGGCAGGGGTTTTGTGTGTGTGTTTTGGGAGGTAAGTCATGCTGCCATGGGCATTCTTGTTGGCAGGAGCAGAGTGAAGAGGGGGTGGAACTGGGATTGATGTCAAGGCTCAGAGCCTGGTTGAGTGAGGAGTAGCACAGCATGGCAGTGAGCCACACCCACAAGCAGCCTGCACATGCCTTCTTGACTGCCTAGCATCTGGTAAGGTAAGAGTAAAAAATACCCTTCTTCCTAGGCTGGGGGACTTCTTTTTGATTCAGCCTAGTGCTGCTGGAATGTGGGGGGGCTTTCTTGATTTTTTTGAGGTGAGGGCTTTGGAGACAATCCTGGTTTGGAATTAAATCCTGAGATTGCGGGGAGGAGAAATTGTTTTGTGGAAAAATCTAGGGTTTGGGATTTAATCCCCAGAATGAGGAGGTGCTATTCCTGTGTCATTTTCCTTGGCTTTGACAGCTATACAAAACTTGATTTTTTGTTGTACGTTGAATGTTTAAATTGGTTGGGATGTTTTGTGGGGGGTTTTCTGCATTTTCCATGGATTTTGGTGTGTTTCTTCTGTGAGTGCCACATGCTAGTATTGGCTGTTGTGGGCTGGTAATGATTTTGGTTTTTTCCTGCATTTCTCATGGGTTGTGCTTTTGGCTGGTATTGGCTGTTGTGTTCTCGTAATAATTTATGATTTTGCCACCATGATTTGTTTTTTATCTCCCTCTGCATTTCCCTAGGCTGTGCTTTTCTGTTCTGTGTGCCCCTTATGCTTTTACTGGCTGTTGTGTGCTGGTAATGGTTTATGATCACCATGACTTGTGGAGGTTTCCCCCTGCATTTCCCATGTGCGTTGGTGTGTTTTTTCTGTTGTGTGAGTGCCACATTATGGGGCTGGTTGGGTGTGCTACTGCTGCTGCTTCTAATGATTCTCTCCCAAACTCTGCAGGCGCCCCACACACACTGGCTTGTGGTTTGAGGGTGTGTTTGGTTACATTTTTAACAAACCCTCTTTGAGTCCAGGATCTGTGCTCAGTGTGAGGTTTTTATTAATTGGTAATCTATAACAATGCCAAAATTCTGGTTGGCCTTGCCTACTGTTGGCCACTGCCCACCACCACACCAGCCTTAGAACCCACCAGCCGAAACTGCTTTAAGATGCTTTCCAACCCTACAATACTGTGATTCTAAAGCAAGCCTCAGAGAAATAGGTTTTTGTGGATACCTGACTATTCTGAGTACACAGAAGAAGTGAAAGGTGTATGGTGTTGCTGCAAGTGGGATGACAGCCCAGAGTAATAGAGAAATAGAGCAGGATCCAAGCAGCTTAAAAACTCATTGGCACCCACTAGACAGACACACTTAGGGCGTTTTTAGACGAGCGGGGGAATCTAGTGGACTGAGAAATCGGCTCTTAAAAAAGTTGTGCGGGGAGCGTTTACTCGCACTGCAAGTTGCCGGCTTCCATTGAAAACAGCGGCACCCTGTGGCTCACGCATTATTTTTAAAACCAGATTTGTCAAACCTTATAGCGTTGTTTTCAATGGCGGATGACAACTTCCAGTGTGTGTAAACACTCCCCGTGCAACTTGTTTGAGAAATCTGCTCTTAATCTGCTAGATTTCCCTGCTCCTCTAAAAATGCCCTTAGTAGATGAAGCCTCTCTGGTGATGGTTCAAGCTAGGATTTTACCATTGAAGTCAATGGGAGATTTTCCACTAATTTAAGGAGGGATGGGCTGCAACCTCAGTGGATAAATTTATTTCTTGGTAATAACACAGGCTTGGACCCATGCAGGGAAAAGCTGGGTAACATTTAGATGATGGGGAAAGTGAATTCAGTGCCGGACTTGGTTTTGTGGTGGGAAGAGATGGGGGCAAGTAGTAGTGTTCTACCCCAACCCCCCAAAATGGCAACATTTTCAAAGCAAGCATTTATACCGAAGCAATTTCACAGATCTCATGAGCGGTTTGCAAGTTACACAGCAAGAGCTAATAAAAACAACCCTCAATGCAAGTCGCATAGGCACTTTGGACAATTACCTCACCTGAGAAACAGAGATCATAGGTAACAGACATCAATTCTGAGAGGCAATATGGTACTGTAAGGGCATTGTCACATGAGGTCATGCCCCACTTTCACTACCCCTTTGCCCCGGACTTACTGCCTCACTGAACGCTGTCCGCCAGATGTTCGCCCTGTGTTGGGCAAAGGTTACAACTCACGGCATCACCTGCATTATCAAGGAACATGCCTTATGAGGCAAAACAGCCCAAAACGAGGCAACAGGCTCCCACGGTGTTGCAAAATGCCTCAGTTTCCCCAAACGGAAAAGTACTTAGTAGTCCAAACCAAACATAGTCTGGCCTGAATATAGGGTAGCTATTTCCAATTTGTCGATTTCACTGAGATTGCACCTTACTATGTGGGTAAGTACTTCCTAGTAAGTAAAGTGATGACAATATATTTATAAGAAGGAACAGTGTATAAGTTTACTTGAATTTAAAAAGAAGCATCAAATGGTTCAAAAAGAGAACAAGTTTAGTTACAAATTCAACAGTATGATACAAAAGACATTCATTAAACAACATTCACTGCTTAAGTTTAGTCTAAGTCAAAACCTTAAAGAAAAATATATGCTTTCATTTCTGGCTCAGTTTCATATTTACCAGATTCCAATCCTAGTCTGCCTGTGTGAGAAGACTTCAGAAATCCATAAAGCTTCTGAATCTCTCTTGTTAGAGAGATGTGTTTTATGCCCAATTTTTGAACTCGTAAGCATTTACTGAATTAAGCCACTTCAAGCTGACTTTGCTAGCTGGCTAAGTTAATGAGTACTTTAAGCCAGAGCTGAAGAAAGACGTTTTAGTTTTTGTTAGTTTTAGGCTAAGACAATAGAATGGCTGGTTTATTTACCAACTTCGTGCTTCGGTTGACCAACATCAGTTTTAATAAACAAATGCTGTTTACAGAGAATTTATCTCCTTTGGCTACATGACCATCATGTGCCACGTAGGTTTAGCATTAACTATAAACCCTGTGCTGGGAAAACATGTGAGCTAAGAAATCACTTTGAGTTAGCATTCCCAAATCACATAAAATAAGTCTTGAAACAATAGTTTTGCCAATAACAAGTTCATCCCAGTACATGACAACAGGTTCACCTCCCATGTGAAAGGCCCCAAGCAGCCTCCATACAGGTCCACCAGCACTGTAGAAAAGGCCACAATGAAGGCAATGGTCAGGCCCGCAGATGAAGCCACTGCCACCATTCAACTGATGGAGTGACAGAGTTGTTTGTGTGTGTGCACCCTGGGCCACCAACTGTCTGCTGTTGAAGAGTCCCCGAGGAAGGAACATCCCCGGTGTCCCTGACTGGAGGTGGGGGAGTAGCCTCAGCCTCCCCTGGCTGCATCGCTGCACTGATCTATATCAGTCCTGGACGTGGCTTGAAAAAAATGAGTGGGGGATGATCCATGCCAGGCAAGTGCAGCACTGGTGAGTGTCAAGCTGGAAACAGAGCTGAATTGAGAATCGTTCCAATTCTCGTGAGATTCTCATGAGAATCAAGAAACATTTCTGAGATCTCAACAAGATCCCAGTAAAGTTCTGAGATCTCGCAAGAATCTGGAGATTTTAAAAAAAAATGCGCTGTAGATGTGCAGAACAGCCCCATTTTGCCATTCTGTGGCCATTTTGCACATGCACATTTTTTTATTATTATTTTGTTCGATGGAAGGTGCCCACCTTCTCAGCGAACTCACCTCCTTGCCTCCTGCCCCCACAGAGAAGTGGAGAGGGCAGAGAGAAGTCCCGGAGCAGCCCTGGACTTGGAGGGAGGCAGACAGGTGAGTAAATCATATTAAACAGTATGGGTGTGCTTGTTGGTTTCATTATATAAATAACAAAAATGAAATTTGTCATTTTTGTTATCGTTATTGCAATAACGAAAATGACAAAAATAACAAAATCAAAAACAATAATGAAAGTGGTTATTGATTTTGTTATTGCCTAGCAGGCTGGAAGGTGTCTTTTGGAGGAATATGTGGTGAGGGGTGGAGGGAGCAGACATCTCAGAGCCAGGAACTGTTGAACTCTGGAACTGGGCCTGCGATGGGAGGGGAAGGACCTAATGGATGTAATCGCTGGCCAATGAGCAGTGTAAGCAGATCCCAGGCATTTGAATGGTACTCTGTGATTGTTCAATGCCTCCTGCCTCCCAGAACCCATAAGGGGAGCTCTGGGGGAGGGCACTGCAACCCTTTATACTGCAGGGCCAGGCTGCTTGACTCTGGTTCTGTGTTAGCTGTTGCTCTGTCAGGGTGCATTTGCAGAATTTGCTGGTGCTTGCACTAAAAATCCTCATATATATATATATATATATATATATATATATATATATATATATATATATATATACACCTACCACCTTACCTTTCCAATCCTTATTCCTTACCCTTACATTTTACCTTTTTCCTTCCCCTGCCCGTCTCCCTCTGTACATAAATAGATAGATAGAGGTAGTATATATATATATATGTAAAGTTTAGCTTAGATTTTTATATATATATATAAAAACTAGATAATGATACCTCCACCTGCCCCCTTGACCCGATCCCCTCCCGCCTCCTGACCTCTGTTGCTCCCACTGTTGCTCCCCCTCTTCTACATGTCATCAATCTCTCCCTTTCCACAGGCTCCTTCCCCTCTGCCTTCAAGCATGCCACTGTCTCCCCCATCCTCAAA